>BSBK01003462.1:1567500-2087840 GCA_027943335.1 Chamaecyparis obtusa
GGGAACATAAGCAATCTCATATCAAAGAAAAGTGAATTTGGGCCAGGGCTCAAAACGCATGATTGGCATACTTTCATCAAGGTAATTTATGTTCTTCTGTATTTACAATATATTCATAAACTACGTGTACTATTCATTATGTTATGTTAGAAAATAATGAAATGATTGGTTTATAATTACTGCAGTACGTGCTACCTCTATCTCTCCCAGAGCACTTCAACAATAACATCAAACAAGTGATATATGATCTTGGAAAATACATGAGGTAAGCAGTAATATCTGTTCAATTTGTTGTATATATTTATTATATTCGCGATTTGTTTTTCTTGCTATGTAATCTATTGTATATTATTTTGTAAAGTCTCGTATTTATATATTTTTTGTGACTTGAATCTCTTAATGTAGGTGGTTGTCATCTAAAGAAATCCATAAAGAAGATATAAACTATTGGAAGAGAAGAATTCCTCATTTATTGTGTGAAATGCAAAAGTGTCTACCTCCAACTTTTTTCAATGCACAAGAACACTACCTCATACACCAAGTTGAGGAGATTGAATTGTGTGGACCTGCACACACTAGGTCAATGTGAATGGTTGAGAGGCACTTGAAATCTTTGAAGGCTTTGGTTCGACAAAGAGCACATCCTGAGGGTTCTATGGTAGAGGGATACATGGTATACCAGACTATGGTGTACATTACTGAATATCTTCCTAAGTTTGCTTCAAATATCCATGTAGATCGCATTTGGGATCTCGACCCTTTTAAAAAATTCAAAGGGGAGTACTTGATGGGGAAAGGTAGATTGAGGAAAGTGACAGGTAATAAATTATAAGATGTTATTGTAATAAATTATTTCTTAATCTTCAAAATAAATCGGTTGTAAGTCGTCTATTTTTTTTTTGTACAGTTGCTCGAGAGTGGGATGCACTACATTTGTATATTGCAAACAATCTTGATTGGATGACGGTATGGATTGAACGATGTCAACATTTTGGTCACACATTAACATGGGAAGGTGTATCTTCATTGGTTAAAGAAGCTCATCGTAATGGAGATTCTAATGTTACGCAAAGGGAAATAGATTTAGCATATGGTTTAAGAGATTTCCAAGTACGTAAAAAATTATTAATCACCCGTATGTTTATCAACTCACGATATAATAATTTTGATATGTTTCACATATTATTGCAGGTTAAACACCACAAGGGTATGCTCTGTAATGGTCAAAAATTTTGCGTCAAAGTGTTGGATGACACGAAGAAAACTTGTGATTCTGGAATAACTGCAGTCTTTCAAGTGACTAATATTTCATCTAGAAATGACTTAGATCCTCAAGAGTCTAAAAATCAATACTATGGCATTTTGGATGATATATTTGAGTGCGACTTTAGTTCCTTCAAATTAGTACTCTTCGTTGTCAAATGGTACAGGCTACGACTTAATCCAAATGATCCTAATAGAATTGTTATTGAACATGATAATGGATTTACAATGGTTAATACAAGGTTGTTTGAGCCAGTTGGGGATGAGCCCTATGTTCTTCCAAGCCAATGTGAACAGGTATTTTACTCAGAGGTTTCACATAAACCGGGTTGGTCATTTGTTGTTAGACATGAACCGAGAGGAAGGCCGATAAAGTATAATGCGATGGAAGAAGAAGATACCGAAGAAGTAGAAGATGATGTAGATGATGATCACGATCGACAATTATTGGATGATGTTCCTGAGACAAATTTTCATGAAGAAGAAGAAGATGATGCTGCTACTGATGATGATGATGAAGATGATGTTGATGTTGATGATGACGACAACGACGACGACGACGACGACGATGATGATGACGACGATGATGAGGATGATGATGATGATGATGATGATGATGAGGATGATGATGATGAAATTTAAAGGTATGCCATCAATCCTTAATGTATTTAATATTCATTTCTTGATAGAAATATATTTGTCTTAAATGGTTACATAGTTTATTCATTATCTATTTAAAAGCTATAAGTGTTATAATGTGTACGTTTTAATGTTTTTAATTTTTATGTGATGCTTATGATGGATGTGATTATGATTATGATGTGATTATGCTCACGATAATTGAATTACATTTGCAGGAAATTGAACCCCTTTCAAGAGCATCCCGCACAGTCTCATGGATCGACAGGTATAAGTCAATACACCTTATAGAAAGTCTATTTAATACACTTATCAATAGTAAGATTGATGTCTTCTAAGATCTCTCCCATTTGCAGGTACCAGCAAATAGGTATTTGTCAGAAGTGTCTTCCTCGAGTGAGGGAAATATAGGAATAGAAGAGGAAAGTGAGACATGCAGTTTATCTAGAATAGGGAGATTAACTAGAGGTCAAAGGACTAGAAGGAAATTCAATAAACACATGAAATTTTTCCTTGCTCAAGGGGGGTCATGTTCTTATGATGATGAGACGAAAGGCGACATCGAGGTGCCCTTGAGGTACCAACATCTATAGAAACATTGGGTACCCAAGGAACTTCCTCCAATAAACATTAATTTTTGTGTTAATGAGAGGATATATCGCATAGCACCATCATCATTACATGGTTTGGGCCTATTTTCTATGGATGGCATAAAGGTGTCTTACAACAAAGTTTCTGAATTGATGGAGTATGTTGGACCATGTTACGATTACAAAAGTTGGATGCATATTGTTCAATATAAAAAAAGTATGCGTAGGTATGCACTCTCGGAAAATTATATACAACAGCAAGACAATAATCAAAGTAAAAGTGTGGCTATATACATTGATGGAAGGCCAAAAGCAACAGGGAATATTGTGGGTTTTATAAATAGTACACGACCTGGGTCAACTATAAAGCAACCCAATTGCATATTTGAGGCGCACGAGGGAAATCGTGTATTCATCTGTGCAATAAAATCAATACGTGCAGGGGAAGAGCTGCTTATTGATTACAATTTGAACTGCATAGATACAAACGAGGCTACTATCATGGGGGTGGTACATACTATTAAACCAACTTCTAATCAATGACTCCAACATACCATTTAGTTATTAAATTTTTGGCTAACATTTTTATACTTGATCTTTGACGCAGGGGCACAATATGGAGCAACCGCTCGAAGGTGATGGTGACGATATTCCTAGCTCATCTACACATGAGCAGGTAAAATTCATTGTAATTGTGCAAACTAGATAGAAGCAAAATGTTATTTTTTTTAATGTTATTTTCTTCATTGTTTTGGAGTAATTTTGATAATACTAATACTATTGTTGTCACAGAGGGCCGGTGGTCGGAGAGAGGGAAAGCAACCTGCAGTCCCTCAGGAGTCCCCCCTTGTGGACCCTTTTTTTATTGATTTAGCAGAGACCGATGACCCGATCGGTTCCATTAAAAAGCTGCTAAAGAAAATTGGGAAAGAACTTCTACGTTTGGTATCCATACATCCTCAGACTCAGGAAATAAAAGACAGGGCAGCTGAGTTGTTGCGCACTTCTGAAAACTTTAAAGTAAGTATTAATGAAATTTTTAATTATTACAAGAGTTCAATAATGGTTTTTATGTTATGCTCTTTTATGACATTAATTAAAATATGGATGCATTGTCTTTACAGAGTTATTTGCGTAATTTTGAACCCCATTCCCATGATGAGGCCGGTATTCCAAGTGGTTCAGGTAGATCACATGTTCCATTCCCCACTTGTGTTTTCCACTGAATATATATAGGAATGATCATAATCATTGACAATACATGCTCGAACAATCTTTTTTTTTAATGCTCTAACAATCTTGTCCATGCTAGTCCACGCGTTCTATATTTATGCATGCTCTAACAATTTTATTCTTTAGCTCCTTTCCATGATGATATGACAACGCCGCCTCCATCCAGGATAGCCACAAATGTCTTGCCGACTGCCTTGTCAACAACACACAGCCTAAATGCACCAACTGTTGCACCATCTACTGGTACACAAATCCCTCTTTTTCTCTCTTTTGTTATGTGTTTAAGTGTTATGTGTTTACGATGTAGATCCCTTGATTGTGTTTGTGCCATGGGTGCTCTGCACCAATTTATTTCCCTTGAAGTATTATTTCTTGGAGGCATTTGATAATGGTTTTCATTTTTTGCAATAGGAGATGCAACAAGTCCCGATGCAACATCATTTCCTGGATGTTCCCCTGTTCCTAGTACGGGAACGGTGAAGGATTGCGTATTGATCATCAGCGACGATGAAGGCGTTCCCTTAAAAGTATCCAAACTTCCAGGTACTTTAAAGTTATTATTATTCTATAGTGATATAATAGTAATTTAGTTTTTGATCACTCTTCATCGACTAATGATCCCATGATTATTTTGTAGGGAATGATATTTTTTGGCGAAAACTTGGTGACGAGTGTTTGCGGATATTCGGGCCCACCATACGTACATGGTGGAACATCATATCCTAACTAAAACCCCAAACCACTATTTTGATTTCATATCATTGCTAGAATAGTTTTCCTTTTCATCAATTTCTTGAACTATATTAAAGGTAGCTTCTCTTCATTTATGAGTCTAACATGTTTTTTTTTACTTAAAAGGTGGAATAACCAAGATAAAAAGTTGAAGGATGATCTTGTACATAGTATGACCCAGCTTTTTGGACCTCGTGCATTCGAGAGAAACAAGCTCCTTGAAAGAGCTGGTTTATGTTTGAAGTATATTAGGGACCAGTACAGGAAATATTTAGAGGTTAACCCAAGGCACAAGCGTCCACCCTGTGTTCTTGAGGCTGAGTGGCAGGGTTTGATTTTGGATGGAAAGTATAAAGCCGACATGAAAAAAGGAATTACGCCAGTAGAGAGTAGAGCAAGGTATGTGATACTTTTGAGAATGTAATTATGTACTAATTAACCTCTAAATTTTTCCTATACTGGTCTCTAACATATTTCAAACTTTTCATAGATTGCCTGACACATCAAAGGCAACAAAGGCAAGATTAGAAAAGCACGGGACACACAAGCTCGGCTCTGGTGGTTTTTCCAAACTTCAAGCACGAGTTGTAAGTATTAGTAAATGAAAACTTGTATCAATTTTTTTATATATTGCAAGGGAATTTTTTTTGATCAAACAATGCAAGTAAAATTCACCATACCAAGAAAAAATGTAGGGGTCAGAGTTCAATAGATGCCTCACAGAAGAGGACAAGAGAATTGGCTTCCAACAAGGCTATAGAGCCGTGGCTGAATGGCTACGAGCTGAAATCAGTGTGCAAGGTTCAACTAATGATGCATCTGAGCCACAGGTAAATAAGCTAAATGAAATTTATTTCAAATTGAATACTTTACCAATTAGTCTATTTGATGTTAAGTTCTAATATAAAGTGAGTATATCTGTTTTAAGAAAGCAATGATAACAATGTGTAGGATATTGGAATGCAGCCTGACAATCCTTCTACACAATCTATGCATAATGAAGGTTCGCATGATGTGCATCCTAGTGGTGGAGGTATACATTTGCTATTAAAATTTTTATATGTAATTACAATTGGTGTTTGGATTAATGTAACATTTTGTATAGAAACTGTAGAGGATCGAGGGGTCGGTGCTCATGAGCATGTTGAGGTTGAGTCTAGACAAAATGATGTGGCCAGATCAGGTAATTAAAGAGCGCCACAGTTATGTTCTTTAAAATAATTAAATACTTGTAACAATTATAATTAAATATTTTAAATTTAACTCTTTTATTTGTTATTGTAGAGGACCCCCCTTTGCAGCAGCATAGGAATTTGAGATCATCAAGAACAAAGAACAAAACAACTGATGAGGGGGGTATTGATGATAACACTGATGCTCCTCTTAGAGCTTACATAGAAAAAAAAATTAGAAAGAGAAAAAAGAAATGATTGTCATCTAAATACCGTAATTGATAATGAATGAATTTTATGTCTCAATGAATTTAATTATGTGCTAATGAATGTTCATGAATTATGTGTTTATTTTCATATTGATGAATGTTGTGTGTTAACGAATCTAATGTGTTAATGAATGTTATCATGTGATATTGATTGAATGTTACATTTTATTAATAATTGAAAGAATGAATGAATGTTAGATGTTAACGGGGAATGTAGAGTGATGTTAGGGGGAGGGGGGTGGGGCCAAATGAGCTTCCACCTTCACGTGGTTGGCCCTGTTTAGTAGAGAATATTAAACTATATTCTCGAAACAAAGTGAAGCTCAATAAGATACTAAATGAGTCAAAATGGTTATCAAGGTCCTCTATCCATAAGATACTTGTAGTCAAAATGGTTATTAATAAGATACTTGTAGTCAAAATGGTTATCTAGGTCCTCTATCCATTCCATAAGTTCTTCACCATTCAAACTTCCTCCATAACAAGGAATGTGCTCTAGGTTAGTCATGAAGCCTAGCATGGACTCTCTGTCAGATAGAGCCACTATTTCAGAGCCTTTTTTGTGCATTTCCTTCAAGCACTGTATAGTGTACGGATGTGAAAGGGAGGGCAGACCAGTGTGGAAGTTAGAGTATTTATATCTTATGCTTTGAGAGTTTATTTGGTAGATTCAAGACACCTTATATCAAAGTTATTCCTTTTTCTTATCTGTTGTTCTGTCAAACCCTCATTTTTTGGGTTATTGCATTCAAATGGCCTTAACTTACAAATAAACCATAGGATATCCTCTGTTCTTTGTAAAATTCAAGTTAAGGGGGTTTATTTTCATATTTTAAAAGCTTTGGAACAGGATACTAAGCCAGAGAATTTCAAGAGCAAGCCCTAGGTCAAGAATCTCAATGTTCTTGACTAGGAGTTGATGGATTATGCAAGATCAGAGGGTAGCGGCAAGTAAAGGACCTCAAACCTTGTTGAATCTAGATCTTTAGAGCATGGTGGACATCTTCAAACTCTGATCTTGGTTTCATGAACCCATTTTCAATGCCTTGTTTTGGAACCCACACCCAAAGGCATGCATTAGGTCTGCGGACTCAATAAGGACATTGATATGCTGGAGTGGAGTCAAGGTCTGGGAGTTGGAGGATTGTTAGAACATCAAAAAGGGTACTCAAAAAACATATAAGTTCATAAGGTCCTTTGTCAAATTGAAGAGTTATTGCTGCAGAACAGGTTTTGGAGACCTACTAGAGTCACTAGGTCTATTTGGACCCGTTTGGACCACGACACACAGTAGCATCTACAGAGAAGAAGTTTGGTATGCAATGGTCTTGAAACCTCCTGAGAAATTCTTGGTATGCATTTGTGTGGTGCAAAAGCTTCGTTGAAAGAGAAAAAGAAGAAAAGAATAGAAATGATTTTTTTTCTTTTTATGTCATATACTGTAACCAGCTACTTATAACTTGCAAAAATTATTATAACCATTTGAAATTGAAACTTAGTTTAATGTGAAACTGAGAACTACTTTATTAGAGCTTTCTGTGATTTAGATTCAGACATCAAGAACATTGTTTGCCTAATATTGTGATTAATGTTTATTTATTAATATCTCATACTGACAAACAATTGATAATTGTAGGGAAAACGTCATTGGGGGTCTTTGAGGATCCACCAGAAGCTAAGGAGAAAATGTATTCAAATGCTAAAGATGGTGTAACAGTCCTTACAGCTGTTGAACCTTGCTGTGTAGATCATCTCCGATTCTCCAAGTTCAACAGTACTGTGGTATTCCTTTGGATACTTCTAATGGTAAATTTCAGACATCAAGTTCTTTTCGTATGAAACTACTACATTTGTAATCTGTAGTTTTAAACTTTGAGTTTATAAATGTTCATCAGCTTTAGTTCGTATGCTGCCATTTCAAGTATGATTAATGAAGTTACCTTTATCACAGGATGAAAGTGAGCAGTCAGCATACTGGTACGGAGCTGGCAGCATTGATACGGTGACTAGGGCATCGTTTAATGGTGGTATTGTGTTTTCCCGTATTTAGGGCATCGGCCTTTTGAAGCATTGCCTTCATCTTTCTTAAGTCTGAGTTTTAAGTTTGTTTATCTCTCTCGGCGCTGTTGAAAATACAAATGACAATGTTCTTGTTTGTTTTGCCCTTATATCCCGATGTGATTTCGCGGAGGGTTACGGCACTGTTGAAAACACAAATGAAAACACAAATCCCTTGTGTAATTGCCACTTGAAGGAGGACAGTCACTGTAAAGACAACATGATAATGTACACTTACAGCCCGTGTACATTATCATTGTGTCTTTAGAGTGACTATCCTCATTTGTTGAAGAAGAAAAGCATTAATGTGGCTGAATAGCAATACATTCAAGTGGCAATCACACAAGGGACAATCACTGTGAGATGTCCTCATTTGTGACTGTCCTTACAATGAGTGTACATTATCATGTTGTTTTTAGAGTGACTGTCCTCATTTGTTGAAGAAGAAAAGCATTAATGTGGTTCAATAGCAATACATTCAAGTGGCAATTACACAAGGGACAATCGATCACTGTGAGATGTCCTCATGTGTGACTATCCTTGTCACAAATGACTATCCTTGTAAAGACAACATGATAATGTACACATAAAATGAGTGTACATTATCATGTTGTCTTTATAGTGGCTGCCCTCATGTTGTATATTCTTCTCTGTAGATGCTACTATGTGCTAGGGAACTTCTTAGAACTGTTGGTATATTCTTACAACTTGTTACACCTGGGATATTCTTCTCTGTAGATGCTATTGTGTGCCGTGGTCCAAACAGGCCCATAAATGTGGTTGAATAGCAATACATTCAAGTGGCAATTACACAAGGGACAGTCACTATGAGATGTCCTCATGTGTGACTGTCCTTGTCACAAATGAGGACATCTCACAGTGACTGTCCCTTGTGTAATTGCCACTTGAAGGAAAAAAGCATTAATGTGGTTCAATAGCAATGTATTCAAGTGGCAATTACACAAGGGATAATCACTCTGAGATTTCCTCATTTGTGACTATCCTTACAGTGAGTGTCCATTATCATGTTGTCTTTACAGTGACTGTCCTCATTTGTTGAAGGAAAAAAGCATTAATGTGGTTCAATAGTGATGCAGAGTAGTCAGGGCTTTTAGAATATACAAATATACATCCTTAACTCTCATTCCACCAAGGAAGAAGGAATTCCAATGGTTGAAACGTGAGTTAAGGTCTTTACATCAGTCAAACCCTGAAAATGAGGGTTTGTAAACAATGCACAGAAAATTTGAAACAACTTAGATATAAAACAAAGAGAATCAATCAAACCAACTTCCAAAGCATCAGATGTCACTATTACAACTTCCAAGCAAATTTTATCATCCAACCACCATCCGTACAGCCGTACAGAGTTCGTTTTTCACCAGAAATGCACTAAAACAGGGTTATTTTTATTTTTTATGAAAGCAAAATGATTACAATACTGGTTCTCTGTCTGTCTTCGACCATTTGAAGCCTAAAATAGGCTCTCCAAACGTTGGTTCAACCATCTAGGTGGTTAGAACAGTTTATCCAACAAATGTCAACTTTGCTAAGCAACTTTTAAAGTTGCATTACAACTTTGCAAACAACTTTGCCGAGAAGGTTAAAAATGTGTTGTGAAACTTTAGGAACCTTATTAAAGTTATTTTGGACCTTCAAACTTCTTAACAACATCTAAAAGACACCTAATAAACACTTACTATGCTCATTTCATCCAAGGACTCAAAAGATGCCCAAGGTTTATAAGTCACCAAGGGGTCTTGTGTCCAACAAGTGGATGTTTATAAGGAGATAAAATCAATCCTTAATATTTATTACAAACCAAGAAAACATCTAAAACTCCTATTCTAATTTATTGTCATTCAAAAAGACTCTGATTTGTCATTCAAAAAGACTCTGATTTGTCAATCAAAAGGACCTTTCACCAGTCAATCCTTCAAAGCTCCAAGGTGAAAATCTTATGTTCCAATTGATAGGATTTGACTCCTTGGCTTCATGGCAACTTCCTTCAATCATGGTGTCTTTGGCTTGCATTAGGGATGCCCCTGCATCAAATAGCAATGCATTCAAGTGGCAATTACACAAGGGACAGTACATGCCCATTAAAGTTGGTGTTTTGTTATCCAGCATGACAATGGAGACAACATACTCTGTGTCAATTTTACTGATCAAATTTCCCTCCGCCAGGCAAAGCAACAATCTGGGTATGATAAGGTGAAATTTTGTAGTCCTTTTGGGTATGATAACAGTTCCAGTTTCCAATAAGATGGTTCATTTTTATAATCTAGCTTCAATTTCTCTTGTGAAAATCTTTTTTTCATTTTATGGGTGGTAAAATATAATTATTATGCTAGAGGTGTGTACTTATGGATGATAATGAAACAAAATGATAAGATTTAAGACTCTTGTTTTTTTTTTAAATAGCAATTTAAGTTTCCTTCTATTATAAATTACTGTTTTTCTATTTTTTAATGTATCTTTCCAAATCTTTTATATCAATTTTATTTATGAAATATAAATATATTAATAATGTTTTAGTTTTTTTAGGATTAGTTTATATCAATTCTATGTATCATCATTCGTCATTCAATTGTCAGTATTATTAATTTAGACTGTGCAATTGTAGAACTACTCGAATATGGGTTGGATGGATACTCAAGCAGGGGAACCCTCCTCAAATATCTCAAGCAGTGAACTTGGAAAAATGTGTCCTGAAGGAACCCTTTCCATCAGAGAGATAAAAGTACAAACAAGTAAAAGAAGCAGGCTCTGCAAATATGTTTTTGAGAAGAAAAATGATAGATTATTCGAGTATGGTTCATGAGGTATATCTAAAAAGACATTTTTTTCTTATTATAATAAAAGAGGAAGTTGTGAATGTCAAAGTTGAGTGAAACAAAAATTATTTTCATCAAATTTTATTAGGCTTGCTTTTGGGAATAGTTTCTTACAATATTGCTATTAAGATTTTTATTGTGTAGTTTTTAGATTAGGTTTATAAAATTATATTTCATGAGTAGTGATTCATATTAATCAATTAACGATACTTTTGGAAGGTATTTTCAATGTGTCAAATTTTGATATTTTTACAAGAATTAGATTGTGTAATTTTTTTAATTAAAGTCATTGACTCATATTTCATAAATAATAGTTCTCATGAATCCATCTCTTATAAGATTGAATAGTCTATTTAGGAAGTATTTCTGATAGTATGTCAAATTATGATATTACTATTACCATTAGATTGCATGGCTTTGAAGTCAACCTTGTTGACCCATATTCTTCTCTGTAGATGCTACTATGTGCTAGGGAACTTCTTAGAATTGTTGGTATATTCTTACAACTTGTTACACCTGGGATATTCTTCTCTGTAGATGCGACTATGTGCCGCGGTCCAAACGGGCCCATAAATGTGGTTGAATAGCAATACATTCAAGTGGCAATTACACAAGGGACAGTCACTGTGAGATGTCCTCATGTGTGACTGTCCTTGTCACAAATGAGGACATCTCACAGTGACTGTCCCTTGTGTAATTTCCACTTGAATGAGGATAGTCACTATAAAGACAACATGATAATGTACACTTACAGCCCGTGTACATTATCATGTTGTCTTTAGAGTGACTATCCTCATTTGTTGAAGAAGAAAAGCATTAATGTGGCTGAATAGCAATACATTCAAGTGGCAATCACACAAGGGACAGTCACTGTGAGATGTCCTCATTTGTGACTGTCCTTATAGTGAGTGTACATTATCATGTTGTCTTTAGAGTGACTGTCCTCATTTGTTGAAGAAGAAAAGCATTAATGTGGTTCAATAGCAATACATTCAAGTGGCAATTACACAAGGGACAATCGATCACTGTGAGATGTCCTCATGTGTGACTATCCTTGTCACAAATGAGGACATCTCACAATGACTGTCCCTTGTGTAATTCAAGTGGAAATTACACAAGGGACAGTCACTGTGAGATGTCCTCATTTGTGACTGTCCTTACAATGAGTGTACATTATCATGTTGTCTTTAGAGTGACTGTCCTCATTTGTTGAAGAAGAAAAGCATTAATGTGGTTCAATAGCAATACATTCAAGTGGCAATTACACAAGGGACAATCGATCACTGTGAGATGTCCTCATGTGTGACTATCCTTGTCACAAATGAGGACATCTCACAATGACTGTCCCTTCTGTAATTGCCACTTGAATGAGGACAGTCACTGTAAAGACAACATGATAATGTACACATACAATGAGTGTACATTATCATGTTGTCTTTACAGTGGCTGCCCTCATGTTGTATATTCTTCTCTGTAGATGCTACTATGTGCTAGGGAACTTCTTAGAACTGTTGGTATATTCTTACAACTTGTTACACCTGGGATATTCTTCTCTGTAGATGCTACTGTGTGCTGGGGTCCAAACGGGCCCATAAATGTGGTTGAATAGCAATACATTCAAGTGGCAATTACACAAGGGACAATCACTGTGAGATGTCCTCGTGTGTGACTGTCCTTGTCACAAATGAGGACATCTCACAGTGACTGTCCCTTGTGTAATTGCCACTTGAATGAGGACAGTCACTGTAAAGACAACATGATAATGTACACAAGTACCGTGAAGGTAGTTGCAAGTTATGGCTATTTCATTGCATACCCGAAACAATGAAGATGTTACGGTCCACAAAACGTTTGTGCTTGAAAGATGAACAAATAAAATTAAACTTCTAAATAACCAGAGCCGCTAACAATAAATTCAACACAGATATGTCCTCTTTACAGTGACTATCCTCATTTGTTGAAGAAGAAAAGCATTAATGTGGCTGAATAGCAATACATTCAAGTGGCAATTACACTAGGGACAGTCACTGTGAGATGTCCTCATTTGTGACTGTCCTTACAGTGAGTGTACATTATCATGTTGTCTTTACAGTGGCTGTCCTCATTTGTTGAAAGAAAAAAGTATTAATGTGGTTCATTAGCAATGTATTAAATTAATTTTTTTTTTTTAATCCACCCACGGGCGTCGCAATTGCGACGGAAACCCATCGCAATGCGATGCAGGCGCCCGTCGTAATTGCTTGGGAGGTCCGTCGCAATTGCGACGGCCCTCCGAAGCCATGCGACGGGGGGGTGACGGCCATGCCGCTTCTTAAATCTTAGTCACATTGCGATGGATATGTGTCACAATTGCGACGGCTACCCATAGACGTCGCAATTTGCGACTAAAAAATAGCGACGTCTATGGGTGTTGCTATTGCGACACATAGCTGTCGCAATTGCGACACATAGCCATCGCAAAATGACCCCAAATGTATTAGTGTCCCATTCTACTGAGGGTTCTAGGTGCGCTTAACTGTCTCTTTATGACATGTTCTTCACAGTACTCATAAAATCTGTCAAAGGTGAATTCTCCTCTATCTGACCTTAGACATTTTATCTTTAGTCTAGATTCATTCTCAACCTTAGCTTTGAATATTTTGAACTTCTCAAATGCTTCTGACTTATCTTTCAAGAATGCAACCCACATAATTCTAGAATAATCATCTAAAAAAAAAATGAAATGCCTTTCACCATAGTATGATCTTGTTTGAGTTGGTCCACATAGGTCTGTATGAATCAGATCCAACTTGTTCTCTGCTAAATTATGCTTGCTTCTAAATAAATTCCTCACATGCTTTCCCATTACACATTCCTTGCATATAGTATCAACTAGCTTTGCTATGCTAGGTAGGTCTCTAACTACCTTTACATTAATTATCTTTACTATGTTATCAAAATTGATATGACATAGTCTTTTATGCCATAGTCAACTGTCATCTACTTTAGCAACAAAACAACTTGCTTCTGGATTAAGCTAAAAAATATTGTCTTTAGTCTTTGATCCTGATGCAATTATTTCTCCTTCTTTGTTGTTAATGATGCACTTGTTTCCATTGAACTCCAATCTGTAACCTTTATCAAGTAACTGTCCAACACTTAGTAGGTTATGTTTCAATCCATCAACATAAAGAACATCAATAGTTCTATTCTTTCCATCCAAGGTGATGGCTCCTCTACCAATGATAAGTTTAGGAGTGTTATCTTCAAATCTAACCATCCCACCATTCTATTTGTCTAAATGAACAAACCTATCTTTATCACCTATCATGTGATGTGAACAACCACTATCTATGATCCAATCTGTCCTTATGTCTACTTGTGAAATCAATGCTAACTTTTCTTCCTTTTTCTCATCTTCATGGTTTATTTCATTATTCATTTTTTCTATGATAGCAATGAAACCAATTTCATCTTTAGCTGAATCATCATCTCATACTCCATCTCCAGCATAGTAACATTTCTTTGAATACTTAGGCTTGTAATCATTTTTGAACTTTTTAGCTCTTGTAGGACACTTAGATGCAAAGTGACCAATCTTATTACATGAAAAGCATTTAAATGGTAATTGACCTTCATATTTCCCTTTTCCTTTCTTTTCTCTTTTAGCAATCATAGCAATGAAATCATCTAGAGCTTTTTCTTCATCATCATCATCAAAATTACCAAAGGTATTCAAGGATTTCTTACCATGAACCAAATCTTTGAAGGTCATCTCACTTTTAGGTTCTATCTTCAAACGTGATATCTCAAATGCAGAAATCATGTTGATTAGAGTTTCTCTTTTGAAGTTTTCTAAAAATTTCATAGTCTCATCAAGGATTTTTATCTTGCTTTCATATTCTGGTGTCAATGTAGTCATCAGTTTATCCATGATGTCTTCTTTTGAGATTTCTCCACCATTATTTTTGATTCCAACAACTGCTTTATTTATCCTTTGATTGTAGGCTCTTATGTTCTCTTCATGTAGGATCTCCAATGTATTATACTTTTTCTTCCATGTCTTTTTGCATGCATTCTTTGCTTGTTTATCACCTTCAAACATGTCTTCTAGGTGCTTCCATATCTTGTAGGTCGTGTCTACTTTCTTTATCTCTAAAAACTCACTATCATATAGGGCGTTGATAAGGGCTTCTTTTTCTATTGCATTCTGATAGAACAAATCCTTCTACTTGCTAGTAGCATCATCCTTTGCAAGATCTTCTAAAGAGGGCATATGAACTTCCTTGATAGCTACTTCAAAAACTTCAAAACCAATGCACTGCAAGTGTGTCATCATCATGTTCTTCCAATCAAGATAATTATCTCCATCAAACTTAGGAATGTCTTTTCTAAAGAATGCCATATGATCAACCTTAAGCTGTTAAAATTTCTCTCTGAGTCACTTGGCTCTGATACCAATTGTTAGGAATAGTCCCAAGAGATAATTGAGAGGGGGGGTGAATCAGTTATCTACAAGTTTCAATTATTTATCCAATTAAGTATACTTAAACATAAGAATAAACACAATGAAAGAACACGTGAACACAACACCAATATTTTGGTTATGAGGAAAATAAAATAGGTAAAAACCCCGGTGGGAATTGACACCCGCTAATAATCTATACTAGTATTTTATGATCCTTGTTAGAAGATCTTTAACCATGTTAAGATTTTATTTACAATGCATTTAGTACAGTGACCTAGTCAAGGGTCAAACCCTATTAGGAGTCTTTTATAGTTAACCCTATTAGGGGTGAGGACGCACTATCTGAGTGCACACTGCTTAAAGGGGTGAAGGCTACAACCTTCTGAATAACAAATATACAATATATCTGGATCTTAGTGAACTATGCTTTGACCTACTATCTAGATTAGTTCCAATGTATAGAATAAACTCTTCACTTGGTCACATATACCTTCTATTGATGGCTCAACACTTCGCACACTCTGCTCTGCTCTTCACAATCAACTTTGAACCATACTTTAGCAATCACAAATGACTGCCTATAAATATCTTTCCTCTAAATGCTATAATCAATTTAGCCTCTTATAACCACCTTGAAATCATACTAGATAAACCATAAGACACTCCAATAATAATTCTGTCAGCTCTACTAAGCACGCAACACAATCTGGGACCTATCCAATATTAATAAATGTAGACACACGCTACACACTGTCGGCTCTACCAAATTAACTAAAAATTTCTCCTCGAGATGAATTACATCACACACTCTTAACCGAATATTCTTAACTCTTCTCCAATCTCTAATCCAAGGGCACATACTAAAATGATAAGTGCAACTCCTGAACCAATACAATCTCTGTCATCTCTTCTGAGTAAACATAGGAAACTGCTACTAGTGAATAGCGACTACATAACTTCACTTCTACTAATCATCAGACTCTGTGTCCATAATTGTAATATCACAAACATGTCTTAATCATATATCCAAAGGTACAAGGCTCCATGATGACTGTACGGACAAACACTTATAGAACACTGCTTGTAACTCTATCAGGAACACTGCTGACACAAGCTGCTACATAACTATCTGTACTAACAGTTAACCTTTGCATCCATGATATCATACTGATAACATGTTCATGCTAAATATACTCAAATCTTACTGCATAAGTCTTCTACACATACTACTTACCATATGTTGTCATCAATGACAAACATACAGTCAGCACTGGCTTGCTGGCAAGTCTCCAACAAGATCTACCTAGGAGAATGCAACAACAGCTACCAATAATAAATGCACCAAGTCAGCCAACCAAATCACTAAGAACTCCTATCGATAAACTAGAACTACAGAGCACCAAAGAAATAACCGAGCCATCTAGGCAACACCAAGCAACATAGGTATTACCGAGCACCAGTTCCACCGAGCACAAGAAGTTCTAATAAGTTCCTTTAGCAATCGAGCTTCCTTCAATAATCAAGACCATCGGTTAAAGCTACAACCAAGTACCATAGAAACAAAAAAATAGACCTCCATGCATATTTACCGAGTACCCAAGAATACCCTTGCATCAAGATCAGTTGGTTATCTACGATGATCAGTCGGTAATAGGAAGAACTACATGCTACACTATGCTAGTCAGCTAGAAAAATAAGCCTTCATACCAAGTATTCATAAGGCAGTACCAAGAGCTAAATGGAAATAGGTTTAACCAGGCACTAGAGGAGTATTAATGAGCATCAGAGTATACCAAGCACCAGTGTATTCACCGAGTAGTATTGATAGTGTTTACCAAGCAATCCAGGAAATAGCATAGTAATCAATTTTGGCACATTTATCTATGTAAACGGTTATAACAGAATCACAAAATGTTTTACCAAGATTGAGGACTATTTATTACCGATGTAATCATTAAATGTAATGATGATTTCTATGTAATAGTTAGATCTAGGTTAATTTTGTATAGCGTAGATCTGAGGGTTTTCCTAAGAAGATGTAAACCTAATTAGGTTAGGCGGTCATAGCAGTATGCTATATATTTTTAACTCATGTCTTTTGACATATGTATGTGAAGGACAAGAAGGAGATCTTGAAGCAAGTAGTCACCTTCAAGACATCAATTTTTAGAAAAGGTTGAGCAGCAATCAAAGACATTCAGTTTATTCAGAATCAGTCAATAATACCGAGCAGTACAGAGGAAAGATATCTACACATTAAGGTGATATATATTTGATATTTCATAGACTTGATTCAGACAAGCATAAGTTGTCAATTATAGATACTTTATGTTATTCTCTAATCATTGTAACAGAGTTATCAAAATATCTTAACATAGTAGACCTAACAATCTTATTGTAAATCTCTTAACTGAGTACACACTCAAGAAGTGTTGTTAAAATCCTTTAACCAGGTAGATCTAGTCAATATTTTTGTTACTCCTAATAGGGTAAGATCATCGGAAGTGATCACAACTTGTAGCCTTAACCAGCATACTTTATTATCTGCAGTAGTGAAGAGTTTGTGGGTGTCATCCCCACCATAGTTTTTACCTTCTCACAAGGGTTTATGCGTAACCAAAATATCTATGCTATGTGATTGAATTATTATTATTTTTCATGTAATTTACATTTATAAGTCAATTGAATGGATATTGCATACAATGATTTAGTTGAATAGTTTAGTTATCTACTATTTGCAGATTGAGTATCAAGTTAAAAGTTTTTGAGGGCACTGATTCACCCCTCCCCTCTCAGTACCTTATCTCTCAATTCCAATAGATACTTGGAAGATCAGATGATCTTATTACAATTGAGAGGAAGACTAAAGGTAATTTATTTCATCTGAATAATGTTGTTAATAATTGTTTGGTTGCTATAATTGAGGATAGTTGGTTGTGGCATAGAATATTCTTTCATGTTAACTTTGAAAAAAAATTCAAAGTTAGTAATATGAATGCAGTTAGAGGTTTGTCAAAACTAGTTAAACTAGACAACATGATGTGTAATGAATTTCCATTGGGTAAGTTAACTAGTTCTACTTTCAATAGCAAGTCTTATTCATTTGAGAATATACTAGATTTAGTGCATAATAATCTTTGTGGTCCTATGCGGACAAGAAGTTATCATACTAATAAATATTTCATATTGTTTATTGATGACTACTCAAGGATGATGTGGGTGAATTTCTTGAAGGATAAGTCCAAAGCTTTCTACAACTTCAAATCTTTCAAAAAACTTGTTGAGAATGAAAAAGGTAAGATCTTGAAATTTTTAAGATCTGACAAAGGAGGAGAGTTTAATTCATTAGAGTTTGTTCAATATTGTGAGGAGAATGGAATTAAGAGACAAATGTTAGCACCTAGAACACCTCAAAGGAATTGAGTTGTTGAAAGGAGGAATGAAACTATACCATCTTAAAATGGTCACACTCATCCTTTAAGACATTTTATTTCTCATCCTTTACTAACTTTATGGACCATGGATGGATTTGTGCTTGATCCCCCTTTTCTCTTAATTTTCCCATATTTTCCATTTTCAACTATGCAATCTCTAAGACCTGAGGGATGGATCCCTATGGGCCAAACCTGGAACAAGTCAACCAAGTTGACCTATTATTTAATAGGTCAAAATAGGTCAACCTATTCCAAAATAGGTCAACCAGGTCAACCTATTCCCTAGGGATTTTAAATCCCAGGGCCACTCTTGTCTTAGGGAATTAAATTGCAAAATTGGGTGACCCTGTCAACTTGCTTTGTTTTCCTACCTGGAAACTAATATAAAAGGAAGCCTAGGAACCTCATGTTGACATAAATTATTATCCATTCACATCCATTAGCATCTATTAGCATCCATTTAACATAAAGATCATCCATTTGACATCCATTAGAGATCCAAAAATCACACAAGAAAGTTCAAGCATTCAAGCTTTCAAGATTCAAGGATCCTCTGTGCGCATTTCCTCTTCAAGATCTAACATTTTATTGGACATCAAGGGAGGATATTTACATTGAGTAATTCATCATCTTCTTCATTGATTCACATTTACATCCATGGCTCCATGATGTGGTATTGGTAGATCCATTGCATTTGTGGAGATTTCCTACATCCGTCATTGCAAATTCAACATCTACAACATACAAGCATTACAAAATCCTTATTGACAAGGGTTTCTACAAGAAATGTGAATACTTACATTTGTCTTATTTCCTTTACATATTTAAATTTCAATTTCAAGGTTGATTCCTCAATCTAGGGATTGACCAAGGCAAGCCCTCATCCACCCAAATCCCAAAATGAGCTTTTCTATGTGTAGGAGTAGGATATTAGAATTACAACCACATATCTGGAAACTAATTACCGATACATTTTTAAAGAAGTTAGGTTTAAATTTCTACAATGTCCCAAGAACATGGTGACTTTGTAGAAAAGGTTCTGGAACATGTTGCACCAAGTCGACCTATTCTTGGAGGTCTCAGAAAAAATAACATTTTTTGGTTTTGTTGTGATCGTGAATCTGCAGTCGGAAGTTTTGTCACAAGTTTAGATCTATAGTTTTTAGAGAAAAAGGCATATTCCTCTACATATTTCAAGGTGATTACTCTATCATTCACTTAATTTCTTATTTTATAAATGTTTTCATATCTTGATTGGGTTGATTGCATACACTTAGCATCTATATCTATCTTACTTTTCTCATTAAATCAATTGGTTTAATTTCACATTTTCATTTACACATCTTTAATCAAATCCTACATTGCATGAAAGAGGACTTTCTTGCATACTTCCTTGATATAATTTGGATTTAGCATTGGCATCCCTTAATCTTCTTAGGTTTTTCTAATCTAACTTGGGTTATATTGAGAGTTATGTTTGGAATCCCCTTCTTTCCCTTTTATTTTGAATGTTTAGTGTTGGAATGGTTAATTAATGAACTCATCTCACATAGTTTATATTGTTAGATTCATTAGTATCCATTTCACATGTAAAAATTTTTGTGAACCCGACATCCTTTACCTCTTTCTTTGAGTTAGATCCCTTTTTTTTCCCTTTTTTTATTGGTTGTTTACCTTATTTTGGTGGACCCAGTGCATTCCCCCTTTCCTTATTGATTTTGGATTTAGATTTAGCTATATTTGTTTGGTTAGATCTTTCTTTTTATGCTCTTTATTAAATTGATAATTTTGTGGATATATCTCATTAGAATTTCCTTTTGTGATCTCCTCTTTTATGAGCTTTATTACACTAAGTCCAACCTCTATCATTCCTATTAGGAGAAGTCATAGACTCATGGGCTCTTTTGATCATGATTCCTCTTTTCATCCTAGGACCCATTATTATACTAATATTTTCCCTCAAGATACCAATCCTATCATAGAGAAGAACTCTTCTCACTCTTACCATGATGAAGATGAATTCTTAAGAGTTCCTCCTTCCCAAGTTGATCAGCTCTCTCGTGAGTTTGATAAATTGGAGAATTGGCTTGTGCAAGAGAACCCAAATCCTAATAGTGTTTATGCTATTGAGGGTATTAATAATATTATCACTCATGGTGATAATAACATCTCCATTTTCCATGGTATGTCACACCTTATTAACACTCACGATAAGCCTTTGATGGGATATGCTCAAGAGTTAGGATACGTTCCTCTTTCCATAACCATTGAACCATCTATTTCTATTTCCATTACTATTGCTATCATTCCTACCTATGTGCCACCTCTCATGACAACTTATACTCAAATCTCTAATCCTCTAAGTGTTGGTCTTCATATCCCTTCACTTCCTTAAAGTGTTCCTCCTACCTCCATACCCTCTTCATTAATTTCATAAAATGTCATTTATTTTACATATTTCAATCTTTTTCCTATTCCTTCTAATCCTCCAGCAACATCCTTACATTTTCCTTTCGTCTCCTATACATTTTATAGTACATCCAATGCATCTATGCCTACTATTGTGTCTTTTAATACTACCATTAGTAGCTTGGTTCAAACCATCACCACTTTGTAACAACAAGTGGCTCAATCCACTCAATCTAAGTACAACATCCCTACATGTGACATTGTTAATCCCCTTTCCTTAGATATCTTTTATGTTGTTATACTGCAACATACTGAGATACCTTATCTTGAGACTTATAATGGAAAGGGTGATCATGTGATTCATGTTATGACAATCCAAACTATATGTAGTGATTTTTCTCATGACTATAGGCTCATGGCTAAGTTGTTCACGCATACTTTTAGAGATAAACCTTTGCAATGGTATTTCTCTCTACCTCCTTATTCTATTAATTCCTTTCAAATGCTTTCTAATGCTTTCATTCAACAATTTCAAAATAATATTGGTCCTTAGATTTCTTTGACTGATTTAATGCATTATAAGCAAAATGTTAAAGAAAAATTTAGTGAATTTATTGGTAGATTCAAACACTTGTATGATCAAATTTCTTATCATGTTCCTGATCATGATATTCAACATATTTTTATTTATAATTCACAAAAATCCATTAGAGATAAGATTCTCCTTACTGAGTATACTTCATTTTCACACCTTTGTGCAGTGCTTCACCATTATCAGTTACAAGTGAGCCATCTTGAGAGCTCTACTCCAATGGCTCTTGTTACTGTTGATAAGAGTGATTTCATCATTCATCAAAATAAATTCTCTAATCCTAACAACTACATAAAGATTCACAAGTCAAAAAACACATTTGATGATCAAGTGGCTAATACATCCAAAGGTACAACTAATTTTTCTTTTGTGTATCATCCTAATCATAAGTACACTCCTTTATCTGAACCTTTACCTACGGTGATAATGAAGTTGATTAATGATAACATTCTTAAACTTCCTCCTATTCATCTTATTGACACTAGAAAACCAATTCCTAAGTCATTTGATCAAAAACAAAATTTTCAATACCATCATCAAACTGGTCGTGATACTTAAAAGTGTTATACTTCAAAGAATTCTATTTAAGATCTTATTGATTCTAATGCTATATCTATTTATTTTGAGGTTAATAGTACAAATAAATATGTAGCATCTCCTAATCATATTTTACAAATCTAGACCAACCCCTTACCTTCACATTCAACAAATGTCATTAATCAACCTTCTTCTCTTGTTACTAACTGATGCAGGAGCATCCTAGGGTAGTTGGAAATCCTACATGTTGGTGTGTTATGTTGGAATAGTTTTCTCTCTATGTTTCTCAGTTACAGTGTTGACTGAGGAGATCAGTTATTGAAGGGCTTGGTCACTGAAGGAACTCGATAAACTTTTGGTGCTCAATAGAACCTACGATCGATGATGCTTGTGGTGCTTGGTCAACATGCTTTCTCGGTGATGCCTAGCTTTCTCAGTTGTTGTTTTTTTTACTGGTGCTCAGTATTTTGGCTTACTGAATGGAGTTCTTGGAGATTTGGTGGGTCAACTTGATGTATTTAATTTGGGTAGCTTGTGTTGTATTCTCCTAGGTAGATCTAGAGGCTGACATGTAGAATTAATTATTTGTAAGGCTATTTGAGAGCTGACTTGTATTGCATTTAATATTTTTTGTTATAGGAGCCAACTTGGGCTTAGAGTTATTTCCTTCTTCCAGCCGACTTGTCATTGAAGAAGTGTATTTAAGGAGGGTCTAGGTGGGTTTGTAGAAGATAATTCAACATGGAGTAGTGAATAGGAATGATATTGAGAAGAGCTAGTAGCTAAGTGTGGGCTGGGAAGACAAGAAGATTACTTGGTTACTTTTGAGTACAAGTTTAGATCTTGTTGGATGTTTCTACTAGTTTCTTGTAGCTTGTTGTTATAGGTCTAGCTAGCTTGGAGTTGGATCTTGCAAGGTCTTTCAGAATTAATGTTGTAATTATTTGTATTTGGCCATAACTTGGAAGGCCTTATGGTTGGGCATGTTGAATGAAAATTCTATTTGAGTATTCTCTTTGTTGTGTTGTTGTTGTTAGTATAAGGTTTGGACTATCCATTCTTGGATTCTTCCCCTTTTCACTACATCATTTGGTATCAGAGCTTGAAGTTCTTGAGTGTGTGATCACCAAAGTTGAGGTAGTTTGCACTAGGACCTTGGGTTGGTGATTTGTTGCCTTGGGTTTACGAAGATCTTTGAAGATGCTTCCAAGAAGATTGGACACTAGGGAGATTGTAGATCTCTGTGATACTGTGGAGTCAAGGATTACAGAGAAGGTTAAAGTTGATTTTAGATCTAAGAAAGAATTAATGAATAATGACATCATCACTGAGATTATGAAGGCTATTGATGGTGTACCTTAGAATGCAGGCATTGAGGATGGCTATGAGGAAGTTGTTGGATCTAGTGGAGATGACAAAACCGATCAGAGAAATAGAGTTGGAGTGTTGGTTACTGAATGGAATTTTCTAACTTCTCTGGTACTTTGAGACCTAAGGACTTGATTGATTGGATTGGCGAGTTAGAAGAATTCTTTGAGCTTGAAGAAATTGAAGATCCTCTTAGAGTGAGATTGGCACAAAGTAAATTGAAGGGACATGTTTCTCTTTGGTGGAAAGAATTGTAGAAAGACAGAGAAGATGAGGGTGAAATGAAGATCAATCGGTGGAGGTTGATGGTGGAAAATTTGAAAGATAAGTTCATACCTATCGACTATGAACTTGAGTTGTTTAAGAAATTGTAGAACTTGAAGCAGAAACAGATGAATGTGGAAGACTATACCGAGGAGTTCTATAAGTTGACTATTTGGTCTAGTCATAGAGAACTTGGTAAGGAAAAGGTAGCTTGGTATGTGAATGGATTGAGATTCAATATTTAGGATGAGATTGGTATGTTAAATATTGATTCAGTTGAGGATTCTTATCAGTATGCCTTGAAGGTAGAAGATAAGTTGAAGAGGATACAACATGGTAATTTTTGAGGGAAGGAGAAATAGGATCACTCGGTGAAGGATAAACCGACTACTTAAGATGAACCAAAACCTATTGAGCCGAGGAAGAGGACAGGTAAGATTTCCTTTAAGGGTACTTGTTTTCATTATGGTGAAGAAGGACATCAATCATTAGAATGTTCCCAGAAGGCTATTGATTTAAGAGTTGTTGTGGTGAATGATAACATACTAAATGAACCTGAGGTAGCTTTAGAAAACTTGTTGGTTTGAAGAACATTGCTCGGTACTAAGCTGGAACCTTGTCAGAGGAGTAACTTGTTCAGAACTCGGTGCAAGTTACTAGGTAAACTCTGTAATATGATTGTGGATAGTGGTAGTACTGATAACCTTGTAGTTGAGGATATTTTTCAGGAACTTGGTTTGAAAATAATGAGACATCCTTATCCTTATAGGATTGTCTAGTTGCAAGATGTTCATGTTTTGGAAGTAAGGGAGCAATGTCTTATTGATTTTCAGATTGGCCATTACAAGGATCAAGTATTGTATGATATTGTAGACATGAGTATTTGTCACATATTTCTTGGTAGACCTTGGCAGTATGATTATAGGGTTGTGCATGACTATGTCAAGAATGTGTTTACTATTGAGGAAAGTGGCAGGAAGTTTTCCCTAATGCCCCTGTTGGATACAACACTCGGTAGGGGGAACCTAATTTTTGGAAGCCAAATTGAGTTGATGGATCTTGAGAGGGTTGGAGATCAGTATGGAGAATAGACCTATGGATGGTCAAGGAAGGACTTGGGAAGGAAAAGAAAACAGAAGTGGGTCCAGGGTAAGAATATTGATGAATCTAAGAACATGTATGTGAAGAATGAGTTTAAGGTTTATGTGTTGAATCCCAAAACATGTTCTTCCAGTCTTTGAGAACATCTTTTAACACCTAGGGTGTCTAATGCAGGAGCATCCTAGGGTAGTTGGAAATCCTGCATGTTGGTGTGTTATATTGAAATAGTTTTCTCTCTATGTTTCTCAGTTGTAGTGTTGACCAAGGAGCTCAGTCATTGAAGGTATTGGTCACTGATGGAACTTGATAAAATTCTAGTGCTTGGTAGAACCTACACTTGGAGATTCTTGTGGTGCTTGGTCAACGTGCTTTCTCAGTGATGCCTAGCTTGCTCGGTTGTTGTTTTTTTATTGGCACTCGGTAGTTTGGCTTACTGACTGGAGTTCTTGGGGATTTAGTGGGCTGACTTGATGTGTTTAATGTGGGTAGCTTGTGTTGTATTCTTTTAGGTAGATCTAGAGGCTAACATGGAGAATTAATTGTTTGCAAGGCTAGTTGAGAGATGACTTGTATTTCATTTAATATTTTTTGTTATAGGAGCCAACTTGGGCTTAGAGTTATTTCCTTCTTCCAACCATCTTTTGGTTGAAGAAGTGTATTTAAGGAGGGTCTGGGTGGGTTTGAAGAGAATCATTTAGCATGGAGTAGCGAAGAGGAATGATATTGAGGAGAGCTAGTAGCTAAGTGTGGGCTTAGAAGATAAGAATATTTATTGGTTGCTTGCGAGCACAAGTTTAGATCTTGTTGGATGTTTCTACCAGTTTCTTGTAGCCTACTATTACAGATCTAGCTAGCTTGGATTTGGATCTTGTGAGGTCTTGCAGAATTACCGTTGTAATTATTTGTATTTGGCCATAACCCGGAAGGCCTTACAATTGGGCATGTTGAATGAAAATTATATTTGAGTATTATCTTTGTTGTGTTGTTCTTGTGAGTATAAGGTTTGGATTATCCATTCTTGGATTCTTCCCCTTTGCACTATGTCACTAACTTTAGTTATGATGACAAGGTAGAAGAAGCTAATCATGTTGAGTCTCAGCCTCAACCTTTGATTTTACCTTCTCACAAACCTAAATCTTCACCTCTTATTACCTTTGATCATTCTGATATGTTTAAATCACCTAATGGTCATCTTTACATTACTGTTAGGGTTTCTCATATCCCTTTTCTCGGTGTTTTAATTGATCTCTCTCCCTCTGTGAATGTTATCACTAAAGAACATCTTTTTAATAAAGGATTGCATAAGGATACCTATGATACATACAGTGTTTGGATTAAAACTTGTAATGGTTTTCTTTATCATCCTAAAGGTTCTATCAATCTTCCTGTGACCCTTTCTAGTAAGGTTTCACATACTACCTTTATTTCCACTCCTACTTCTGATCAATTTCAAGTTAAGCTTGGTATTATGTGGGTCTCTTCCATGCAATTTGTAGCATCTCCTATTCATAAGTGCATAAAATTTACTCATAAAGGAGAAGTTGTCACCATTAATCATTCTCTTTATAAACCCTTGCATCTTTGATATTGTATTGAGATAGATTTATTTTGGCCATCTCTCCCTCAAAAACCACCTAACCATCATGATCATCTTTATCGATAATATTAGCAATACAAGGTAGAAAATATTCTTGAGCTTAGCCTTCCTAAGGTTGATACTCTTGAAAATGTGAAGATATATGAATATCCAGATAAATATGATGGAAAAAATAAGAAAGAACCAAAAAATGATCAGGAATTTGTTTATGTGCAACCATAAGAGCAAGAGATTGTTGAACATAACAATGAGGAAGAAGTGGTTCATCTAGTAGAAGAAAAAGAAGAAGTACCTAGACTTGAACTGATTATTCCAAGGTATGTGAAGTTTAATCACTTTGTTGATCAGATCATAGGAGATAAAGATGTTGAAGTATAGACAAGAAGGAAGATCGGAGAAATTACATATCTGATTTCCAAGTTTGAGCCTAAAACTATGAAGGAAGCCTTGAAGCATGATGATTGGATAAAAAGCCATGGAAGATGAACTTGATTAGATTGAGAAGAATGATACATGGACACTTTTTCCTAGACCAACAAACAAGAATGTGATTAGTACAAAGTGGGCTTTTAGGAATAAATGAATGAAGATGGAGAAGTGGTTCATAATAAGGCAAGACTTGTATGTAAGGGCTATGCACAAGAAGAATGATTAGACTATGGAGAAATATTTTATCTTGTGGAAAGACTTGAAGGGGTAATAATTTTAATTTTTTATGCTTCCTATACGAAGTTTAAATATTTTCAAATGGATGTCAAATCTACTTTTCTAAATGAGATTCTTGAAGAAGAGGTTTACATAGAACAATTGGATGGGCTTTCATTGACAAAAGATGTGGATATGGTGTGAAAGCTACAAAAGGCATTGTTTGGACTAAAAAAAGCACCTAGAGCATGGTATGAAAGGCTACACTCTTATCTTGTTAAGATTAATTTCATAAGAATAAGTGAGGATAAAAATGTGTACTTGAAGGTTGAAGGTGATAAGATACTATTAATTGAAGTTTTCTTGGATGACATAATCTTTGGAGGAAATGATGAAATGAGTTTGGTATTTTTTGAGGAGATGAGAAAGGAATTTGAGATGTTAATAATTGGAGAAATTAATTTTTTGATTGGATTGCAGATTTCACAATTAAAGGATGGTATTTATATCAATCAGTCCAAGTACATAAATAAAGTGTTGAAGACTTTTGGAATAGAATAATCCAAATAGGTTAGTACTCCCATGGTGACTAGATGCAAATTATCCAAGGATTATGATTCAAATGCAATGGATGAAACTCTATACAAATCCATGATTGGTAAGTTACATTATGTTGTTCATAGTAGTGTTGGATATTGCTAATGCAATGGGGATATTTTTGATACATTTAATATGTTTAATCATGACATTGAATAATGTTGGAATTGATGTTGTTGTCATTCGTGTTTTGTCATTGATTTCAACATATGTTTATGTGAAGAGAATAGGTTGGTTATTACAGTGTACAAACACTATATGAATGTTTCAGAATGTGCGAAGTCAGATGAGAGTATAGGAAGATGTTGTGATCTTATATCCAAGATCGCATGATGTAATATTGTGTATTGGTTGAGTTACAAATGTTTTGGTGAAGACTGGTTACTGGACAGTGACAGTGAAAGTGACAGAGTTAGTCTCTATGTTTTTGGTATATCTTACAAAAGGTATGGATTCAGTGTATGTGAGCTTAAGGAATGACAGACAGGATACGGAAGAATGTTTGATGGTCAGTGCAAGGTACATAAAGAAGGATGATGTCATCTATGGCATGTGTTTTGGAGAATACCTATTTGGAAGCTGACTTCAGAGATATAGCATGTATTATAGATGGAAAACTTGATTTAATGATGTCAGACCTTAATTATTGTATACTTATTTTAGATATCATATGTATCTTAGCAAGGAGTTATGTAATTATTTGTATATTAGGAAAGCTTAATTGGCTGACCTGATCATGTAGAATGTAATAGGGTATATATGTAAGGTCTTTTCTTTTGGAAAAATATGTACAAAGAATGTATGTGATGTAAAAGATAATTGTGGAAGTTGTGAGCTTGTGTCTATTGGATGTAGAGTAGAGGATAGTTGTATACCTCATTAAAACTAATCAAGCAAAGATAGTTGCTATCAGACAATTCAAAAGATTGTGTATTTTTTCATATACACTTGTATTGTGAACAATGAGTTCTGAAGGTGGAAATAACCTTCTTTGGGTAGTGAGCCTGGGAAGTGAGCCCACCCTTCTTTTTCTTGACTCCTAAAATGGTTTTTCCTCTAACAAGGACTATGTACTATAATATTTTAATCAGCTCCTAATAGGGCTAGATCTTCTAACAAGGATACTATACTCTTAGTACATCATTAGTGGGTGTTAATTCCCACTAGGGTTTTACCTTTAACAGGGTTTCCTTGATAAAAAAATATTGTGTTATTATGTTGGCATTCATTGTGTTCATTGGATTTGATACTGTTGCTATTCAAATTTTAAAGTTTAATAATATGTCATACAACTAATTCACCTCCCCCCCCCCCCTCTCAGTTGTATTATGGACTATTATTCCTAACAATTGGTATCAGATCTATTGGTCCTTAAAGAGAAATCTCAATAGCTTGAGGTGATCTTAGAGATGGCATTCTATAGGAAGGATAGTTTGAAATTTGATCCTAAAAAATTTGACATTTGGAAGAACAAGATGCAAACTCGTTTGCTATGTTTGGGCATTGACTATTGGATGATTACAAAGAATCAGGTGGCTATGAAGACTGAGGATGAAATGGAAAAAGTTGTTGATGCTGAGAAGAAGATATTTTCATATAACATGGTTGGAAGGGAAGCACTGATCAGTGCACTCTCTGAAGGAGAAGTTACTAAGGTAAAAGATTTGGATTCTGCACACAAGATTTGGACAGGATTAGAAGCATTGTATGAAGGAGACAAGTTTACAAAGCAAGTAAAGTTACATAACTAGAAAAAAAGGATGGAGAAGCTTCCAATGAAGGATGATGAAAGTGTTAGGGCTTATGTACAAAGAGTTACAGAGGTTGTGATTGGAATCAGAAATTGTGGAGGCACTTTTGAAGAGGAAGAAGTCATTTCAAAGATTCTTAGATCATTGACACCTATTTACAAGACCAAAATTTAGGCTATAGAAGAGATTATACCTTTGAATCCAAACTTTAGTAGAGAAATGTTGATTGAAAATCTAAATACCTTTGAAGCTATAGAAATGGGAGATTCTGCACCTAAAGTTGAAATTGTATTTAAAGAATCTACACATAAGAAGATAATGTCTGCACTTTTGAGCACTAGCAAAGAGAACATAAAAGAAGAGCTCAGTGAATATGTTGAAGAATGGGAACAGCTACAAGAAAAAGAAATAAAGATGGATTAACTTGTTGCACTAATTTCTAGAAGAGAAATGAGAGGTAAGGGTAAATTTGAAGGAAAGTTACCTTTGAAATGTTTTTCATGCAATAAGATAGGTCACTTTGCATCTATATTTCCTACAAGAGTTCCTAAGCACAAACCTAAGTTTTTCAAGTCTAAGTATTCAAAGGATAAGGAATATTATTATGCTAGTGAAGGTAACTCTAATGATGATGATTTGGATTATGAGGATATTGGATTTATTGCTTTAAAAGATGAAAAACTATTGCATGAGGAAAAATCTTTAGTATCTCATGTTGATAAGAAATCTGAACGGATTATAGATAGTGGTTGCTCACATCATATGACTGGAGACAAAAACAAGTTTGTCAAATTAGTGAAGTATGATGGTGGTGTTGTAAGATTTGGAGACAATGTTCCTAAACCTATCATAGGAGTAGGATCTATTACTTTGGATGAAAAGACTAGTACTGACAATGTATTGCTTGTTGACGAACTTAAGCATAACTTGTTGAGTGATGGACAACTGATGGACAAAGAGTTTCAGTTACAATTCACTGATGGTAAATGTTTTATCAGAAGTAAGGCAGGAAAGCTGATTACAACTGATACTAAATCTAGAAGTAATGTATTTGAATTAAATACATCTGGAGCCTCTTTTTTTTTTGCAAAGGTAGATGACAGTTGGTTATGGCACATAATATTTTGTAATTTTAATTTTGATAATATTGTGAAGGAAAGCATGACTAATGCAGTGAGAGACCTATTGAAGATTATGAAACCATCTAACACTGTATGCAGAGAATGTGTTATGGGAAAGCAGACTAGAAGTAGTTACAAAAGAAAATCATATACAACAAAAGGAAAGTTGGATCTAGTACATAAAGACCTTTGTCAACCTACAAGGAAAAGATCATACTATGGTGAAAGGTATTTTAAAATTTTTGTTTATGACTTTTCTACAATGATGTGGGTCACTTACTTGAAAGAAAAATCAAAAGCATTTGACAAATTCAAGATATTCAAAGAAAAAGTAGAGAATGAATCAAGTCTAAAGATAAAATGTTTAAGATCAGATAGAGGTGGGGAATTTACTTTAGGTCTATTCAATTCATATTGTGAAGAGCATGGAATACAAAGGTAGAAATATGCTTTTAGGACTCCACAGTAGAATGGGATAGCAGAGCGAAGAAATAGAACTATACTTGATGTTGCTAGGACAATGTTGCTTGAAGGAAATGTATCTCATATTCATTGGAGAGAAGATGTTGGGACAACAATATACACTTTGAATAGAATTCAAATCAGAGAAGGTATAAGTAAGACTCCTTATGAATTATGGTTTGATCATACTCCTACTATAAAATATGTCAAAATATTTGGTAGTAAATGCTATATCAAGAGAAATAATGAGATAAAGAGGTTTGATGCTAGAAGTGATGAAGGAATTTTCCTTGGTTATTCTACTAAGAGAAAGGCTTACAAATGATTTAATCTGAGATTAAGAAAGATAATTGAAAGTAATAATGTAAAGATAAATAAAATATTTCAGATACAAGAGAGAATGTATGATTGTAATCATAATACAGAGATCAAGGAGGCTGCCACTACATAAGAAGAAGAACTTGTTGAGGCTGAATGCAAAAATGAGACTTTTGATGATGATACAAGTGAGGCTACTGAGATTCCTATGACTCTGAGGTATGTCAAGATGAACCATCCTAAAAAAAAAATTATTGGTAATACAAATCAAGGAGTAATGACTAGATCAAAGGCTAGAGAAGAAATTTATTTGATTTCTCAAGTTGAACCAATGACTACAGATGAATCTTGTAGAGATGAATCTTGGATAAATGCTATGAAGGAAGAGTTAGATCAGATAGAGAAAAATAACTCTTGTGAATTTTTTTCCTAGACCTAAAAACAAAAATGTAATAGGAACTAAATGGGTTTTCAAAAACAAAATGAATGAAGGAGTTGTAGTAAGAAACAAAGAAAGATTGGTATGTAAAGGCTATTCACAACAAGAAGGCATAGATTTTGAAGAGAAATTTGCTCCTGTTGCTAGAATAGAAGCTGTGAGATTATCCTTGGCTTATGTTGTATAGAATAACTTTTAGGTATATTAGATGGATGTGAAATATGCATTCTTGAATGGGGGTCTTGAAGAAGAAATGTATATAGAACAACCTGATGGATTTCCTCTATGCGAAGATGGAGACGTGGTATACAAGTTAAAGAAGGCACTGTATGGACTGAAGAAAGCTCCAAGGGCTTGGTATGAAAGGTTAGACAAATACTTACTTCACCTTGGGTTCAAAAAAGGTAATGTTGATGATAATTTGTATTTAAGAACTAGTGAAGATGGAGTTTTGATAATAGAAGTTTTTGTTGATGATATTATCTTTGGAGGCAATGATGAATTGTGTGAGAAATTTTCTAAAAGAGATGGAAAATGAATTTGAGATGTCCATGATAGGTGAAATTAAATTATTTCTTGGATTGCAAATAAATCAGAGCAAGAATGGCATTTTTATTTCTCAAACTAAGTATCTTAAAGAAATGCTGAAAAAGTTTGGAATGGAAAATTGTAAACCAATTAGTACACTCATGGTGACTAGTAATAATCTGACAAATGATGATGAGACAAAGTGTGTTTTTCAGACCAAGTATAGATCAATGTTTGGTGGATTACAATATCTGACTCACACCAGACCGGATATTACTAATGTTGTTGGAATTGTGGCTAGATATCAAGCAGAACCTAAAGAGACACACCTAGCTATTATGAAAAGAATATTTAGATATCTGAAAGGGACAATTGAATATGGCTTATGGTATGATAGGAATGATAACTTTGAACTTCATGCTTATACTGATGTTGATTGGATAGGGAATATTGATAACAAGAAGAGTACTAGTGGAGGCGCATTTTTCCTTGGGAAAAATTTGGTTTCATGGCTAAGTAAGAAGCAAGATTATATAGCTCAATCTATTACAGAATCAGGGTATGTTGCTACTGCTATTAACTACACTCAATTTTTTTGGATGAAATAAATGTTGAAAGATATTGGAATATCTTTTGATGAACCAGTGGTTATCCATTGTGATAACACCAGTACGGTAAATATGTCAAAGAATCTTGTGATGCACTCTAAAACTAAGCACATTTCTATTAAGTATCACTTCTTGAGAGACAAGGTGGTAGAGAAAGAAATAAGATTGGAATGCATCAGTACAAAGGAACATATAGCAAAAATATCTACAAAGCCATTACCAAAAGATACCTTTGAATATAGGTGTGCTTGGGGTTTAGGCCCCCCCTAGTGTGAATTAAATGATGTAGGGATGCATCAATCTAGAGTTTTTCAAAGCCTTATCATATTCTGGACTTGATGTAGGGATCTACTCATCAGGGGGAGTGATCATTGAAGATAGGTGTTGAAGATAGTTGATGACTTATGGCACCCTTTGCCATTGTTTTCAAAGGGGGAAAGAGACTATGTGAAAATCCTACAAGAAAGAGACTATGTATTGGGGAAAGAGACTGTGTGGTAAAGGTACTAAGAGAATACTTTTGGGTTGATGGATTTTCCCATATATTGTCATCAATGCCAAAGGGGGAGATTGTTGGATATTGCTAATGCAATGGGGAGATTGTTGATACATTTAATATGTTTAATCACTATGTTGAGTAATATTGGAATTGTTGTTGTTGTCATTCATGTTTTATCACTAATGTCAATATATGTTTATGTGGAGAGAATAGGCTGGTTATTATAGTGTACGGACACTGTATAGATGTTTTAGAATGTGCAAAGTTAGATGAGAGTACAAGAAGATGTTGTGATATTATATCCAAGATCACATGATGTAATATTATATATTGGCTGAGTTACAAATGTTTTGGTGAAGACTAGTTACTAGACAGTGACAGTGAAAGTTGACAGAGTAAGTCTCTATGTCTTTGGTATATCTTCCAGAAGGTATGGATTCAGTGTATGCAAGCTTAAGAGATGAAATATAGGGTACTAAAGAATGTTTGATGGTTAGAAAAAGGTATAAGCAGGATGATGTTATCTATGGCGTGTGTTATGGAGAAGACCTATTTGGAAGCTGACTTCAGAGATATAGTGTGTATTATGGATGGTGAACTTGATTTTGTCAGAATAACTAAGAGGGGGGTGAATCATTTATCCAGTGCCCCAAAACAAAATGTATAATCCAAAACAAATTCTTCAACTTCAGTTACTCGGTAAACATAAAATACTTTCACCATCTATGTTTTTACCGATTGTAAGTCTAAACTTTATAATAGTTACTGATCAAATCTAACATGTAATATGAAAAGTATGATAACAAAAAAATATCACAATCAACACATAACATAAGAGATTTAACGTGGAAACCCTGTGAAGGGAAAAACCACCTAGGACCAACAACCCAAAATTGTTCACTCTTCTGAAGTGAGGTCGGTGAAGACCCAACCCTGTTAAAGGCTACAAATACACTATTAGGTGTGACCTTGTTAGAGGATTTTAGACCAGAAGTTATTGTCCAACTAGCAGTCACTCTGGGGTTGACAGGATAACAATGTTCACTCTATGAATGAAACATCAAAAGACTTTCATAGTCCACTCGGTTAAGAGATTTGACTATGTACAATGGTTAAATATGTAATAGTAGATAATCTACCTTGAAACAACTTCAATTGCAATTTACAGATCAATGTTTAGCTTATTCAAATCTTTCTGATCAATATACCACTTCAGATTCAATACTATATCAACTTACTGTCCATCGATAATTACTCTCTGTAGCTCAGTAAGTATTCTACAACTCAGTTCTCATTAACCAGTATGATCAGAATGCATGAAAACTCCTTCACACGATAATTCTACAGTATCTTCTTCTTCTGGTGTTGTTTCAATAATGAAACCAATGTCTCTTATATAGATGAGTAAATCATTTTCTTTTCCTCCATCAGATTTTGTCGCTTAATTATATTCATAGATTTTGCCACTTTAAGCTTTCTTGGCTAATGTGTCAGTAACACATTTCAATCTACTCCATTAGACCCTTCTTAATTTATGTTAGTCATCGATCTTCATAAAAAACCTTATATGTTACCTTGATTTCATACACTTTACAGCTCATCACTTTATCAGCTAAATTGATCATTTAAATCCTTTTTGTTTTTCTCAGTTAACAAAGAAATGCATCGTTGAACATAAGCTCAATTAACACTACACTCAGTATACACTACATTCCATCGGTGAATACTGAAAATGTTTTATTTACCGACAACACTACTTTGTGTCTTTCAGCTCTTTTCTTCATCATAGATGAATGCAACATAATAAAGTCAATTTCATCAAGTCGTAGACTCATCAAAAAGTTACTCAGTGTATTCCTTATCCTCATCTGACATATACATCTTCCTCATGTAGATATTTATGTTCTTCATCTCTTTCTCCTTTCTTTAGATGTGTCGGTATAGTAACTTACAAGATAAGTGTTTCAAGCTAGTTGACATCAATGACAACATAATACTAATTTAATCATCTTGCATATCTAATCAGTAACTCCTTAGTAATCTTGAATTATAGATTCTCCATTCAGGTTCTAAATCAGTTGTAGTTCATCAATCTCTCCCTTTGACATTGATGGCAACTCAAGTAATATGAAGTGTACCATACCCATACCAAACATGTACTCTACAACTCTATAATCAAATGTTGTGTAAACTCTCCCTGGCTTAATATGTTTAATCACTATGTTACTAAACAACATTTAAACAAATATAGCTTTGTCATTCTCTCCCTTAGATAGTTCTCATCGGTGCATAACTCTCCCTTTCCTTTTCATATTATTAATCTCTCCTTTTGACAACAATGCCAAATAAACAAATAAATAATCAGCTCTTGTAGTAGCTAAGTAACTCTATGTTGTCCAATACAATCTCTGTATCTTTGTATACTAATATCCCAATCTATTTGAGTTCTTCAAACTTAATCACAACCTTGAACAATATCCTAAGTGTGAACTATGTTGCATCAACATGTGTGATCATCTGATAAGATTAGGCTGATGCAACATCTAAATCACATTAGTGACCGATAGACAAGGGACAGACCCCAAGTCTAGTCCTCAAGTATTCAAATGTGTCCTTCGGTAGAGGCTTTGTAAAGATATCTACAAGTCATTCTTTGGATGTAACAAATTCTAACTTCACTTGCTTCTCTTGCACTTGTTCTCTTAAGTAGTGATACTTAATTGATATATGCTTTATCTTAGAGTGCATCACTGGATTCTTTGAAATATTAATAGCACTTGTGTTGTCACAGTATATAATCACCAGGTCAATGATTATCTCATTCATTCCTTCTAACACTTGCCTGATATATGCAATGTTTGAGAAATTAGTAGCAGCAACAACATACTCTGCTTCAGCTGTAGACTGAGAAATACAAGCCTACTTTTTACTTGTCTAGGTTACAAGTCTTTCACTAAAGAAAAATGCTCCTCTGATGGTACTTTTTCTGTCATCCACATTTCCAGCCCAATCAGCATCGGTATAAACCTTCAACTCAAACTCACCTTCCTTAGGATACCATAATCCACAATCCTCTTTTAGGTATCTTAAGATCCTTTTAGTAGAAATCATGTGTGATTCTCTAGGATTAGAAAAATATCTAGCAACAATTCCCACAGCATGTGCTATATCTGGTCTACTGTGAACTACATACATTAGTTTACCAATCATGGATCGATAAAGTGTTTGGTTTACCTCTGTAGTTTCATCTTCCTTTGTTAGTTTACTTCCAGCAGCCATCGGTGTTCCCATAGGTTTAGCATCTTCCATGTCAAATGTCTTCAAGACTTCCTTTATGTACTTGGATTGTGTGATGAATATCCCATCACTCTATTGAATCACTTGTAATCCGAGAAAGAATTTAATCTCTTTGAACATAGACATTTCAAACTCATTCCTCATGTCATTAGCAAAAGATTTACATACATGATCTTGATCTCCAAAAATAATATCATCAACAAAAATTTCAGCAATAAGAATAGTGTCATCAGTATCACCTTTCATGTACAAATTATTGTTCTCACTGGTTCTTACAAATCTAATACTTAACAAGTAAGTATGTAGCCTTTCATACCATGCTCTCAGTGCTTGCTTCAAACCATATAAAGCTTTGTGTAATCTACATATCATGTTTCTGTTGTCTGGATCAACGAATCCTTTAGGTTATTCTATGTAGACCTCTTCTTCAAGTATACCATTCAGAAATGATGACTTCACATCCATTTGATAAACCTTAAATTTCTTGTGTGCAACATATGCAAGTAGCATTCTAACACCTTCCAATCTAGCAATAGGTACAAATGTCTCACTATAGTCAATGCCTTCTTCCTGTGCATATCCCTTGCATACCAATCTCACTTTATTTCTTGTCACTTCACCATTTTCATTCAATTTGTTTCTGAATATCCATTTAGTATCGATAACATTCTTATCTTTAGGTTAGGGTACTAAGGACCAAGTTTTTTTTTCTCTATTTGTTATATTTCCTCTTTCATTGCATTAACCCATTCTTCATTCTCTAATGCAACTTTCACATTCTTTGGTTCATATTCACAAATTAGACATGTACCTTGTCTTGTTTTGCTTCTTGTCTGCATTCCAGCTTGTCTATCTGCAATAATTTGTGTCTCAGGATGATGTCTTCTGACAAAACTATCTAGTACTTGGTTTCTTCTTTCTTGTTCATCCTGTTCAAGTTCATGTGCTTGCTCGATAGCACCATCTTGTTCATCAGTTTCCCTTTCTTGTTCCTCGGGGTTATTTTCCTATTGACTGGTTATCACAGGTTGTGACTTTGGTAGATAATCAGGAAGTTCAATGTAAGTGAATCTACCATAGTCTTTTGGTTCCTTTCTTTCTTCTATGTTCTTGTCATCAAACTCATCAACATGAACATTAGTACTTTCAATCATCTTATTTGGAACCCTATTCAAACATTTGTATGCTTTACTCTTAGTAAAATATCCTAAGAATATTCCTTTATCATCTTTAGAATCAAATTTCCCATTTCTCTCATCTTTCAAAATAAAACATTTGCTTCCAAAAATCCTAAAATAACTTACAGTAGGTTTGTGTCCAAACCATAGCTCATAAGGTGTCTGGTTGGTGTCCTTCTTTAGTTGAACTTAGTTAAGCACATATACATTTGTACTGACAACTTCTCTCCAATATGTCTGAGCAACATTCTTTTGTATCATCAGTGTCCTAGCATAATCAGTTATTGACATGTTCCTTCTTTCATCAATCCCATTTTGCTGAGGTGTTCTTGGTGCAGAGACTTGTCTCTTAATACCATGCTCATTACAAAAATTAGTAAATTCATCAGAGATAAATTCACCTCCTCTATCAGATCTTAAGCACTTAATTTCTTTACCAGTCTCTTTTTCTACCTTTGCCTTATACCACTTAAACATCTTAAATGCTTCATATTTCTCTTTCAAGAACATAACAGTCATCAGTCTAGTATAGTCATCAACGAAAAGAATAAAGTATCTATCACCATAATAGCTTTGAGTTCTCATAGGACCACATAGGTCGGTATGAACCAACTCAAGTATCTTCTTTATTGAGTAGTCTTTGCTCTTAAAATTGGACTTATTCATCTTACCTTTCTGACATTCATGGCACATAGCATGATCTAGTTTTGACAAGTTAGGCAACCCTCTAACTCTTTTCTTCTTACTAATCTTGATCATGTTATCAAAATTCACATGAGATAACCTCTTATGCCACAACCATGCATCTTCATCCTTCATTAATAAACAAGAAGACTGATCAATATCAAGATAAAATAGATTACCTCTAGATTGTGTACCGGTTCTGACAAGTCTTCCTCCATTATCATATATTCTTACCTTTCTACTTTGAAAAGAAATTCGGTGGCCTAAGTTATTTAGCTAAGCCACACTTAACAAATTATAGTTCAGTCCATCCACCCAATATGCATTTTCACATTTTATTCTATCATTAATCATCAGTGAACCTTTACCTCTCACCATACAAGGTGCATCATTTCCCATTCTAACAGATCCTCCATCATATTCATCAAGTAGATCAAATTTCTCTATATCACCAGTCATATGATGTGTATAGCCACTGTCTATGATCCATGTATCATTTCTGCTTACTTTAGATATCAATGTTGTTTCTTCATGTTTCTCTTCTTCCTCTAAATCATCTTTCATAGCAACAAATACTACTTCTACATCATCATCAGTGTCATATTTAGATTCAAATTCTTCAACTATGTAACATACCTTTTTCCCTTTGTCATAGTTATCTCGGTTATCTCTATTGTTGTGTCGGTAGCCTCTATTGACTCTTCTCCTATAGCTTCCTTCGGATCAGTCTTTGGATCTATCATCATCTTTCTTATTCAGACATCTAGCAGCGATGTGGCCAACTTCTTTACAATTAAAACATGCTAAAGGTAACTTGCCTCTATACCTTCCTTTACCTTTGGGAAATCTTCTAGCCATAAGAGCTTCAAGCTCATCAAGTTCATCATCGGTATTACTATCACTATCATTATTCTTATCATTCCTACTACTAGACTTACCAATCTTCAAAGAGGACATGAAAGCAGATTCAATAGAAGGTACAACACTATTGTCAAAATTATTCAATTCAAAGGTTGTAAGCTTACCGATCAGTGTGTCAAGAGTAAGATTCAATGTAGCTCTTGTTTCATGAATTGCAGAGATCCTGATCTCATAAACTGACAGCAAAGTTTTGAGAATCTTGCTTATCACTATTTTATCATCAATAACTCCACTGGATGCTCTAATAGCATGTACTACCTCTTTTAGTCTATTTGTGTATTGCACAATGTTCTCACCTTCTTTCATCTTCATATCATCAAATCAACCTCTTAGGCTTTATGCTCTGGCTCTCTTAACATTCACATCTCCACTGTATATTAGAGTCAATTTATCCCACATCTTCTTAGCAGTATCACAACCCTTGATGTCTTCAAATTCAGCATCGATACAGCTAGTAGCAAGTTCCATCATAGTAATATTGTGTTCATGTCTGTCCTTCAATTGATCAAGAGTTAAGGGACTAGTGGTTGGTTCAATGTAGCCATTCTCCATCAGTTCTAGTGTAGAATTCCCAATTCTAGATATGTGCAACTTCATTTGGCTTTGCCATACTGTGAAGTTATCTTTGTTCAGCTTTAGCACTTCCCTCTTATACATGTTGAGACCTTTTTGTTGAAGTCCTTAAAACTCTGTTCTAAGAAACTTGTGCTTTGATACCAATTGTTAGAATAACTAAGAGGGGGGTGAATTAGTTATCCAGTGTCCCAAAACAAAATGTATAATCCAAAACAAATTCTTCAACTTCAGTTACTCGGTAAACATAAAATACTTTCACCATCTGTATTTTTACCGATTGTCAGTCTAAAATTTATAATAGTTACCGATAAAATCTAACATGTAATATGCAAAGTATGATAAAAAACAAATATCACAATCAACACATAACACAAGAGATTTAATGTGGAAACCCTGTGAAGGGAAAAACCACCTGGGACCGGCAATCCAAAATTGTTCACTCTTCTGAAGTGAGGTCGGTGAAGACCCAACCCTATTAAAGGTTACAAACACACTGTTAGGTGTGACCTTGTTAGAGGATTTTAGACTAGAAGTTATCGTCCAACCAACAGTCACTATGGGGTTGACAGGATAACAATGTTCACTCTATGAATGAAACATCAAAAGACTTTCATAGTCCACTCGGTTAAGAAATTTGACTATGTACAATGGTTAAATATGTAATAGTAGATGATCTACCTTGAAACAACTTCAATTGCAGTTTACAGATCAATGTTCAGCTCATTCAAATCTTTCTAATCAATATACCACTTTAGATTCAATACTATATCAACTTACTATCCATCGGTAATTACTCTTTGTAGCTCAGTAATTGTTCTGCAGCTCAGTTCTCATTAACCAGTATGATTAGAATGCATGAAAAATCCTTCATGTGATGATTTTGCAGTATCTTCTTCCAACGTCATTTCAATAATGAAACTAATGTCTCTTATATAGACAAGTAAATCATTTTCTTTTCCTCCATCAGATTTTGCCGCTTAATCATATTCATAGATTTTGCCACTTTAAGCTTTCTTGATTGATGTGTCAGTAACACATTTCAATTTGCTCCATTAGATCCTTCTTGATTTATGTTAGCCATCGATCTTCATAACAAACCTTATATGTTACCTCAATTTCATACACTTTACAGCTCATCACTTTATCAGCTAAACTAATCATTTAATTCCTTTTTGCTTTTCTCAGTTAACAAAGAAATGCATCAGTGAACACAAGCTTGGTTAACACTACACTCAGTATACACTACATTCTGTTGGTGTATACTGAAAATGTTTTATTTACCGACAACACTGCTTTGTGTCTTTCAGCTCTATTCTTCATCATAGATGAATGCAACATAATAAAGTCAATTTCATCAAGTCATAGACTCATCAACAAGTTACTTAGTGTATTCCTTATCCTCATCTGACATATACATCTTCCTCATGTAGATATTTATGTTCTTCATCTCTTTCTCCTTTCTTTAGATTTGTCGGTATAGTAACTTACAAGATAAGTGTTGTCAAGCTAGTTAACATCAATGACAACATAATAGTGATTTAATCATCTTGCATATCTAATCAATAACTCTTTAGTAATCTTGAATTACATATTCTCCATTCAGGTTCTAAATCAGTTGTAGTTCATCAGATTCAAGGATGTCGGTCCTTAATTATTGTAATGTAATTGTTGTATACTTATTTTAGATATTGTGTGTATCTTATTAAGGAGTTATGTAATTATTTGTATATTAGGAAAGCCTAATTGGCCGACCTAATCATGTAAAATGTAATAGGGTATATATGTAAGATCTTTTATTTTGGAAAAATATGTGCAAAGAATGTATGTGATGTAAAAGGAGAATTGTGGAAGCTGCGAGCTTGTGTCTGTTGGATGTAGAGAAGAGGATAATTGTTTACCTTATTGGAACTGATCAAGAAAAGATAGTTGCTATCAAATAGTTCAAAAGGTTGTGTATTTCTTCATATACACTTGTATTACGAATAGTGAGTTCTGAAGGTGGACATAACCTTCTTTGGGCAGTGAGCCCACCCTTCTTTTTCTTGACTCCTAACAGGGTATGTCCTCTAACAAGGATTTTGTACCATAATGTTTTAATCAGCTCCTAACAGGGCTAGATCTTCTAACAAGGATACTATACTCTTAGTACATCATTAGTGGGTGTTAATTCCCACCGAGGTTTTACCTTTAATAGGGTTTCCTCGACAATAAAATATTGTGTTATTGTGTTGGCATTCATTGTGTTCATTGGATTTGATAGTGTTGTTATTCAAAGTTTAAAGTTTAATAATCTATCATACAACTGATTCACCACCCCCCCTCTCAATTGTATTGTGGACTGTTATTCCTAACAAGTAGACCAGACATTGCACAAGCAGTTGGTATAGTAGCCAAATTTCAAGCTAATCCTAAGAAAGCTCACATGGTAGTGGTAAAGAGGATATTTAGGTACATGAAATGAATATAAGACTATCATCTTTGGTATGCTCACAAAGGTGATTTCTCTTTGATTATTTTTATTGATGCAAATTGGGCAAGAAACATTAATGACAGAAAAAGCACAAGTGGAGGAGCATTCTTTCTAGGAGGAAGACTTGTGTCATGGAAAAGTAAGAAGATAAATTTCATCTCCCAATCAACTATAGAAGATGATTATGTAGCAAAAAATATCACTTATACTCAGATTGCATGGATGAAGAAAATCTTGGAAGGTATCAAAGAGAAGGTAACTAAACCGATGACTACCTTTTATGATAATACTAGTGTAATCAACATTTCCAAGAGCTTGGTGATGAATTATAAGATAAAGTATGTAGAAATTAAGTATCATTTCTTAAGAGAGAAAGTAAAGAAGAAGGTAGTCAAGTTAGAACATGTTCCAACCAAGGAGCAACTAGTAGATGTGTTCACTAAGCCACTACCTAAGGATACTTTTGAGTATCTGAGAGGTAAGTTAGGGGTTATTCCCCTACCTTAATAAAATTAAGATGTTGTTATAAGCATCAATCCAGTGGACTCATTGAATATCTTTTACTATTGGGTTGATGTTAAGGGGACTACTCCTTAGGGGGAGCAGTTGAAGGAAAAGGAAGTTGTTGTAGCATTAGGTGACCTATGTGGTTCCTTTGGCATTATTGTAAAATGGGGAGAAGAAGATGATATGACTATAGGTGGAGAATATTATTAGATGAAACTAGGAGAAGAACATAAAATCAGCTAAGGGGGAGCTATCATTATCAAATCAATGTGGTGATAATTTTGGTGTTGACATCAATGCCAAAGGGGGATATTGTTTACATAAATGATGCATAGATGTTGTAGATACTATTGACTGTTAATTGGTATAGGTTTGATGATAGGAAGATCAGTTATTATGTTATCATTCTTGTCAAATAAGTGATGTGTTGGTTGACAGTGAGTTGATAAGTATTTATGTTGGTGAATCTAGTGTGTGGTGAGTTTGTGATGGAATTGGTGTGTGGTTCTTATAGGAGACTTAGAGATATCTCTAGATGTTGTATGCATGATTGCAATGGCTGGAAGCAAGTATGGAGAGAGTTATGATCAATTCAATGGTGATAGAGGAATAAGAAGAACATATAGTCACAAAGGATGAATGATTTGATTGTTCTATCAAATCGGTATGGATCCAAGTGTTGTGGTCATGATATGTTTATCTTGACTAGGATATATTATTATTTATTTAATCATAAGTTGTTTGGAGAACCACAAGACATTATTTTAGGGAATACAAGATCACTTTGTGGAAGTTTGTAAATTGTTTGAATAGGTTGATCAGTTGATGTTATATCAGTGTGTAGTGATGATGCAATCAGTTGCAGTGGATGTTTTCATGATTGAGGTGTCCAGGTGACATGGCCTAACATATTTTTAATGATGATTTGACGTTACATTTATCAAGGTGATCAAATCTATGAATTTTTTTGAAGCATGTTGGGAAACTCAAATAAAGTTTGACTATTCTTGTGTAAAATCGATGTGTGATGAATCTTGAGGTTGACTTGAATTTTTAAATGAGTATTCTAGATTGGTAATATGTTTTAGGGGTCAAGGATCGATTGAGAATTATTTTAATTCAAATGTAATACATTTTGTTAGTCAACTTAGGTCCTAATGAGCATGAAATGTATTTATATGTAAATCAAAAAATTATGCAAGTGTAGATCATAGATGTAAAGGTGTGATTGAGTGAATATTGAAGATTGTTTGCAAGAGAAGCAGTGTTTGTGATTAATTGGATCTGAAAAAGAAAAGGAGAAGTGTTATACCTAGATCATTGTACTTGTTGATTCCTAACATTTTATGTAATAAAATCCCTAAACAGGGTAGACTTTAATATGTTTGATTTGTAAATCCTCTAACATGATGATTCTTTAACTACGGTTTGAAATCCTTTAACAAGGTTATTCCAAAAAGGTTAAAGCTCCTAATAGGGCTAGAGGAAAATCCCTTAAATGGGTTACTCCTAACAGATTCTACTCCTAATCTGGCATCATTGTGAGCTCTTAATAGGGCTAGGCCTTTAACAAGGAGCATTTCAAAAGAGTGCATATTATTAGTGGGTGCTAATTCCCACTTTGGTTTTTACCCTAAATCAAGGTCTCTGTGATAAAATGTTGGTGTCACTTTATTGCATGTTTGAATGGTTGTATGGTTACTTTGTTTATTGCATGCATAAAGTATAAATTTAATGAATGTGGTTGAAAGAATTGTGAAAAAATTTAGATTTGATAGATTACTAATTCACTCCCCCCTCTCAGTTTCTTTGACCTTATAGTATTAACATATTTGACTCATCAAACATTTCCCTAGCTTGACTCATCAAGTATTTTTTAGGGTTAACTTTTTAATTGATATAAGGCTTGTTAAAATGGCTTATGGTTAGGGTTTTTATATGATAAATTTGTAGCTTCTTGTAGTGGTATTGAGTTGCAAGGGATTCCAAACTCTAATTTTCTCTCTGTTGGATAATAAAATAAGTGGACTCTCTATTTGGTGGGCATAGCCTAGGATTAGGTGAACCACATTAAATATTTGTCTCCTTGTTATATTTTGTTTATTTTATTCCTTTGCATTATTGGTTATATTTGCATGTAATTGTTAGATTTATATCTTCTAATCCTAATAAGTGGTATCAAAGCAGGTTGTTTTTCAGTTATCCTCTATAGGAAGGTCTCACGGTTGTGTGGGAGTAATAGAAAATGAGGGTAAGTTAAAGGTTGAGAAGTTTAATGGGTAAAAATTTTAGTTATGGAAAATGAAAATGGAGGACTATTTCTATCAAAAGGATTTATGGTGGCCATTGGAAAGAAAATCTAAGAAACTAACATGAATGTCAAATGAGGATTGTGATATCTTGGACAGGAAGGCACTTGGTAGTATTCATTTATGCCTAGCACAATCAATGGCATTTAATATTACACAAGAAAATACAAATAAAGAGTTGATGAAAACCCTAGTGAAGTTATATGAAAAGCATTCCACTTTGAATAAGGTATTTCTTATGAAGTATTTATTTAATATGAAAATAGTAGAAAGTGGGTCAATTCTTGATCATTTAAATGAGTTTAATACATTTACCAATCAATTATCTTTTGTTAATGTCAATTTTGATGAATAAATTAGATCTCTTTTGATTCTATGTTCTTTGTCTAAAATCTGGAATAGCTTGGTAATAGTAGTTAGTAACTCTATTTTTGGTTCAAATACCCTAAAATTTGATGATGTTGATGGTGTTATTCTGAGTGAGGAATTTTTTAGGAAAAGCTTAGGTGGATCCACATGAGGTAATGTTTTGAATGCAAAAAGTAGAGGTAGATCAAAGGAGAGAGGAAACAATTCTAGAAGTCATGGTAAATCATGAGTAAAATCAAAGGTCAAGAGGTCTCAATCTATAGGACCAAATGATTGTTGGTACTGTGAGAAACTGGTTCATAGGAAGAAAGATTGTTGGTCTTGAAATAATAAAGACAAAGATAAATAAGAAGGCAATAAGGAGGAAAATGTGGTAAGTAATAAATATGAAGATGATAATTAAACCCTAACATTGAAAAAAAATGGCTCTACATGCACGAAATTATTTTTATGGTTATACTCCTGGGTTGCCTTCTGCTCTGCCTTCTCGGTTCTCCTTCAGTAATGGTGATCATTGGTTTTTTCTCCTTCTATGTCTCCTTGGTTTCTCTATGGTCTTCAATAGCCTATAAGTATTTTTTTTTGTTAAGCTAGATGACCAATTTTCTTTCTTTGTGAAAATGAAATATGCCTAGTATCCCTTTCCTTCATTGATTGTTTCAAACTCCGCTGACTCCTTTAGCTTTTCTTCAAATGATAGGTCATCTCTAGTTTTTGATCTATCTCCCAGTGGTAATGTTCCTTCACCTTCAGGAAACCTTAATCCCTAGATCAAACTAGGATCTAGGCAGCATTCAAAAACTAGGGCTTTGAGCAATCCCTCCTGACATTTTTATCCCAAGGCTTCCCATGTGCCGCTAACTACTTTGAATAGGTTTTCCTCTCTCTTGGTTGTAGATTCTGGTCAAAAATCATCCGACATAGAATTTTTATGCTTCCCTCTCTTGAATACCCCCTATCGTCCTCCACACCAGCAGCGCGATCCAATAATCTCCCAATAGCCTAAATCTCCCATTTCGGATTTGCTAACCCTAGACATTAAAGATGGTAGGATTGAGAAAACCTAGTCGATGTTTAATTCTCATGGGGTTTTTTAAGATGGAGTGGCATTGGGGTCTCATTTTCTAAAATTGTTGCATGGTTATCTATTCAATATCCTAAACAAGTAAGTATGGTTTTTCTTTCAAAAGATTTTATCTTTGTAGGATGTAATAATTATGATTTGAAAATAGACTGCTTAAGGAAGGATGCCCTAAATTTAGAAATATCAATTTTTCAATTCTGGATTGGCACCCTTCTTTAAACCTAGTTATCTAAAGGATTTACTTGTGGAAAGAGCGGTTCTACTTCTGGGTCTTCCCATAGAATTAATTAATGAAGCTTACTTAGGAATATAGGTAATTTGTTAGGAAAATTTGTGGGGTTTATGGACAGCCCTTTTAAACAATCTAATACTACCATCATTGTTAGGATGAATATTAATATAAAAACCCTTAAAAAAATTCATGTGAGAAGTGAAAATGATGAATATATAATTTCTCCTATTATCATTTTTGAAACTATTAACGTTGAAGAAGAAGAAGAACATGATAAAAAAACTTCCTCAGAAAATGAAAAATCTAATGAGAAAAAGAAGGATAAATCCATAAATCAAGTTCTCAATCAATTTCCTAGGGTAAAGGCTTGTTTTCTTAAAAATTATGGAGGTTTTACTATTAAGGATCTTTCGTACACCAACTCTGGTGTTATTGAAGAATTAGTAATAGGAGAATTGAGTATCCCACTTGAATCCCTTGACAATTGGCCAGAAACTAGTAAAATTACTGGTGACTTAGCTCAGGATCTCAATAAAGGCATACGTAAACTAGGCAGTATTATAGATCAAGACATAGGAGTTGTAGAATACAAATAGTCCCTTGAAACAATTCTAGGTCAGGCAGAGGAAATGAGTAGAGTAGTTAGTAAAGAATTATAATATATTAACCAAGACATAAGAGAAAATAGTGAATATGGTATCAATTATCCTAAGTGGCCCCCCATGGATTTCACCTCTAAGATTTCAGCTTTGGTACCTATCGATCAATGAAAATTAGAAGATAATATTGATAATATCTCAGAATTTAATTCTCCTTTAGCTCAAGCTTTACATAACCAAAGTGATAATCCAGCAGTATCCCCGGATTTAGAGAATAAAATCTTGGATTCAAGAAAAAGGATTGAGAGCAATTGTAATTTTGTTTCCGTTAGGAATGATATCCACTAAATTGTCTAAAATAGAAACTATTAATGAATTTTTAGGCTTAGACATTAATCTAAATTCTGAATATGAAGTCAATAATAAAAAGAATAGAGATATTGTAGTTAAAATCTTAGATTCACTAGATAAAGATTGTTCTGAAATGGTAGAGGAGTAGTACTTAGATAGTATAATGAAGCATCCTATTATCTTAGGTCTAAGTTTGAACTCAAGTGGTAAACCTTCTCCTGATTATGCCAAACCCCCTAAATATAGAGGTAGGAAATCCCTTAAAGAATTAAGAAATAGAGAAGGTCAGGCTCTAGGACAAATAAAAATCACAACACTTTTGGATGCAGGGAAGGGGAAGTTCCTTCCCACCCAACCATGAAATTCATATCATGGAATGTTAGGGGCATCAATGCCCCTAACAAAAAACACCTTCTAAAAAGGCAATTATCAGTTTTTAATTTAGAAATAGTTCTAATACGGGAAACTAAGCTAGATATAGAAGGTTGTAATAGTCTTAAAAAGAAATTAGGCATGTGGGAGATTTTGGGAAATCCTTCAATAGGAGCATCTGGTCAGATTGTGATGATCTGGATTCCCAGACATTGTGAATTTTCCCAGTTAATATCAACTAATAGCTAGATAGTAGTTAGATTAAAAAGTATAAAGAGTAAATTAAGCTTTATCCTAATCAATGTTTATGGTCCAAAATTACATCATGAGAAAAGGAATATGTGGAAGGAAACTGAGACTTTTATCAATATGTATTCCAATAAACTTTAATTCTATTCTAGAGGCTTCAGATAAGATAGGGGGATCAAAGCAGCTTACCCAAATAAACTTAGAATTCAAGGAGTGGCTAGGGGAAATAAAGGCTTCATAAATCAAGATGGAGATAGCTGCCTATACTTGGTCTAATAGAAGAACATACATGAGCTTCATTGAAAAGAAAATAGATAGGTTCTTCTTCATCGGTAATTTAGCTACCTTTGACTTTGACATGAACGCCTCCATTTTTCCTACATCTGGTTCAGACCATTATCATGTGTCCCTTAATTTTCTTGAACCAAACATACCAAAGAAAAATCCCTTCAAGTTTGAGAAAATTTTGGCCTTTTATGGGAGCTTTAGGAGAAAAATTAGTATGGCATATGATCCAGAATCATGTTTCTAAATGGGTCAAAGTTATGAGATTTAAGTACTTATATGGGAGGAATGAATTAAGTATATGTAGACATCTCTCTCCGCTAAGAGGTTCGAGAGTATGGAACTTTGTTAGTGATTATAGAAATCTTATCTTGGATGGTATTACTTTGGATATTAGAGATGGTGGTAAGGCTCTGTTCCAGGATGATTCTTGGGGCTCCTTCCCACTACTCAGGACAAAGTTTAGAGAGGAAGGAATTATAAACTAGATCATAACTACAAGAGGGAATCTTTTCAAAGATTATTTAGATTTTCCTGAGGGGGGCCCTTCCTTGGGGTGGAAGTGGAAATCCTTTGAGAGCCTAGGATTTCATAGAGATGATATATCTAGAATTATGGAGATTTTTCATAGGAGGATAATCTTCCCAAGAAAGGGAAATGATACCATTATCTAGGCTAAGGCCAACAATGGAAAGTATAATGCTAAAGATGGTTACTCCTCTCTTCAAGAAAAACTTTTGACTCCCTTGGATTTACCAATTGACTTATGTTGGGATAAGGATTGTATGCCTAAAGCAAGTATGTTTTCTTGGGCAGCATTACAAAAAAGGATATTGACTGCATATTGGTTTAGGAAAATAGGATATTCAAGACCTTCTAGGTGTCCACTCTGTGAAGAAGATAGTGAGAGTGTGAATCACCTTCTAATTGAATGTAACTTTTCTAACCATTGTTGGAAATGGTTAGTGAGGAAGCTTAACTGGTCCTCAACCTTCCAAAATGACATAGTGGAGGTATTTAATAGTTGGCTTCGAATCAAATGTCAGGATATGTATAGTAAGATATGGAGGATATCCCCCTATATGTTAATTTGGGAGATATGGAAAGAAATAAACTGGTGTATCTTTAAGGAATCAAAACTAATCATGGACCAATCCTTAAATAAGGTATAAGCCAGCATTGTAGAAATGCTAAATTGTAGGAATATGCTTGGAAGAACAAATGTTATCTTCTCCAGAGAGGATGACTCTATTATAATAAATGGTATGACCTAAAAATCCCCACCTTTTTTGGTAAGGAAAAACAACTAATTTTAGATAAAAGAGAAAAATGTGTTTGAAAACCTCTTGGTATGGGATGGTATAAACTCAATTTCGATGGAGCTTCCCGAGGTAACCCAGGTAAGGCAGGAGCCGGATGTTGTATTCATAGGTGGGATGGATTCAAGCTAGCAAGTAAATCCATTTCACTAGGGATAGAGTCAAATAACACAGCCATGTTGAATGCCTTAATAGAAGGTTTACTTTTGTGTATAAAAATGAACCTAGATAAGTTGGAGATAGAAGGGGATTCCTCTTTAGTTATCAATGTTGTAAGAATAGGAAAAACACCAAATTGGCATCTAAATGGAATGGTTGAAAGAGCAATGTAGATTTTATCAAAATTCAAACACTTTACCATCACTCATATATATAGGGAAGGAAACAAAGATCCAGACTCTTTATCTAATGAAGGAGCAAATGGTTTATCTCAGGAAATTATATTACTAAGAATCTCTGATGATAAAAGATAGTAAGTTTAGAGTATAAAAGTAATCTTAATCTGTCTTAGATTATATTATTCTCATAATTACTTAGCCAAACTACTACATATTCTGGTTAAAAAAGGGGATACCCTAAGCCTTTGTTCCATGTTTTCTCATAGCTAAGGCCCTGATGACTCAGGGTCTTCATCCCTCTGTTTCTAAGCTTCTTAATGCATAAGGTATATAGTTTTAAGAGGTATACTAAAATGATGGTAGACCTCTCTAAAAGTTTTAGAGTAGAATTTTAGAACTTAGGCTCACTCTTAGGCCAAGTATCACCAAAATCCCTTTCCTTTAAACTTTTTCATATGCATCTTGAGCATAAAGCATCTAGGATTATGCAATGTGGAGTTTGGATCATAGAACAATCTACCAATCTTTCTACCTAAGTATGCCACCAAACCTTCCCTCCACCTTGGATTCATCTTCACCCTGGATTGGTTATTACCATGGATATTGTTATCCATCTCCATGTTGATTTCATTCATGATAAGTAACTAAAAGAAACAAGGCCACTATAGATACAATAACACATAATTATAAAAAAAATTATGTTCATATGAGTAGATACTTATAGTAACCAAATATTTTTTATCCAAGACATACTGTCATAATATGGTAATCTAAAAATCTAGCTACAACAGTGACCTATATAGATCTATCTTCTATCTAGTATATTGTTATTTTCAGCCCTTATTAATCATATTTGTTTTAATTTAGAAAGTACCGATTTATCACTATGTATAGATTGATGAGCCCATATTGTATCATGATTCATCTCATTGTTCTTTCATATAGGTACTATGAGTTGGTTGTCTAATCTCAATTTAATAATGACAAGATCGATAGGTCATTAAGGCAACTCATTTTCATAATAACTACCTCACGACAGAGTTAACTTAATTAGTATACTCATTTAACCCAAATAGCAATTATAATCTAAAATATAGATCATGAAACTACTATAGTATCATTAGACTTACTCTAAGTTAGAAAGAATCATTTCTTTTTATGAACATAAAAGATGATAAGTACCAACCTACGACACATAACCTCAAATGTGTGATACTAAGATATGATCGCAAGAAATTTAAGATCTTTAAATCATCACCATATTTTTTGATATTTGGGGAAATCATAGATCTTCCATATTCCCATAAGTACTTTATAACTTTTATAGTAGGCCTCTATTCATTAACAATTGGTATCGGCTGGTGAGATTGAGATCTCAAATTCTCTATGAAGGAGAGGCAAATTTTGAGGCTGAATGGATACCCCATTAAGAATTTGAAGTAAGAAATGCCAAACAGAAGTGAAGGAGGATGTTACAATGTAGAGAAATAGAGGAATTATAAAATTCAATAATCCTCTAGTTGTGAAGGTGATAATGAAGGTTCTAGGTGAGGAATATCTCTATTATTTAGATAAAACTATAGTAAATTTAGATATTGTGTCTATGTTTCTTGTCATAGTCATGTTCTTTGAATGAGATAAGAAATTGGCAAAAGATATTTGCATGAGCATTTTAAAAAAGGATATTCTTGGTAACATTGACATTGTTCTTGACAATATCGACGATGCCCTCATGGTCCCTAAGTCTAGGAACTATGGAAAATCAAATATAGGTGGCTCTATTGTTCCGAGGTATCCCATCTTATGGGTTGAAATATGGGAGACCTTGGAGGCATATATGGGGTGAAGGAGTCACAACTTAAACTTTTTGGTCGGTCTCTTTCATGTCAAGAAGAAAGACAATTTGAAGTGATTTATGGATTATTTAAAGGTGGGGGATATTGAAGGTTTTGAAGACACTATGGAGGTGGAAGACGTCATTCCACTGATCCTCATTCCAGACATTGAGAACAAGAATGAAGAAGAACCTCTAGTGGGCATCCTTATCTAGAAGTTGGTCCTTCTCCTCATGGTGATCATCCCAACATCCCGACAAAATATTTCAATAATGCTAGCAAATGCTAAAGGGAATTATGTTAAGATGGGAGTATGACCTTAATATTATAGAGCCTTTAGTTATATTTTTCCAGTAGTATTATACAATTAAATTTAAATTCCATAGTTAGCTCTAATCACCAGATACATATAATTGTATTATCTTCTCTGTCTGCTACTAACCACTAATGGATTTTTTTTTGTTAAAACATGAAATTGTAAAATTTGTAGCAGTATTAATATTATAATAGCTACTTGTATTTCTCATGTTTTCAATACAATAGTGGTCTAAAAATACGTTTAAAGTATCAAATAGAACTTTTGAAAGTGTTGTTCAAACAATATGAAGGTGTAATTTATTTTTGAGAATTTTCTAAAGTAACTTGTCTCACGCCTTAATATCTGTACTCATAGTGAATTTCAATCAAACGGTTGAACAAGTATTGCTAACTTAAGATATCATCAAGAACTTTCTAAGCTTATGAAGTGGTAAGTTCCTTTTTGCCTTTTTTCCAATTAGGAATAATGATAAGGTAGGAATAAATCAATATTAAAAACTGAACCAATTTAAAAAGCAGAATAGGCATCTAATATATTCTTGTAATACCCACATTAATTAGCATATCAGTTGAGCTTATATTTATGTTTTGGGCCATTAAGAGCACCCAATATATATTTCCTTGGAAAGAACATACTGACACATTCAGAGTAGCTTCAAATATTAGTTATATATGCATTCAACTTGAGATTATTGCAAATCCTCTAAACAAGTACAACATTTCATATTATCTCATTGGTTCTTAGATGTTTTTACATTCTAGTAAAATTATATATTTTTACATATAAATGCAAAATTAAATTCAACTTAATATATGTGTAAATTTACATACATACATACATACATACATACATACATACATACATACATACATACATACATACATACATACATATATATATATATATATATATATATATATATATATATATACACACACACACACACACACACACACACACACACACACATATACATAGTATGTATATATATAAATATTCATATAACTTTCTAATTACATGGTAATGATTGTAATAGATTCTATTAATTTTCTTTCAAGATTCTTGGTTTCACATATTTTTTGAGGCAAGCACAACTATCACGGTCAAATTACATAGTTTACATTTGATCTCAATTCTATCCTAGCAATTCTTAAACTCCAACAAATTATAAGATCATGATCAAAATATTCTCAACTTTCACCCTACTAGAACTTTGTAACCCCTTATATATCTTCTTGTAATGACATAATGTAAGTATTCCAAGAGTCGGGCTGCTGAGTAGACGGAATAGGGAAAGGCTTTCTATGCATTATTTATAGAAGTCATTCCTTCCTCTCCTCGTAGGTCTTCCCATTGGACTTTGATTTAATCCTCTAAAAAAATGACAACCCCCATCAAGTTGAAAGGGACTAAGCCTCAAGTTGCCTTCGATGGCATTATTACTGTTAAAAGACTTAAATATGTCATGCTTAGTACCCATACTCTTACCCTTTGGGTTGTATTTAGGATTTTGGGGGCAAAATTCCTTAATAATGATGATCATTACCGAGTTAACTCTGATATACCAGCAATGTTCATTGCCTCAACCATCGAGGTAGATCCAGGGAAATTAGATATTGGTAGGCTTTGCACCCGTATCTTCAAACATAAATATCTAAGAGGTTTAGATCTAGTTTTTCATAACATTCAGAGAGACCTTACCATAACAAGACCAAGATTCTATAATATTCCTATGATCAATGGAAGACCGGCCCCTGCATCCCCTATTCTTAACACTGAGGATCTAGCAACAATGTTTTCTAGAACTCCCATTATTAGGAAAAATTTAGATTTTCTATTTTTTACTTCCATGTTAGGGTTCTTGAGGATGTAGATTGGTTCTACACATTTTGGCATGAAGATGATGTGGGTAACATAGATAGGGAAGGTTTCAGTGATTTAGATGATGAAGAAGTAACAATGGAGAAAGAAGAAATCGTTGGTCCTATGATGCAGTGGCATTCTTGGGTATTCAACAAATCTACATGGTGGTGTGTTGAAGTGGTTCTATGTTGCTCAGTTGTAGCTTTAACCAATGATCTCGGTCATTGAAGGGGCTCGGTCATTGAAGGAACTTGGTAAAACCTCTGGTGCTTAGTGGAACATGTTCTCGGTGATGCTTGTGGTTCTCGGTCAATGTACTTGCTCAGTGATGCTGATGCTTAGCGTGCTCAATTGTTTTACTGGTGCTCGGTAGTTTTGGTTTATCAACTGGAGTTCTTGGAGTTTTGGTTTGCTGACTTGGTGTATTTAATGTTGGTAGCTTGTGTTGTATTCTCCTATGTGGATCTAGACGCTGACATGGAGAATTAATTATTTGTAAGGCTATTTGAGAGCCGATTGTTGTTGCATTTAATATTTGTTTGTAGTAGAAGCTGACTTGGCTTATGAGTTAATTATTTCTTTCAGCCAAATTTTGGTTGAGGAAATGTATTTAAGGAGTGTTTGGGTAGATTCTTAGGAGTCAGTTAGTGGAAGTAGATTGAGAAGGATAGCAGTTGGATCTTGTGAGATCTTGAAGATTAGATTGTTTATCTAATAGTTGTAATAGCAGAGCTAGTGGTTTTCATGCTTGGAGATAAGGAGATTACTTGGTGGCTTGTGAGCTCAAGTTTAGATCTGTCTTAGTGTTTCCATCAATTTTCAATGTGCTTCAGAGATAGACTAGCTAGGAGATTGCACAAATACTTTTGTATTTATTTGTATTTGGCCCTAACCTGGAAGGCCTTACAATCGGGCATGTTGAATGAAATTCTATTTGAAGCATTATATTGTTGTACTCCATTGTGGTTGTTTTTGTTGTTATTTATGGTGTAGAATTGGATGGTCCATTCTTGGATTAACTAGGCCTGCCCTGCATCAGGTGGTATCAAAGCTTGAAATTCTTGAGTGTGTAAACCAATCTCTAAGTTGAGGCAATTTACACCAGGACCTTGAGTGGTGATTTGTTGCTTTGGTTTTTTGAAGATCTTGAAGGATGCCTCTAAGAATATTAGACCCTAGGGAAATTGTAGATCTCTGTGATGCTATGGAATCAAAGATTATAGAGAAAGTTAAAATCAATATCAGATCTGAGATAGAAATGATGAAGAATGACATGATCGCTAAGGTCATGAGGGCTATTGTTGGTATGTTGAGGAATCTTGGTACTGAAGATGGTTATGAGGAAGCTATTAAAGACTTTGAAGCTATTGGATCTAGTGGAGATGACCAGAGAGATAGATCTGGTGAAGACAAAATTGGTCAGTTGCAGAGATCTGGAGCTCGGCTAAGTACTAGTTACTAAATGGAAGTTTCTACTTTCTCTGGTACTTTGAGACCTGAGGATTTGATTGATTGGATTGGTGAATTAGAAGATTTCTTTGAGCTTGAAGAAATTGAAGATCCTCTTAGAGTAAGATTGGCACATACTAAGTTGAAAGGACATGTTGTTCTTTGGTGGGAAGAATTACAAAGAGATAGAGAAGATGAAGGTGAAATGAAGATCAATCAGTGGAGGTTGATTGTGACTAAATTGAAAGCTAAGTTCATACCTGTCGACTATGAGCTTGACTTGTTTAAGAAGTTACAGAATTTGAACCAAAAATATTTGAATGTGGAGGACTATACTAATGAATTATATAAGTTGACTATTCGGTCTGGACACAGAGAACTTGGTAAAGAAAAGATAGCTCGGTATGTGAATGGTTTGAGATTCAATATTCAGGATGAGCTTGGTATGTTGAAGATTGATTCGGTTGAGGATGCTTATTAGTATGCTCTAAAGGTAGAAGATAAGTTGAAGAGGAGACAACATGGTAATTTTTGAGGGAAGGAAAAACTTGATCACTCGATGAAGGATAAATTGACTATTGAAGATGAACCGAAACCTGTGGAGCCAAAAAAGAAGAAAAGTAGGGTTATCTTTAAGAACACTTGTTATAATTATGGTGAAGAAGGACACTAGTTTTTTGAGTGCACACAAAAGAAGATTGGTGATCGAAGGAATGTTGTAGTGAATGAGAATATTCTGAATGAACCTAAATCTAAGAACTTGCTAGTTTAAAGAACATTGCTCAATGCAAAGGTGGAACCTTGTCAGAGGATTAATTTGTTAAGAACTCAGTGCAAGTTAGGAGGTAAACTTTGTGATGTAATTATGGATAGTGGTAGTACTAATAACCTTGTAGCTAAGGAGATGGTTCAGAAACTTGGTTTGAAGAGAATGAGACATCCTTATCCTTATATGATAGGCTGGTTATGAGATGTTCATGCTCTGGAAGTGAGGGAGAAATGTCTTATTGATTTTTCAAATTGGCCAGTATAAGGATCAAGTGTTGTGTGATATTATGAATATGAATAGTTGTCACATAATTCTTGGTATACCTTGGCAGCATGATTGCAGAGCTATGCATGACTGTGTCAAGAATGTATTTACTGTTGAGAAGAATGACAAGAAGTTTTCCCTGATGCCTTTTCTGGATACAACACTCAATAGGAGAAACTTGAGCTTTGGTAGCCAAGATGAGTTGAAGAATTTTGAAAGGACTGATCAGTATGGAGAAAAAACATGTGTGTTTTCAAGGAAAGATTTGAAAAGAAAAAGGAAGTAGAAATGGAAGAGTATGAAAGGTGAAGACTTGAAGGACTTGTATGTGAAGAACTAGTTCGGGGTTTATGTGCTGAATCCTAGAAGATGTTCTTCTAGCCTATGAGAACACTTTTTGAACTTGGGGTGTTTGATGCAGTGGCATTCTTGGGTATTCAACAAATCTGTATGGTGGTGTGTTGAAATGGTTTTGTGTTGCTCGATTGCAGCTTTAACCGATGATCTCGATCATTGAAGGGGATCAGTCACTAAAGGAACTCAGTAAAACTTCTAGCTCTTGGTGGAACATGTGCTCATCAATGCTTGTGGTGCTTGATTGATGTACTTTCTTGATGATGCCTAGCATACTCGGTTGTTTTATTGGTGCTCGATAGTTTTGGTTGGTTGACTTGTTGTTGTATTGTCTTAAAATGGAAGCACTTCCATGTTAAGAGTGTTTATCCCTCTAAGTAAGTGGTCTAGGGTCATGTCAAGCACCTCAAATTGGTCTTTGCATGGATCTGGTAGTTTCCCCCTGTTCTACTTCTCTCTCCCTATTTCCAGCCTCTTTCTAGTAAACTTTCTCTGAGAAACTAAAGATCTTGACTTCTTGGGTCAAGGATGACTTGGAGGGTCAAGGAAAACCTTGACCCTAACCTAGGTTATGGGTAACCTTAACTCTCACCTAGGGTAGAGACTACCTCATCCTTGACCCCAGGTCCAAAATTTAGATTTCGGGAGTTTCGAGATGTTGGGCTTCAAAAAGTTTATTTTCCTGCTTCTAGGTTGGCTATTTTAGATTTTGTGGTAAACTCTTAAATTGCATTTAATTTAGGTCCATTTATAGGGGTTAAGGTTAATTGGGATTTAATTCTCCAATGTTAGCCTCTCTAGAAGTTTTTGCCCTAGATCACTATAAAAGGAAGCCTTCCTCTCTCATTTTCTCCATCAAGTTTTGGAAATCTCTTTTTGCCATCAAGCATCTCATAATCTCTCAAGAAAGTGCCATCAAGTAGAAAGAAAGAAGGATAAGGAAATAAAGCAATCATTCATTCATCTTCAAGGATTCAAGTAATCATCCATTCAAGCATTCATCAAGGAGGTCCATTGTTAGCTATTGAAGGATTCAATCTCTTTGGAGCCCCTTTGAAGATTTCTCCATCTACATTCATCAAAGATTCTTCCTATGCAAATATCAATTCAAGATTGGTGTTTAAGATCTAATTCCATTGATTTAAGACATCTTACATTCCATTCTACATTAATTTGGAGCATCCCTACTTGTGGATTCAAGGATTTGAATCCTCTACAAGGACTTCAACATAAGCAAGGTGAATAGTTTCATTTACTTTGTCTATGCATATTACAATTTCAATTCAATTTCAAGGTTAATTCCTAAATTGGAGTTTGACCAAGGCCAACCCCTCATTCAAACAAAAAACCATTTTTCTTGCAGATATAGGTACAAGATAGCAAATTGAAGTACATATCTGGATACCCTTTTCGGTGAACTTTCAGGATTTGCAAATAGAATTTTCATTGGATCTATTTCAGGTTAGGGATGACCTTTAGTGGGGGTAGGATTGTGCCTCAAGGTAAGACCTTGCCCTGCTATCTAGGTCAAAGATGACTTGACCTCATAAGGACAAAAATTTTCTGGGTTTTCTCTATCTTGGCATTTCCAGTCCGGAGCAAGTTGTAGAATTTCCCGAAATTGTGCATAGACATCAAAAATTAGTCTTTTCCAGATTTTCCCTATTTTGAGGTTAGTATTTTCCTTCTATTCATTTAATTTTTCAAGTACATAATTTCTATAGTAGATTATAGGATTTTCTCCTTCAGTCATATTCTCCATTGTTTGATTCAATTGTGCATTGATCACTTCTTTGTGATTAATCCATTTGGATCTTTTCATTTGGGAATTTGGATTAAGGATAGGTCCTATATTTCCCCCTTTCATATCACTTTATCATACCACACATCAATTTTACCTTTATTCATTTTGGTGAACCTGACATACTTACCCTCTTTTCTTTTGTAGAATTAGATGCCCTATTGTGTTTTGTGGTGTTAGATTTCCCTTTATATTATATTGTTGGTGTTAGAATTGTCTTTTATGTTAAATCTTGCATGCTAATTAGATTTCTTGCATCTATATTTCAAAAATATAAAAAAATTACAAAATATCTTTCAAAATACAAAAATATTCATACTTTATGTTTTCTTAGTTTAGTTAATTTGCATTGCATTGGTTTATGAGCTTTACTCTTTCTAGTCCTACTTATAATATTCTAGTTAGACAAATTCGTAGACTTATGGGTGCTTTTGATCTTGAGTCTTCCTCTCCTTTCCTTAGGATCCCAGATGACAATTTGATTCTTCATGATTGCAATCCTATTATGGAGCAAAACTCTTCGCACTCATCTCATGATGAGGATGATGATTTAAGAGTTCCTCCTAAACAAGTCCAAAAACTTTCAATTGAACTTGATAAAATGGGTAATTGACTTATTCAAGAAAACCATAATCAAGATTTGATTCAAGCTATTGATGCTCTTAAGAAAGTTCTTCATGATAGTGATCAAGGTGTCAATTTGTTACGTGATATTACTAATATCTTGCATTCAAATGTTAAACCTTTAGCTCAAGAATCTCAAGATTTAGGGTTTACTCCTCCTATTACTAGTATAGAACCTTCTTTTATTCCTTTACCTAGTATTCCTACCTATAGTCCTTCTTTGGTGACTGTGAGGGTGCCCTATGTTCATATGAGTGTTCCTCTTGTGTCCCTTCCTACATCACAACCTTCTTATCATAATGTTCCTTTTACTTATTCCAATCCTCTTCCAACTGTAGTTCCAAGTTTTCCTCTAGTTGTGTCTTCTATTCCTGCAACTTCATACACTTTACCTAGTGTTTCTAATGTTTCTATTCCTCCTATTTCCTCTAATGATTCAACAATCATCAGTTTTGCTAAAAATATGTCATCTTTACAACAACAACTTGCATCCTTGACTCAAAACAAGTTTAGTATTCTTACATGTGACATGGTAAGTCCTTTTTCCTTAGATATTGTTTGTACTCCTTTTCCTTAGCAAGTTGATATGCCTCATCTTGAGAATTAAAACAGAAAAGGAGACCTTGTTCATCATGTTAAAACATTTCAAATCCTTTGTAGTGATTATGCTCATGACCATAGGATTTTAGCCAAGTTGTTTTTTAGAACTTTTCACAACAAGGCCTTACAATGGTATTGTTCCTTGCCTTCTTATTCTATTAATTCATTTCCAAAACTTGCCAATTCTTTTATTCAATAATTTAAAAACAACATTGGCCCACAAGTGTCTTTGACTAATTTGATGCATTGTAAACAAAGTGCTAAGGAAAAATTGACTGAATTTATTGCTAGATTTAAGCATTTACATGCTCAGATTTCCTATCATGTTCCTGATAATGATATTCAATGTATGTTTATTTCAAATTTTGAAAAGGATATTAGAGATAAGATTCTCCTTACTGAATTTACCTCTTTTTAACAACTTTGTGTAGCACTTCATCATTATCAATTACAAGTGAGTCAATTTGAGAGAAACACTCCAATGGCTCCTGTTCCTATTGATAAAAGTGATGTTGCTCCAAATCCAAACAAATTTAAAAAATTCAACAACTATGTCAAGATAAACAAACAAGTGAATGCAATTGCTGATCAAGTTGTTGTTGCATCTCACAATGCCACTTCTGCATCCACTACTTTTCGATTAAATCGTATGTTTACTCCTCTTTCGGAATCTTTACATTCTATTATGAATAGGTTGTTAACTACTAATATGATTACTCTACCTCCTATTTGACCTCTTTTACCTGCTATGATTGCATCTAAATCCTTTGATGATAAAGCTTTTTGTCAATATCATTGTCAGAATGGTCATGATACTGAGAAGTGTTATTCTTTAAAACACAAGGTTTAAGACTTAATTGATTCTAATGCCTTATCTGTTGATAATCTTGGTGGTAGTGGGAACAAATATGTCTCTCCTCCTAATCAAAATCTTCAAATCTATATGAATCCTTTATCTCCACATGATACTAATACCATTGCTCAACCATCTTCTATGGATATTGTGTATGATTCAAAGATGGATGATCTTAATCACATTGTTAATCAAGTGGGGCATGTTGTTCAATCTGTATCTCCACCTCAGCATCAACCTCAACCTCAAGTTCCATCTCAACCAAAACCTAAGCCTAAATTGTGTACTCAACCTAAACCTCGACAACAATCTAAGAATAAAAGACCTCGAGAACTTTTGATTACCTCTGATGATTCTGAGACTATTAAAGCTCCTGACGGTCCCCTTTACATTTATGCTAGGATTTCTTAGATACCTACTCGTGGTTGTCTTGTTGATCCTACATCCTTAGTCAATGTTATTATTGAAGAAAATCTTTTTATGAAAAATTTGCAACGTGATTCTTATGATACATCTTATGTGTGGATTCAAACTTGTAATGGTTTTCTTTATCCATCATTTGGTTCTATTAACTTACTAGTTGAACTTTGTGGTAAAATTATGAACACTACTTTTGTTGTTGTTCCTACTTCTGATCAGTTTCAAGTTAAGCTTGGTTTGCCATGGTTAAATGATATGCATACTGTTGCTTCACCTATCCATAAATGTCTTAAATTTTTTCATGATGAAGAAGTGAAGATGGTTAATCATAGTTTATATCAACCTTCTAGGCCTAGGGATTGTGCTACTCTTGACTTCTTTTGGCCTTCATTACCTAATTCATGTCCTTCTTGACCTGATAATCTTTTCCACTCATATCAGGCCTATAAACACCGTAAGATTATCAAATTAAGTGTACCTCCAATGGATCTTAATCCTGGTATTTTGCCTACACCTTCCATACCTCCTTTATCTATAGCTTCTAGTTTTGTTAATCAAGTTCCTACTATTGCTTGTTCATTTGATGATAATCCTATTAATCCTCCTATAGAATCTATGAAGGATCCAGTAGTTGTTCCTCCTAGTTCTCAACATATTTCAAGTAAAGAAAAATGTAATCGATCTGCTAATGAACGTCATAAAAAGCATCGTGCTCAAGCTAAACCTCGTAATTATGTTCTTTAAAATTCTTTACTTTCTTCTGATAAGCCTATGCATGATGTTGTTACTAATAATGATGTTAAGATGCATGATTATGATGATTCTATTCGTATCTTAGATCCTATTTTGATTAATTTGTATGAAGAAGATACTCTTGATGATGTTAATGATGAATATGAAACTATTGACATTGACATTGATTTACCTAATATGCTTTCATCACAATTAACCATTACATCTAGTATCAAACATTGTGATTATCAAGAAGGATCCTTGTTTGGAACTGGCTATCATTCCTATTGTGTTGGATATAGTCCCTCTTGCAAGTTACCCACCTTCCCTAAATGAGATAGAATGAGATGGGGAGACTAATCGACACGCTTGATCAGCTTGTCCTTTAGGGTAGCTTTGTTGTGTGTTTTCCTATTGTACTGTGCTTCTCCCATGATGTGTTTGCTAAATGTTGTTAGATTCTTTTATACTACCCTTTTTACTCTATTGGTGCAAGGTGATAAAGGAATCGAACCTATTGTACAATTCCTCTATTTGTATCTCTATTCTTCTATATGTTGTTTCATGTTATGTTGTGCCTATGCTATTGTTCGTAAATGTTTCCTTGTGTAATCTTCTTGGATTCACAACTTGGTAGCACTGATTCTTTTTGGTCTCCAAGTTATGGTCTGAAAAGATTCTTCTTTGTATCTCTTATGTGATCTTTCCTCCATTGTGATTGCAGTTCTACTTTCTTTAGGGAATGATGTCAATTCATTTGCAATAATATCATATATATATTAACTTATGATCATACTGACCCCATGGCAGGTAGATCCCTTTTGTGTTCTCTATATGTTTATGTGGTATTTCCCTTGATTTGTCTTTGTCTAGGGGCATCTCAAAGTGGAAATATAATCAATGGAGTTTTTTATGTTTCTGTTAAAGCCAATGCTCCTGTTAAAGTGTTAGCAATGCCTTTAACGTGGGGGCATACACTCTACTCATCTATTGTACGCACTCTGCTCACCTATTGCACACATGCACTTTTCGATACACATATTATTTTTCAAGATACCTTTCTCCCTTTTTGGATTAGTAACTAATCCTTAAAGCATGGTTTTGTATTTTAGGATCTCTTGATCCCTCCAGTTTCAAATTTTGATCCCTCAAGGTCAAAGGTGTTCTTGAGACTGTATCTCTTTTGCTTTTGGTTTTACTCTTATGGAATAGAATATTCCTAAGGGTGAATCTTTGATGGGTTGACTAGTGAGTAGCCACATTCACTAGGTGGTTCAATTCCATTTTTCTAGTTGCGTTGTTTTCTTGTGTGGTTCATAATGGGACATAAGTTCTCATTGGACAAGGTAATCACACCCTCTCTCTATCTCTCTAGAGATGTCTCTCTTATTTTGATCTTGGAGTTAATGAAGACTTGATTCCTTGGGAGCTTGAGGATCTCTTTGTCCCTTTGATTTTAATAAGATTATCTTTTCATTTTGATCTCCTTTACCAAGAGTTTGCATCAAGTCCATACTCTTACTAAAGTGGGGGCTTAATGTATCATCTTAAAATGGAAGTACTTCCATGTTAAGAGAATTTAGCCCTCTGATTAAGGGGTCTAGGGTCATTTCAAGTGCCCCAAATTGGTCTTTGCATGGATTTGGTAGTTTCCCCCTGTTCTACTTCTCTCTCCCTATTTCCAGCCTCTTTCGAGTAAACTTTCTCTGAGAAACTGAAGATCTTGACTTCCTAGGTCAAGGACGACCTAGAGGGTCAAGGATGACCTCAAACCTGACCTAGTCAAGGACAAAATCAACTTTGACCTAGGGAAAAGACTACCTCATCCTTGATGCTAGGTCCAAAATTCAAATTTTAGGAGTTTCGGGATGTCGGGTTTCAGAAAGTTTATTTTCCCATTTCTGGGTCAGCTATTTTGAATTTAAGAATGGTAAAATATTAAATTGCATTTAATTTAGGTCCATTTCCAGGGGTTAAGGTTAATTGGGATTTAATTTTCCAATGTTGGCCTCTCTAGAAGTTTGTGCCCTAGATCACTATAAAAGGAAGCCTTCCTCTTTCATTTTCTCCATCAAGTTTTGGAAATCTCTTTTTTCCATCAAGCATCTCATAATCTCTCAATAAAGTGCCATCAAGTAGAAAGCAAGAAGGAGAAGGAAAGAAAGTAAGCATTCATTCATCTTCAAGCATTCAAGTAATCATCCATTCAAGCATTCATCAAGGAGGTCCATTGTTAGCTATTGAAGGATTCAATCTCTTTGGAGCCCCTTTGAAGATTTCTCCATCCACATTCATCCAAGCCTCTTCATATTTAGAGATCAATTCAAGATTGTTGTTTAAGATCTAATTCCACTGATTTGAGACATCCTACATTCCATTCTACATTCATTTGGAGCATCCCTACTTGTGGATTCAAGGATTCGAATCCTCTACAAGGACTTCAACATAAGAAAGGTGAATAGTTCCATTTACTTTGTTTATGCATATTGCAATTTCAATTCAATTTCAAAGTTAATTCCTAAACTGGGGTTTGATCAAGGCCAACCCCTCATCCAAATTTAAAAAAAACCATTTTTCTTGCAGATATAGGTACAGGACAACGAATTGAAGTACAAATCTGGATACCCTTTTTGGCGAACTTCTGGGATCTGTGAACAAAATTTTCATTAGAGTTTTTTCAAGATAGGGATGACCTTTAGTGGGGGGTAGGATTGTGCCCTAGGGTAAGACCTTTCCCCACTATCTGGGTCAAAGATGACTTGACCTCAAAAAGATAAAAAAATTTTGGGTTTTCTCTGTCTCGACATTTCCAGTTCGGAGTAGGCTGTAGAATTTCTTGAAACTGTGCACAGACATCAGAAATCAGTCTTTTCCAGATTTTCCCTATTTTGAGGTTAGTATTTTTCTTCTATTCATTTAAGTTTTCAAGTACACACTTTATATAGTAGATTATAGGATTTTCTCCTTCATTCATATTCTCCATTATTTGATTCAATTGTGCATTGATCAGTTCTTTGTGATTAATCCATTTGGATCTTTCCTTTTGGGAATTTGGATTAAGGATAGGTCATATATTCCCCCCGTTCATATCACTTTATCATACCACACATCATTTTTACCTTTACTCATTTTGGTGAACCCGACATACTTACCCTCTTTTCTTTTGTGGAATTAGATGCCCTATTTTGTTTTGTGGTGTTATATTTCCCTTTATATTATCTTGCTTGTGTTATATTTGTCTTTTATGTTAAATCTTGAATGCTAATTATATTTCTTGCATCTATATTTCAAAACTACAAAAAAAATTACAAAATATCTTTCAAAATACAAAAATATTCATACTTTATGTTTTTTTTAGTTTAGTTCATTTGCATTGCATTGGTTTATGAGCTTTACTACTTCTAGTCCTACTTATAATATTCTGGTTAGATGAAGTCGTAGACTTATGGGTGCCTTTCATCCTGAGTCTTCCTCTCCTTTCCTTAGGATCCCAGATGACAATTTGATTCTTCATGATTCCAATCCTATTATGGAGCAAAAATCTTCTCACTAATCTCATGATGAGGATGATGCTTTAAGAGTTCCTCCTGAACAAGTCCAAAAAATTTCAACTAAACTTGATAAAATGGGTAATTGGCTTATTCAAGAAAACCATAATCAATATTTGATTCAAGCTATTGATGCTCTTAAGAAAGTTCTTCATGATAGTGATCAAGGTGTCAATCTATTATGTGATATACTAATATCATGCATTCAAATGTTAAACCTTTAGCTCAAGAAGCTCAAGATTTAGGGTTGACTCCTCCTGTTACTAGTATAGAACCTTCTTTTGTTCCTTTACCTATTATTCCTACCTATACTCCTTCTTTGGTGACTATGATGGTTCCCTCTATTCATATGAGTGTTCCTCTTGTGTCCCTTCCTACATGACAACCTTCTTATCATAATGTTCCTTTTACATATTCCAATCCTCTTCCAACTATAGTTCCAAGTGTTCCTCAAGTTGTGTCTTCTATTCTTGCAGCTTCATACACTTTACCTAGTGTTTCTAATGTTGTTATTCCTCCTATTCCTCTAATGATTCAACAATCATTAGTTTAGCTCAAACTATGTCATCTTTACAACAACTTGCATCCTTGACTCAAAACAAGTTTAGTATTCCTACATGTGACATGGGAAGTCCTTTTTCCTTAGATATCATTCGTACTCATGTTTCTCAGCAAGTTGATATGCCTTGTCTTGAGAATTACAATGGAAAAGGAGACCATTTTCATCATGTTAAAATATTTCAACTCCTTTGTAGTGATTATGCTCATGACCATAGGATTTTAGCCAAGTTGTTTGCTAGAAATTTTTGTGACAAGGCCTTACAATGGTATTGTTCCTTGCCTCCTTATTCTATTTATTCATTTCCAAAACTTTCCAATGCTTTTATTCAACAATTTCAAAACAACATTGGCCTACAAGTATCTTTGACTAATTTGATGCATTGTAAGCAAAGTGCTAAGGAAAAATTGACTGAATTTATTGGTATATTTAAGCATTTACATGCTCAAATTTCCTATCATGTTCCTAATATTGATATTCAATGTATATTTATTTCAAATTTGCAAAAGAATATTAGAGATAAGATTTTTCTTACTGAATTTACCTCTTTTCAACAACTTTGTGCAGTGCTTCATCATTATCAATTACAAGTGAGTCAATTTGAGAGCAACACTCTAATGGATCTTGTTCCTGTTGATAAAAGTTATGTTTCTCCTAATCCAAACAAATTTAAAAAATTCAATAATTATGTCAAGATAAACAAACAAACGAATGCAGTTGTTGATCAAGTTGTTGTTGCATCTCACAATGCAACTTATGCATCAATTGCTTTTTGGTTAAATCATACGTTTACTCCTCTTTCTGAATCTTTATATTCTATTATGAATAGGTTGTTAACTACTAATATGATTACTCTACCTCTTATTCGACCTCTTTTACTTGCTACAATTGCATCTAAATCCTTTGATCCTAAAGCTTTTTGTTAATATCATTGTCATAATGGTCATGATACTAAGAAATGTTATTCTTTAAAACATAAGGTTCAAGACTTAATTGATTCTAATGCCTTATATGTTTATAATCTTGATGGTAGTGGGAACAAATCTATCTCTCCTCCTAATCAAAATCTTCAAATCTATACGAATCCTTTACCTACACATGATACTAATACCATTGCTCAACCATCTTCTATGGATATTGTGTATGATTCAAAGATGGATGATCTTAATCACATTGTTAATCAAGTGGAGCATGTTGTTCAATCTATATCTCCACCTTAGCCTCAACCTCAACCTCAAGTTCCATCTCAACCAAAACCTAAGCCTAAATTGAAAACTCAACCTAAACCTTGACAACAACCTAAGAATAAAAGACCTCGGGAACTTTTGATTACCTTTGATGATTCTGAGACTATTAAAGCTCCTGACGGTCCCCTTTACATTTATGCTAGGATTTCTCAGGTACCTACTCATGGTTATCTTGTTGATCCTACATCCTTAGTCAATGTTATTACTGAAGAAAATCTTTTTATGAAAAATTTGCAATGTGATTCTTATGATACATCTCATGTGTGGATTCAAACTTGTAATGGTTTTCTTTATCCATCATTTGGTTCTATTAACTTACCGGTTGAACTTTGTGGTAAAATTATGAACACTACTTTGTTGTTGTTCCTACTTCTGATCAGTTTCAAGTTAAGTTTGGTTTGCCATGGTTAAATGCTATGCATGTTGTTGCTTCACTTATCCATAAATGTCTTAAATTTATTCACGATGAAGAAGTAAAGAAGGTTAATCATAGTTTATATCAACCTTCTAGGCCCATGGATTGTGCTACTCTTGACTTCTTTTGGCCTTCAATACCTAATTCATGTCCTTCTCGACCTCATAATCTTTTTCATTCATATTAGGCCTATAAACACCATAAGATTCTCAAATTAAGTGTACCTATGATGGATCTTAATCATGGTCTTTTTCCTACACCTTCCATACCTCCTTTATCTATAGCTTCTAGTTTTGTTAATCAAGCTCCTACTATTGCTTGTCCGTCTGCTGATAATCCTATTAATCCTCCTATAGAACCTATGAAGGATCTGGTAGTTGTTCCTCCTAGTTCTCAACATATTTCAAATAAAGAAAAACGTAATCAATCTACTAATGAACGTCGTAAAAAGCATCATGCTCAAGCTAAAGCTTGTAATTTTGTTCTTCAAAATTATTTACTTTCTTCTAATAAGCCTATGCATGATGTTGTTACTAATAATGATGTTAAGATGCATGATTATGATGATTCTATTCGTATCTTAGATCCTATTTTGATTAATCTAGATAAAGAAGATAATCTTGCTGATGTTAATGATGAATATGAAACTATTGACATTAACATTGATTTACCTAATATGCTTTCATGACAATTAACCATTACACCTAGTATCGAACATTGTGATTCTCAAGAAGGATCCTTGTTTGGAACTGGCTATCATTCCTATTGTGTTGGATATAGTCCCTCTTGCGAGTTACCCACCTTCCCTAAATGAGATAGAACGAGATGGGGAGAGTAGGCAACACACTAGATCATCTTGTCCTTTATGGTAGCTTTGTTTGTTTATTTGCCTATTGTAATGTGCTTCTCCCATGATGTGTTTGCTAAATGTTGTTAGATTCTTTTATACGAACCTTGTTACTCTATTGGTGCAAGGTGATAAAGGAATCAAACCTATTGTATAATTCCTCTATTTGTATCTCTATTCTTCTATATGTTGTTTCATGTTATGTTGTGCCTGTGCTATTGTTCGTAAATGTTTCCTTGTGTAATTTGCTTGGATTCATGACTTGGTAGCACTGATTCTTTTTGGTCTCCAGGTTATGATTCGAAAAGATTCTTCTTTGTATCTCTTATGTGATATTTCCTTTGTTGTGATTGTAGTTCTACTTTCTTTGGGGAATGATGTCAATTCATTTGCAATAATATCATATATATATATATATATATATATATATATATATATATATATATATATATATATATATATATATATATATATATATATATATATATATATATATATATATATATATATATATATATATATATATATATATATATATATATATATATATATATATAATCTTATGATCATACTGACCCCATGATAGGTAGATTCCTTATGTGTTCTCTGCATGTTTATGTGGTATTTACCTTGATTTGTCTTCATCTGGGGGTATCTCATAGTGGAAACATAATCAGTGGAGTTGTTTATGTTTCCATTAAAGCCATTGCTCCTATTAAAGTATTAACAATGCCTTTAACGTGGGGGCATACACTCTGCTCACCTATTGCACACGCTCTGCTCACCTATTGCACTCACACACTTTTTGATACACACATTATTTTTCAAGATACTTTTCTCCCTTTTTGGATTAGTAACTAATCCTTAAAGCATGGATTTGTATTTTAGGATCTCTTGATCTCTCTAGTTTCAAGTTTTGATCCCTTAAGATCAATGGTGTCCTTAAGACTGGATCTCTTTTGGTTTTGGTTTTACTCTTATGGAATAGAATATTAATGAGGGTGAATCTTTGATGGGTTGACTAGTGAGTAGCCACATTCACTAGGTGGTTTAATTCCATCTTTCCAATTGCACTATTTTCTTGTGTGGTTCACAATGGGACATAAGTTCTCATTGGGTGAGGTAATCACTCTCTCTCTCTCTCTCTCTCTCTAGAGATGTCTCTCTTATTGTGATCTTAGAGTTGAAAAAGACTTGAGTCCCTGGGGGCTTGAGGATCTCTTTGTCCCTTTGATTTTAATAATATTATCTTTTCATTTTGATCTCCTTTACCAAGAGTTTGCATCGAGTCCATACTCTTGCTAAAGTGGGGGCTTAATGTATCATCTTAAAATGGAAGCACTTCCATGTTAAGAGAATTTAGACCTCTAAGTAAGTGGTCTGGGGTCATATCAAGTACCTCAAATTGGTCTTTGCATGGATTTGGCAGTTTCCCCCCTGTTCTGCTTCTCTCTCCTTGTTTCAAGCCTCTTTCTTGTAAACTTTCTCTGAGAAATTGAAGATCTTGACTTCTTGGGTCAGGGACAACCTAGAGGGTCAAGGAAGACCTCGACCCTGACCTAGGTCAGGGAAAACCTTGACTCTAACCTAGGGTAGAGACTACCTTGTCCCTGACCCCAGGTCCAAAATTTAGATTCTGGGAGTTTCAGGATGTCGGGCTTCAGAAAGTTTATTTTCCCACTTCCGGGTCAGCTATTTCAAATTTTGGAATGGTAAAATCTTAAATTGCATTTAATTTTGGTCTATTTCTAGGGGTTAAGGTTAATTGGGATTTAATTCTCCAATGTTGGCCTCTCTAGAAGTTTGTGCCCTAGATCACTATAAAAGGAAGCCTTCCTCTCTCATTTTCTCCATCAAATTTTGGAAATCTCTTTTTGCCATCAAGCATCTCATAATCTCTCAAGCAAGTTCCATAAAGTAGTAAGAAAGAAGGAGAAGGAAAGAAAGCAAGCATTCATTCATCTTCAAGCATTCAAGTAATCATCCATTCAATTATTCATCAAGGAGGTCCATTGTTAGCTATTAAAGGATTCAATCTCTTTGGAGCCCCTTTGAAGATTTCTCCATCCACATTCATCCAAGCCTCTTCCTATGAAAAGATCAATTCAATATTGGTGTTGAAGATCTAATGACATTTATTTGAGACATCCTATATTCCATTCTACATTCATTTGGAGCATCCCTACTTGTGGATTCAAGGATTCGAATACTCTACAAGGACTTCAACATGAGCAAGGTGAATAGTTCCATTTACTTTTTTTATGCATATTACAATTTCAATTCAATTTCAAGGTTAATTCCTAAATTGGGGTTTGACCAAGGCAAACCCCTCATCCAAACAACAAAACCATTTTTCTTGCAGATACAGGTACATGATAGTGAATTGAAGTACAAATCTGGATACCCTTTTTGGCAAACTCCCGGGATCTGCAAATAGAATTTATGTCGGAGATGTTTTAGGTCAGGGATGACCTTTAGTGGGGGGTAGGATTGTGCCTCAGGGTAAGACCTTGCCCCCCTATATGGGTCAAAGATGACCCGACCTTAGAAGGATAAAATTTTTCTAGGTTTTCTTTGTCTCGACATTTCCAATTCGGAGCAAGTTGCAAAATTTCCCAAAATTGTGCACAGACATCAGAAATCAGTCTTTTCCAGATTTTCCCTATTTTGAGGTTAGTATTTGCCTTCTATTCATTTAAGTTTTCAAGTACATACTTTCTATAGTAGATTATAGGATTTTCTTCTTCATTCATATTCTCCATTGTTTGATTCAATTGTGCATTGATCACTTCTTTGTGATTAATCCATTTGGATCTTTCCTTTTGGGAATTTGGATTAAGGATAGGTCCTATATTCCCCCCTTTCATATCACTTTATCATACCAAACATCATTTTTACCTTTATTCAGTTGTATTTAATGTTGGTAGCTTGTGTTGTATTCTCCTATGTGGATCTAGAGGTCGACATGGATAATTAATTATTTGTAAGGCTATTTGAGAGCCGATTATTGTTGGATTTAATATTTGTTTGTAGTAGAAGCTGACTTGGCATAGGAGTTAATTTTTTCTTCCAGTCGAATTTTGGTTGAGGAAATGTATTTAAGGATTGTTTGGGTAGATGTTTAGGAGTCAGTTAGTGGAAGTAGATTGAGAAGGCTAGCAATTGGATCCTGTGAGATCTTGAAGATCATATTGTTTATCTAATAGTTGTAATAGTAGAGCTAGTGGTTTTCATGCTTGGAGACAAGGAGATTTATTGGTGGCTTGTGAGATCAAGTTTAGATTTGCCTTAGTGTTTTCATTAGTTGTTGATGTGCTTTAGAGCTGGACTAGCTAGGAGATTACACAAATACTTTTGTATTTGTTTGTATTTGGCTCTAACCCGGAAGGCCTTACAGTCAGGCATGTTGAATGAAATTCTATTTGAAGCATTATATTATTGTATTCCACTATGGTTTTTGTTGTTGTTATTGCTGGTGTAGACTTGGACTGTCCATTCTTGGATTGTCTAGGCCTACCCTGCATCATCCTAGTAGAAAGAGGAAGAAAAATGAGGACTCCCACAAAACCCCCAAAGCTATTGATGAAACAACTTAATTAAATCCTCAGCTACCCAGCCAGAGAATGAAGGATTTAACTCTTCTTTCTTTTCCTTGTATTCTCTGTTTAAAGCATCAATGGTTACATGTGTTTAAGCATTAATTTTGTGGTTTATCATTATCAGATTAATAATTTTATTGCGTCTAAAATCCTATCTTGATTAATGTTGGAAGGAATCAAACATCTCTGGCAACTGGTAGCAAATTAATTTTTAGATTATGAAATAGCTTGGAGTAAAAATGAAAATAGAAATACATGTGCATAATTAATCAATATTTGTTCATAGGTCGGTATGCCTGAAGGCAAGGTAAGTGGACTCTAGATTGTTTATTCCAAACTATATAGTTTTACCAAGGGCGTGATGTTTATATGGAAATAAATATATATTCATTCAAAATATAGAATCATAGACTTTACAAAACTACACTAATTGACACAATTCAATTAATAAATTCATTCTCCCAACTTAAAATCTCAATTTGGAATTTTTGCATCAAATTAGGTTTGCAACTTCTATTTATTACCAAATTAGATCTTGACCCTAATGATTTCTAGAGTTAATCTCAGCTTATCTATGTTTCATTAAGATCCCAATTAGGGTAATGAATAGGAATTGGTAAACAAGCGAGATTTAATGTATTGATTAATAGGACTATCAGACTTAGTTTCTTAGGAATGGCAATACAAGAGGTGGACTTGATGCTTGAAGGTAAAGTCTTTATGTTTGAAATATTAAAATAGTTAGTATATTGGAATGCAAGGGAACTAAAATTGAGAATCCTTAGATTATTATGTAATGCAAATAAATGTATAAGGTTAGCCTAGGAAATGCAAGTACAGGTACAAATTCCCCCAGAGCTATAGAAGAATATTTCGGATGGGAGCAGGGATAAAGATCCAAAATTATCATTATTGCCAATAGCAGATGTTTGTATTGAATTAAGTATTATGTAATCTTCTAAATAAATCTAGTATAGTAGATGATGTTGTAAAATGTAAATGAAGGTATGCCTTCGTAATCTATGTATTTAGAACCTTTTTTTGGACTTTGGTCCTAGGAAAGACTGGAGGTTTTCTTCTTTGTTCTTTCCTACCAATGCCTACATTGAGTAGAGATATTGTAATTTAATTGATATTAATAAAAGACTTGCCTTCAGCATTTTACTGATAATAAATAAATATGAAGATGATGTTTTTCTTCTTTCCCTATAAAATGTTGATAATTCATGGGTTCTAGATTCAAGGGCCTCATTTTATGCTACACCCGATAGAAGTTATTTTCTTAATTACGTCCAAGGGGATTTTGGGATAGTCTATTTGGGAGATAATGAACCCTGTTAGATTGTTGGAAAGGGAATAATTGAGATTAAGTTGAAGAATGAGAATCATTGGCTACTACAAGAGGTAAGGCATGTTCCAAGACTGAGTAGGAATTTGATTTCAACATGAAAACTAGGTGATGAAGGTTGCACAACTACTTTTAATGATAAAAATTGGAAGGTTTCAAAAGGTTCCTTAGTAGTAGAAAAAGGTGTGAAAGTATACACCTTATATCTTTGTACATGTCATATTGTTCCTTCTACTTTAATTGTTATAGAGAAAAGTCAATGTTCATGAATGGTTGTTGCATTTGAGAAGGTAGAACATGAAACACTCATTATGGATTCTGGAACAACACTATGGCACAACAAACTTCAGCACATGAGTGAAAAAAGTATGAAATTACTTCATTCAAATAAAGTCTTACTAGGTCTAAAATGTGTCAATATGGATTTTTGTGAAAGTTGTGTGTATGGAAAACAAAAGAGAGTTAGTTTTCTAAAGAGTGGAAAGGAAAAGAAAGATGAGAAATTAGAGCTTGTCCATACAGATGTATGGGGACTAGCTTGGGTATCTTCCCTTCATGGTTTTATATAGTATGTTACATTCATTGATGATTCAACTAGGAAATTATGGATTTATTTCCCTAGGAAAAAATCCAATGTATTTATAACTTTCAAAAAATGGAAAAGCTTGGTTGAGAACGAGACACTTAAAAGACTAAAATATATCAAATCTGATAATGGTGGTGAGTATTGCAACAAAGAGTTTGAAGTTTACTATTCCTCTAATGGTATTTGTAGGCATAAAATGGTTCCAAGGACTCCATAAGAAAATGGAGTGGTTGAATGCATGAATAGGACAATAATGGAGTGTGCAAAGAGTATGAGGTTGCATGTTGGTCTGCCTTTAAACATGTAGGAAAAGGTTGTAAACAATTATATTCATTTTATTAATAAAGGTCCATCTACTCCTTTGGTTTGTGGTATTACAAAGGAAGCATGGGCAAGTAAGAAGGTAACTTATTCTTTTCTCAGAACCTTTGGTTGTAAAGCATTTGCACATATAGATTTTAAAAATAGAACTAAGTTGGAAGCTAAGTCAAAGAAATATGTATTTTTTGGATATGGCATTGATGAATTTTTCTATAAACTTTGGGATGTTGAAACTCATAAAATTGAAAGAAGTATGAATGTCATATTCAATGAGAAAGTATTGTACAAAGATCAGTTGCAACAGTATGAGGATAAATAAAATAATTATGCAGTGTTCGATGATACTCCAAAAGATGATGTTATAGTGGTCCCTCATGCTCCACAAAAATAGCAAAAACAAATACCACAAACTCCAATGAATGTTAGATGGTCAACAAGGCTAAGTAGACCTCCTGAAAGGTTCTCCCCCTCTTTGTATTCTATTTTATTAATAGATATTGTTGAACTAGAAGGATATGATGAAGTTGTGCAAGTGGATACAAAGGTTCGGTGGGAGCTTGTAATAGAAGAAGAAATGGACTCCTTTCTGAAAAATCAAACTTGGTAATTATGTAAGTTGCCTACAAGTAATAAGGCCTTACAAACTAAATGGGTTTATAGGATGAAATATGAGGATGGAGGTAAGAAAAGATTTAAAGACATATTAGTTGTAAAGGGATTTGCACAGAAAAAGGACATTGATTTTGATGAGATATTTTCTCTAGATTTGTAAAAATGACTTCAATACACACTATTTTAAGTATTGTGGCTACTGAAGATCTGCATTTGGAACAACTTGATGTTAAAAAAACCTTTCTCCATGGTTATTTAGAAGAAGAAATATATATGCAACAACCACAAGGTCTTAAGGTTAATAGAAAGGAGAACTTAGTGTGCAGATTGAAGAAAAGTTTAAATAGCTTGAAGCAAGCACCTCAACAATGGTATATTAAATTTGATAGCTTTATGGCTGAGCATGACTACAGTCAGTGTAATTTAGACCATTGTGTTTATTTTAAGAGGTTGGATGATGACAACTACATTATTTTATGTTTTATGTTGATGATATTCTTATAGAAGGGTATAACATGGATCACATTAAGGGGTTGAAACAATAGTTAGCACATTATTTTTCTATGAATGATTTGGGGGAAATAAAATAAATCTTTGGTATGAAAATTTGCAGAGATAGGAAGATCAAATAATTGACTCTATCTCAAGTTAATTCTATTGAAAAGGTGTTGCAAATATTCCATATGGAGAATGCAAAAGCTGTTAGCACACCTTTTCCTAGTCATTCAAAATTGACTAAGGAGACGTGTCCAAAGACACAAGAGGAGGAAGAAAAAATATCTAAGGTACCATATGATTCAGTTGTAGGTAGTTTGATGTATGCCATGCTATGAACTAGACCAAATATTACACATGTTATATGAGTTTTTAGGATGTGTTAGTCATCCTAGAGTTGAGCATTTGAATATAGTAAAGTAGATTCTTAGATATTTGAGAGGTACATCTAATAAATGTTTATGTTTTGGGGGCTCTAATATTGATTTAAAAGGCTACGTTGACTCGGATTTGGCAGGGGATTTAGATACTAGGTGAAGTACCACATGTTATGTATTTATTATTGGTGGGACAATAGTGAGTTGGATTTCTCAATTTTGAAAATTGGTTGCTTTATCCACTATAGAGGAAAAGTATGTTACTGCTATAGAAGCAGCTATGGAGATGATATGGCTACAATTTTTCATAGAAGACTTGGGAAAATCATAGAGTAAAAATTATCTATTTACAAATAGTTAGAGTGTCATCCATCTTTCATAGAATTTTGCCTTGAATTCAAAGACCAAACACATATAGTTGAGGTATCACTTCATTCGATAGGTGTTGGATAATGGACAATTAAAGTTGGAAAAAATACATACAGATGAAAATCTAGAGTATATGTTTGCAAAGGTAGTGAAAAGGGAGAAGTTGAACTCCTCTTCAGCTTTAGTTGGTCTTCAAGACAAATAATAAAAAGAACAACAGAGTCCATGGTGCATCAATCCAATGGGAGCTTCAGGGGTAGCGACTTTGCTACAGGACCAGTCTCCAAGTAGGAGGTTTTTTCAGGGGTAGTTGTGTTACAATGGATTACAAACTGTAATTTTATTTTCAATGGATAATAAAATAAGTGGACTCTCTATTTGGTGGATGTATCCCAGGATTGGGTGAGCCACATTAAATATTTGTGTCTCCTTGTTCTACTTATGTGTATTTTATTTCTTTGCATTATTAGTTATATTTGCATGTCACTGTTAGATTTATGTCTTCTAATCCTAACAATTCCTCACTTATTAAGACAAGTTACATATTAAGAAATATAAATAAATATCAACTCCTATATGTATATATACATATACATGTGTCTATGTATATATACCAAGGAAGTATCAATACTTTCATATAACAATAAAGTAACTGTATATAGCAATATTTAATAATAAAACATTAATTCCCTAAACATATATCGCTATAGGAAAATATAATCATTAATATATTATTTAGTCCAATAAATATTAAGGCCATTAAATCAATCACAATATCCAAATAATTAATTCAAATCAACCAAAAGAAAACATTATGAAACAAGGAAATTACTTCTGACCAAACAAAGTATCTCCTGAAAGATGAACATAGAAAGGTCAATCATGATCATCAAGAAACATGGATCAATAAACATGCAACCAAATTAAATCAAAAGACCACAACAAAATAAAGGGACCACAACAAGGACTTAAACCACAAGCATGCTCAAACAGGTAACAAAGAACCAGAGCTTGTCATCATGACTATCTGGTCAATGAAACAAGGACATCATCGATCTTCAATCAGAACAATTACAAGGGATGACTCATGTAGGCCTTAGCACTATCTATAGTCAATAACCATTGAGGATTCTAAGGGCATGCTCAGACTAGTGGAGCTAGGTGAAGTTGGTGTTTGGTACCTACAAGCTTGAGTTACAAAACAAAGCATATATATATGAAGATAGTACATACAAATGATAGGGATTGAGACATCATGTAGATCTCAGAAAATGAGCAGTTACAACTTCATCCCTCATCATACAATAAAGTCATAGATATGAACAAGCACACACATACATTCCACATGAATAATGCTTACATGATAAAGGGTTATAGTATAATCATATTTAAAAGTAAATGAATACATTAATATAAAGGATTACCAACATATAATCATGGGTTGGTCCAATAATCATTAAAAAGATTCTGAAATTTGAATCACAATCATATAAAGAGAACATGAATAATGATCATAACAATGCCCATGTATCAATTAGAAGCATAAACAACAAGGCATCATAATCGACACCTAAATCCATCTACCAAGGTAAATAGTCAATCAAAATTATTCATAGTCATGGAGAAGAAAAAACAAATAATGGTTATACAAATGTCCATGGATCTATCAAAGTACATAACATCTAACATCCTAGTCAATTGATAATACCATCAACCATTATGAATAGTTTATCATAGATCACCAAAGGCTAACAAAATCATATCCACACACTAGGGTCTCGATAGATCCTTAGTACATAAGTAGAGAGAAATACACACAGAAGGGTACCATTAAACTATAACCGATATACTTAATAGCATTCACAGGTCTATCATTAGGATCATTATCAAGTAATAGATTATGAAATCATTGCAAATAATCTACTGGAATAGATTATATAAGTACCTCAATGCAAAGACCTTATGAAATATCATACTCACATAAGCAAAAAAAGAATGATCTTACATCATTTCGTAGGCTCAAGCCAAAAGCGAAAAAATCCACTAGATCATGCTAGGGTTAGAGAGGTGTTACAGAGCACAAGGTGACCCATATAGATTTGAGCTTTCATTAAGGAGGCTCTAATAAAGCTTTCGATCAACATCCTCAAATGGCCAAGCTAAATTGTATCTTTGATCAACATTCATAGATGGCCAAATATTGTGTCTTCAATTAACATCCTAATACAACTAGACATTATGCTAGATGAACATTCGTGGATAATCAAGAAAAGACACACCTTCAATTAATATCCTCAATATGGGTAGATAGTCTTGTTTTTAATATTGTTATAAGTTTTTATGACATTCATTTATTTGGTTATCACTTTATTTAGAACTCCCCGTAGGCTACCCTAGCAACCCCTTTGTTACTCAATCCTCCATGGAGAGCCACTCCACTCCACTACCCAAACACAAAACAATACCATCTTGTAACAACAATTAGGCACTATACAAACCAATTCAATAAAAGACTCAAGGACATAAATTATGAGGGAAAATGTAAGATTGATTGATCTTTGTACAATATGAAAAAAGGGACACGTAAAATGACAATTTTTCTGAATTCTTAGGGCCCATTGGAATACAAAACCACCTCAAAATAAATATGATTAACACCACTTGAAGATGGCAATGCAGCATATGTGATTCAAGGGTTTTTATTCCTTTTGTTGTTTAGAATTGAGAATGAGAGAAAATATATTGATATAAGAGACTAAATAAGTACAGATTTGATCTAATCCAACTAAGAAAATTGATGTAAATGAGAATGGAGAATAATTTGAATGCACTTGGAAATGAAATAGGAGAAGTGGGTTTTCAGATCTCAATTTTAGACTGTCGAAATCTCAAAATGAACCGTAACTACAAATCTGAGACCTAGATGTTGTAACTCGACTCTGACAAATTTGAGCTAAAAATGTAGGGTATAGAGTGAAACTCATTGTGTACCAGGTGATTTTGGCTAAAAAAGTAGGGTTCTTTTGACTGTGTTTGATCATCTGAATTTCATTTGGTAGCTCTATAACTCATTCTTACACATAGAAAAATGGGAAAGAAGGTTGGCTAAGGAGGTTTGCCTTAGTTAAACCCCTATTTAGGGATCAACCTTAAAAATGAAGGAAATTGTATAGAGAAAGATGAAATAAAAATTAGATCTAAATTTCCAATCACCTTATACCTTGATGATACAATGATCCTTTGGAAGTGATCACAAATGTTAATACACTAGCTTGATCCAAAAGGAAATCATGAAAGTTTTCCAATAATGCTTGACGAAGAAGGAAGAATGCTTTGAAGAATTGAAAACTTGGATGCTTAATTGTAGAAGAGATATTGAACTTTGATTTGCTTGATTGATCATGGATGATTGTAAACTTGATAGTGAATGCTTGCACTTGATAATGGATACCCAAATGAGGAGATATATACGGGGTTTATATAATCAATCCATAATTTTAGGGGTTAAAACACAAGAAGGCCAACCATCGGACCATATCTCCTACTATCCCAATATAGGGCCCCTGACCAAATTTGGACCTAAATCCAAGGGGGTAGAATGCCAATGACATTCTATACCAAGTTTTATACATAGGAAAATGAATATAAATTTGGATACAATGTTGGGGAAATAGGATAGTGTAGTATTCCCGGGTACAACTCAATCTAAGGTCAGAACATGTCACAAAGGCCAAAAATAGGGATAAACGACCTAGGTGATGGAATGAATTATTTGTTTGGAGGAAAAATAGAGAATCACAATTAGAAATAAGGGCCAACCTTGATTATTGAATAAATTTAATAAATATAAGACTTATAATGTTAATTTGAAGGTCCAATAAGTGTTAAGAGAGCATGAAATCAATGTGGAAACCCATACACACTAAAATGGAGCTAAAATGAGCACCTAATCAAGGGTACTTACTTTTTAGGATGATACATTTAGCCCCCACTTTAGAGGGAGTATGAGTCCACCACATGTTTATGGTAAAATAGAAGAAAGATAGAGGGATATGAAGATCATGAGAAAACTACAAAGAGATAAGATATCACTAAGTTTAAGGATACATACCCCCTAAAAAGGGACCTTAACTTGTACGTCCATGTGCAAGGACACATAAAACAAAAAAAGCCTAAAGCTTACTAAGATTCCAAGTCAACTAGTTGAAAATACCTCGCTAAAGAAAATGTCTCAACTACTAGAATCATACTCAAAAAGCTATTGCAAAAGCACAAAATGGTCACCTAAAAAGAGAAAGAGAACACATCAATGATAAGATAAGACTTCATGATCCAATCAAATAGCAAAGTGTGTTATGCTATACAATCCTAAAGAAGAGAAGAAGACAACCATGGATGACATAGGCTAGCCATTTGTTGTTGTGCTAGGTGATTCATGAGAGAGAAAGAATAGAGAAGAGAGGGGGAAATGGTCTAGCAAACTATGTTATGCTAGTTCCACCCATCAAAGAGAACACAAAGAAGGACTTGATGGTCTAGCATATGCTAGTCAACTCATGAAATTCTAGAAAATTATGTTATGCTAGTCAGCCCATGAAAATAATAGGTCCAATGGTCTAGCAAATTGTGTTATGCTAGTCAACCAATCCTTAAAATGTATGCAAAGGAGAAGTCAAATGGGATATCAAATTATATTATGCTAGTTCAACCAATCCTAATGATAGCCAAGGAAAATATTGTATCCAAATAAATCCACCAAAAATGTATAAAGGAGAGTGATCTTGATATCTTAGAGAGAAGAGAAACAATGATAACATAAGAAGATCCAAGGGACATCATTTGAAAAGAAGTTGAATAAAATAAGTATGGGATGGGTAAGAAGGGTAAGGGGTGGAGCTTTGAGGTTGAGCATTTAAAGGAAGGGGAACTTGACATGAACATATGGAAGAGGAGAACATGTGTTTGGTTCTTGAAATTCCATGTGATACATATGATGTGATTTCAAATATCTAAATTTCTGTAGCTTCAACCTACAACCTAACATATGCTCCATAATCAAGTGTTCAACATCTTACTGCACATGAATGCAAAAGACACATTTATGCCAATATACCATTTAGTCCAACATATGACTAGAGATCTCAATTACATAAAGAAAATATAAGGATAATGTATTTCTAAGTAATTTTCGGCTGCTTGTAATTCACGTAGATACTTCAACATAATGCCTATAACACATTTAAAAAAATCTACACAATTCTTATGCAATATTACATCCCATCACAATCTCCACAATTAATGTTCAATATCTCATTTTACAAATCACAAAACAAACACATTTAGACTAATACAACAACTACTAATAGATCAAATTTTCTTTCCTCCTCAAACAATGAACCAAAATTATACAAACAAACACCATAAAAAGACACCTAAATGTAGACCATATGATCACTCCAATAGCCATATGAACAAACCCATAAACTCTAATTAAGCCTTTAAGGTTGACATATTTTTATGCCAAAAATAACTTTACATCGAATCAAAAGAGCAAATGTGCATCATAAGAAGATCTGAAGGTTTCTAAAAAGAGAACAAGAAGAAAAATCAGACCATGCATGGCAAAGATATTTAGCTTACAAGATGTATGGAAAACACAAGGTAAAACAAAAAAAGAAAATATAAAAACACTTTTCCTATCCTCAATTAAAAAGAGAACGAAATAAAACACCGCCGGCCGTTGATAAGCCGCAATCTAACGGCTCCGAGATAACGACTCTAGTTATACTCAATCCGTGGCAAAACATGAAAAATAGCAAACACCGTCGGATCAACACCATCGATTGAATTCCAGCCGTCGATCTGGAGTCAATGGGGCCCACAATCTCCACGCCTGGTGGCTACTTAGTCCTCGTTTCCTCACCTCCACTGCACTCAAAGAATCAAAGCAGTTTCTTCATTTCGGGGCAGACGTATATTCATTGTGTTCATGTCCTATTTAGTGGCGTATACTCACTGTGTATGTGTCATATTTGAAAATTTTCGCGCATAGTTTGTAAACGTCTTAGGCGTCCAAGGTTCGAGTCTCTCTGCTCGCGAAGCAAAAAAATATTTCTGCAATGGCTACTCCTCCAACTAAGGTCGCGAAGAAGGCTAAGGCTCCCAAGGCCGCCAAGGCTCCGCCTGCGCATCCTACCTACATACAGGTATGAAAAATCTTGATTATTTCATGTTATTTAGGTTTTACAAGTATGAAAATCGCTTTCTAGGGTTTCACTATATTCCAGATGCCTCTTTTCATAGCATTGAACTAAAATAGAGCCGATTTGTCTGTTCTCAGATGATTACAGAGGCAATTATTACGCTGAAGGAGCGGACGGGCTCAAGCCAGCAAGCCATTGCTAAGTTTATCGGTGAGAAATACAAGAAAGATCTCCCTGCTAACTATAACAAGATTCTTCTGGTTCAGCTACGTAATTTCACCAAATCTGGCAAGCTCGTTCAGCTGAAGCGGTCCTACAAATTGTCCGGAGATTTGAAGTCCGCTGCTGTGAAAGCAGCTAAGAAGCCCGCTGCCCCAAAGCCAAAGAAGGCAGAAGGAGAGAAGAAGAAACCGGCCAAGACGGTAGCCAAGCCCAAGCCCAAGGCCGCAGCACCGGCTGCCTCGGTAGCGAAGCCCAAGCCAAAGGCTCCTACTAAGCCTGCCGCTAAAGCTGTAAAGCCTAAGCCTAAGCCTGCTGCAAAGAAGGTTGTAGCGAAGAAGCCCGCCGCTAAACCTGCCGCTAAAAAGGCCCCTGCTAAGAAGGCTGTGAAACCTGCTCCAAAGGTCCCTAAAGTGGAGAAGCCTACTCCTCCTGCGCCTACTCCAAAGAAGCCTGCTGCAACCCCCGCTAAAAAGGCGGTGACGCCGAAGAAGGCGAAGACTCCTGCGAAGAAGGCTGCTACTCCAAAGAAGGCCGCCACTCCAAAGAAAGCAGCGACTCCAAAGAAAGCAGCAACCCCCGCCCGAAAGACTCCCGCTAAAGGCCGGCCTGCCAAAAAGGCCAAGAAGTGAAGTAAAAAACAATGTTTTTTTGCTTCCTCACACATTTAATGGTGTTTGTGAACACCACCATTTACTCAGAAATTCGTTACATTGACCCTTGATAGGTTTTAGGGCTGGATTCTCATTGCTGTTTGCTAACATGTTTCTTACTCTGTAATTCCATGGAAAACCAATTTGTATTTCAAAGTGGCCGTTAGGGCAGTCCACCCTTGAACGCCATGACTCTGAAAAGAATTTGTATTTGTACTGTATTTCATGAATTAATTCACAGCTTGTCTCATCTGTTCTTGGCTCTGTCAATTGGTGTTTGAATTTTATGTTTCCATTCACATACTGCGTCTTCCTTTCTATGGCTTTTTTATTTGACACCTAAATTTATTCATGTGCTGTTTCTGGATTCGAACAGCGCATAAATTCAGCATGAACCGTGGATCTTTATCTTTTAAAGATTGTACGTTCTATTCTAAGATTAGGAAAAGTGGCGGGGTTTCAATTGGATTCAAAGATTAATTCACAGCTTGTCTCATCTGTTCTTGGCTCTGTTAATTGGTGCTTGAATTTTATGTTTTGATTCACATATTGCCTCCTCTTCCTTTCTATGGCTTTGTTATTTGATGCCTATATTTATTTATGAGCTATTTCTGGATTCAAACAGCGCATAAATTCGGCATAAACTGTGGAAATTTAATGTCTCTTTCACTTAAATTTATCTTTTGAAGATTGTACGTTGAATTTTAAGATTAGGAAATGGCGGGGTTTCAAATGAATTCAAATCTGTGTTTCTGCTCTGCATTACAATGTGTAGGGAAATTGGATAAGTTGACTTTCTGGTCTTCGAGGTTTTAATTTCTTGGAATTGACATTTTTCACGCTTTGGTAATGAATGTTCCATTGGCAGTTGGTACTGTGCAGACGGACATTTTTAGAAGTTGATGCAATGATTTTCCCTGCTTGACAGACAAATACTTTTTGATCGTTAAAAAGTACAGAGATGCAAAACTCAAATCTGAAAAGACTTTAAAGGTACTGATTATTGAATATCTGTAACCAGATGTTGGAAATATGCTATGGAATTGAGAAATTACTGTTGGGAAAAGTCATTGATTTCCATGAAATTTGGCTGTTTGTAGCCTGTGGAGCTCGAACTGGGCACCTCTGTGGGGCCTGAGTTTATCAGTGTTTTTAGTGTTTTCTTTATAATACACATTTTTTTCTCCTTTACATGGCGTGAACTCGGGGATTTTAATTTTCTGGGAAAAGATCAAAGTTGTTTATAGAAGCTTTGTTTGAAGTAAGGATTAAGGCATTGGATTCTTTAGAATGAAATATGCTTTGTACTAGCTGAAGTTTAAACGAATTTATTACTTTATTTAAAATCGTGTAATTCAAGTTTTCGACAATAAGGGGGAAAATTTAAATTGAAATATTATTTTGCTTTTTTGGTATTTTAAGCTTTGTTTTTTATTTGGCCGTCAACGGCAAGTCTCTTTTGGGAAAGGATTCTTAACGTCATTTTATGGTTTTGGATGAATGCGGATAGGGTTTGCTGGCTTAGCTTTTTTCTTTTAGCTTTCCGGAGAATTGTGAGAAATGCCTCATCCTTTCAACACATGTTGATCTTGAAAGATTATTATCAGTGGTTTTCTAGAAAGAGAAATGGCTTTTTGGATTTTAAGTCTTCGTTTTGTAGTTGGGGATGGGACTATTTCTATGAGTTGATGGGGTGTATTCAAATAGCATAAGTCTCTTCTACCATCTATCTTTTCAATAGAACTTTACAATTACTAGGTAATAGTGATATTTTATTAATATTCTAAAAAAGCTTTTAAATAGAATGCCTCTTTTGAGTATTTCCATACATTGTTTAGAATATGCATTGTTGAAACATCTAGACTATACTTAATCCCCCCAAAACTTGTTGTGTCATGTTCATTACAAAGAAAAAACTATCCAAAAATATTTTGTCTGCAAATTGGAGAAATACTAAAGCCAACAACTAGGATTAGAAAACATTAATCAAACTAGTGGGCTGCCTCTTCCTTGGTGAAATTTAGAATTTCTTCATGGCTTTTTTGTCCAAAATCACCACGTGCTTTGATCGAGGCACTTATAACCACTTCTGCCAAACCATTGCAACCCAGTGCTGGGTTCTCAACCACCTTTCTTTTCTTTGCATCTTGTAGAAGACTAGCATCAACACCTACTACATCACCTTCACAAACCGCCTCATCAGTCACTAGGGAATGCCTAACTTTCCCTTCTTTGAAGTTGTGTCCACCAACTTGAGTTTGTTTATGCACCATGGGCACTCCATTAGGTCCTATTGGAGTCGTTGACTTACAGGGTGTGGTTTTTCGCATCCATCTCCTTTCTCTCTCCACCTTTGTTTTCTCTACATCAATATTCTTCAGAAAAACAAGCAACTCTTGCCATCCTTGCCTCGCCTGTGGCAAATGCTTGTCCATTGGGTGGTTTGAAAACCACATAACCAATGGCTGCAGTTCCCCATCACCACCCCCAACCAAATGCCATGGACCTTCGTCCATATGAAGCCTGCTCCCAATTTTTGCCTTTTGCACGATCAGGGCTAGGCCACTCGCCCACTTCGGTTCCAGACACCTTTGTGAAACCTGTAATACCTCCTCTCTAGAGTCACCCACCATCAAAGCCAGAGCCACAAATATAGATGAAATGTCCAAGTTTGGGCATCAAAGCCATAGCCACAAATATAGATGAAATGTCCAAGTTTGGGCACGGTCTAAGGTCTGAATTCAAAATTTTTTCCCCCAACATCTTGTAGATTGCAAACCAAAAATCTAGATGATTGATCTTCAAAACGTGCCTCATTTGCGTGATAGAAATACCTCTAAATCTCAAAATTTTTCCAGGGGATGACATTGAGAAATTTGCTTCCATAGTTGACCAAGCAGAAACCTCCAACTCCTCTCATAGATTTCGCAACAAACTCCACTCGTCTTACATGCCAAAGGCTCTTTAAAGCCATCATCAAGAGTTCTAGAGTTGCTAAAAAGGATGCCATCATTAATGCTTACCTTTCTCACCTTATGCGAATATGTGAAAATTTGCAGCCATTGGTCCATCACTCCACATCAATTAATGAGTGTACTCTTCACTTGTTTTCATATTCTCAAGTGCTTCCATTCGCATAAAACTTTCATCACCTTAAAATGCCATTTCTTAAAATGATTGAAAAATTTAAATCAAATTTAACTCTTCCTTTCGTATAATAGTGAAGTCTTCAAACAATTCAAACTTATGTTCCAATGAACTTTTAACCCCAACATTAGATAGCAAATCTACTAAAGAATTGACTTCTCTACGAACATACGTTACCCTAAATTCTTCAAATGTTTCTAGCAATTTGTGTATCCTTCTGATATGTTTGTTTAGGTACCATGTGTCCATTTCCCCTTTAATGATACCATTAACCACTAGCTGAGAGTCACCTTCTAGGTGTAGTTTCTTGCATCCAAGTTTTCGTCCCATCAATGTGGCATTGACAGTCATCAAGCATTCCGCTGAATTGTTTGACCCATCCTCCAACCTTTTTGCTCCTATTGCTAGAATATTAACTTCATCGTCCCTAGCAACAAACCTTGCCCCTAAGCGTCCCAGATTACCTTTTGACGCTCCATCAAAATTAATTTTGATCCAACCTTTTTCAGGGGGTTGCTAGATAGACTGAATCCTAATATCTTCCAAAGGTTGAACCCTCTTAGGCCCATTAACAAGCTTGAATTTGATTATAGGCCAACTCCTCTGCAAACTTGTATCATACTGATTGAATTTTACTTTCTGAGTATTAACCCTAGCCGCAACATTTGAGACCAATTTAGATATAGCTTTCTCTAATCGCACCAAAAATCCGTTAACTTCTTCTGCTTTGTCTTTGAAAATCCTATGGTTCCTGTCTTTCTAGACTTCCCAAAGGAGAGTAGAAGGAACAATATACCAAATCATGGAAAAGGTAGACCGACCCGTCACTAATCTCCATCATTCTAACCATAACTTCAAATTATTTGACATCGGACCTTTCCAATTCAATTTTTGTAAGACAAATTTCCATATCGTCTGTACGAATTCGCATTGCATAAAAAGATGGTCTAAAGATTCTTCTGCTAAATCACACATCACACATCTAAAAGGCCCAACAAATCCCAACCTCATAAGCCTATCCCCTGTGAGAATTCTACCATTTCCAACCACCCAAGTGAACGCCCCTGCCTTAGGTAGAACCAATGAATGCCAACACAAATTATTTTCCCATGCCACCTCTTGGTGTCCATTGCTCAATAGGGTATATCCCACTTTCATAGAATAATTACTACTTTTGGCACCACACCATATCAATTTATCCTAAGCACTGGAACCAATCACTGTTCGATTCTTCAAAATGTTATTCATAATAACCTTATCCCCTTCAGATAAACCTAACTCTTCAACATTCTTCCATTGAACATCCTACCCTCGAGACAAGGTTTGTAAGTTGAGGAAGTCCTGTACCTTTTCTCCCCACAACCTTTTCGTAGTCTCTATAATAGAGTTTGGAACCCTTTCCTGTTCCAAAGAAATATTCCTGTCTCATGAATCACTCCAGAAAAAACACTTTCTGTCCATTGCCAATCTGCCATGAAAGATGGTCTACAATCAACTTCCTGCAACTAACCAAGTAGTTCCAAAAGGTTGATCCTCTGGGTGGATCAACTATAGTTAAAATCCTTTCTCTGTCCCCCATATCTAAGTACTTTGTAGTAATTTAACCCATCTTTGGTTGGGTTGGGAAAACATTTGCTAGACTAATTTGGCTCCTAAGGCTTCATTCATAAGATTCCAGTCCCTCATACCCACCCCACCCCTACCTTTAGGTTGGCTGATTCTATCCCATGCCATAAGAGGCAGTTTATCCTATTCCTGAGCCCCATTCCACAAGAATTTCCTCATATTTTATTGAATAATTCTAAGAACCTTCTGGGGGATTCTAAAACATGCCATAGAGAAGATTGGCATTGCAACAATGACCGTTTTCAACAACAAAATCGACCCTGTAAAAGTTAACCATATGTTCTTCCAACTCTCCAATCTTGACGTGACCCCGTCAATTAGATCATTCCAAAGGGTTGATTTAATCAAACAATAAAAAAGGGGAATGCCAAGAAACTTACCTAGAAGGTGACCAATGCAGACACCGAACAACCTTGCGATTGCTCTTTGGGATCCAATTTCAGTATTGAAGAAAAATATTTTGGACATTGCCCAATTGACACATTGACCCATTGCCACATTGTAGGATACCATGACCTGTCTCATAACCTGTGCTTCAGCCATCGAAGCCACACCAATTAAACTTGTGTTATCCACAAACTAGGAATGCGTGGCAAAATCCACCCCTCTGGCAATCTCCACCCCTTTCCAAGAACCTTGCTCTCATTTTCTTCTGATCAATCTTCCCAATGCCTTAGCCACCATAATAAACAGGGACAGTGAAAGAGGGTCCCCTTGGCAAATGCCCCGAGTAGTCTCAAAGAATCCTTGAGGACTACCATTTACCATAATGGAAGCACGGTAGGAAGAAATCAAACTCCCAATCCACTTCACCCAGCTATCCTCATAACCAAAACACTTGAGAACTGTTAAGAGAAAGATCCTGTCAACTCTATCATATGCTTTCCTTATATCCACTTTGATGATCATCCTCCTCTATTTACTCACATTGATTGAATGAATAGCTTCATGTGCCACGATAATCCCATCCAAGATGTTCCTATTTGGGGTGAAACCACCCTGTTCCAGAGAAATCAGCTTATCCAATAACACCTTTAATCGATTGGCAGCAGCTTTGGAAATGATTTTGTACACAATATTGCACAAAGAAATTGGTCTAAACTCCTCAAAACAGGAAGGTTTTTCTCTCTTCAGAATAATAGCTATCAACGTGTTATTGAAGTCTTTGAGAACAAAGCCCTTGGACTTGGATTCCTCAACAACACCGGTTTACTCCACTTTTAGAAAATCCAAGAATTTTTGATAAAAAAAGCCTGAAAGCCATCCGTCCCAGGGGCCTTATCGCCACCCATACCAAAAACAACTGCCTTAACTTCACTCATTGAAATAGGGGTGATTAACATTAAATTATCCTCTCTAGACACCAAACTTGGAATGCCTCCCAATTGCCCCCCTGAGCTCTATCTATATCTCCCTCTTTTTGAGTCCAAAGATTTGAATAAAAATTGACTGCTTCTCTATTGATTGTAGCTCCTTCTCACCTTAATCGAGTAGTGGAAGAACTTGGTATTGCGATCACTTTTCAGCCACTTTTCCCTAGATTTTTTGTTTACAAAAAATCTCTTCCCCTCGTAAGATCTCCCCATATTTGCCTAAAAGTTCCTTTTCAATCTCATAATCCACATCGTCCATGCCTACTGACAATACCTCACTGTTCAAAGCTGCCAATTCACCTTCTAACTTAATTTTCTCTTCGAAGATGTTTCCAAAGTGATTCCGATTCCATTCCTTGATCTGAGCATTGAGAAATTTAAGTTTCCTGAAGAAGCGAAAGGCTAGATTCCCTTCTTCCACAGGGGCTAACATCCACCACAAATTAACATTCTCCTTGAACCCTGGTTCCTGTAACTACTTTTTTTCCAATTTGAATGGGCATCTAATTGGAACCCCATCCTTTTGAATAATCAATGATACTAGAAAATGATCAGACGTTGATAGGCCCAACACCTCAGCCTCAAACACTAAAGGTAAAGTATTCCAATTTCCTTCCAAAAAAACCTATCCAATTTTTCTGCAATATTAGAGAAGACTTTCCTCCTATTCGTCCAGGTATACAAGCTACCCTTGGCCTCAACCTCCCACAATCCATTTGAAGAAACAAAATGCTAAAACTCTCTTTGTACCCTGTTTAAAGTACCCTTTCCGCCCCTTTTCTTTGACAGGGTCAGAGTGGCATAGAAATCGCCTGCTAGAATTACTAGATTCTGCTTTAATCCTTCACGAACTTTAGAGACCTCTTCCTAAGTAGCCAACTTTTTGTCCAAACTACTAGGAGCATAAATGTTAAATAGAAAACTAGACACATTAGAATGGAGGAAAAACCCTTGACGAGTTGCTAGAAACATGATTTGAAGATAACCTCCACCGTAATCAACCTAGGATTCCAGAGGATCCCCAGACCACCCGAAGCCCCAACCACTTCCACAAAAAACCCCGACAATTTTTGCTTGACCCCAAAGATTCTAGCTGCCCCTTCAACATCCAACTTTGTTTCTTGCACACAAATGATATCTGCATTCGCTTGATCAAGACCCCGCTTGATCAAATGTCTCTTGTCAGAGGCATTACAACCCCTGACATTCCACGTAAGGAGATTCATGGCTGCCCATGAGAAAACATGTCTCTCCCAGAACGAAGCTTTGTCTGCCCCTTCATGTTTCCAACATCCTCCAAAATTTGCTGAACTAATATTCTACCTCTGGAATAGATCCCTCCTATTTTTTCCATGTTCTCCTTAGATTTAGTTTGTTTGATTGTCCTTTCGTCAATCCCTATCTCTTCCATAAAACCAAACATATCCTTTGTATGGTCAGAATTAGAATAAGAATCCTTATCATTCTCCCTACTTTATACCTCCCTCATAGGTGACATGTGAATATCCTTATATATAGAATCCAAGGCAGACAAGTCTGAAACTGGTTTCTTTGATAAACCTAAACTATTCACTTCCATTAGTCTGGCCCTAGGCGGTTGGTAAATAACCATTATTCTAGAGTCATTCAAGATCTTGACTCCTTCCCCTTCAACAATTTTAGATGTCCTCTCTTGGTTTCTAGAGACACCATGCTCAATATCTTCCAACACGCCACAACCTATACCGCTGCCTCGAGGCCGAGAAGAAGACTCTAACAGTTGTAGGTCAACATCTGTCCTTTTTTCTCCCCTAGTAGCTCCCTCCCCCACTAAGCTATTCTGGTTGGAGCCTTCCCATTCTCTTGTATGAATATCTTCCATCATTACAGGAGCATCCTTCATAGCTATATGATTCTTTAGGATTTCATTTGGTTCCTTATCCATCCCCAAACCAATGAAACCAGATTCATTCCCTTTAACTGTATCCTCAACCATCCCTTCTCTACCCACAATCTGTGGCTCCGCCAAGCTTGTTAATCTTTCTTCGAGTGTCTTCTCCTCCTCCCCTTGACCTTTTTGGGTTGCCCAGAACTCTTGAGTATAGTGACCCCAATCCAAGCATGATTTGCATTTTTGGATGATCTCTTCCACGTCCAATTCTTGCCACCAATATCCTTTTGCTGTGCGAATCTAAATGGCTTTAGGTAATAAGGGATAGGGCTTCCACATTATGCATATTCTAACATACATACTGGAATCTTCCTTAGCTATCACTTCATCTGACTTGATAAACTTTCTCAACTTATCCCCTATAGCCTTGAGAGTGGCCTCATTCTAGTATTCAAATGGGAGGTTATATAGTCTCACCCAGATAGGAACCTCATCTATCTTTTCCTGTTTCAGATTGAAATTTGGAACCCAATCCTTAATAAAAAACCCTATACACCTCATCATGAAAGGTCCATTATACATTATACAATTTTTTTCCTGAATCATTCCAACAATGACTAAATAAAACCCATTAGTTAGAGACCGAATACTGAAATGGATCCCCCACTCTTCATCTACCCATTTCCGTACCCTCTGAAACATTGGCCAGCAACCACCCCCTTTCATGAATAAATCTCTATCCCACAACATACTGACCGAATCCTTCCATGCTTCTAAATCTATGCGAATGTCAACAACCTTGTTGTAAGTGGTTTCCGACCTCTCCTTTGTGATTGGATTTTTATGATGAGGGGCCTTTGATTTCTATTATTTTGTTTCCAACTTCTTGAAACCCCCATAGTTCCCATTGACTAAACAGGAATAACCCCATTGGTTACGCCCTGGATCATTACCTTGTACAAACTCTCATTTTCAAGACGTAGAGCCACCCGCCTCCTGATTCTTCTCTCTGCCTCTTGGTGGAAACCAAGGCCTTCTCAGATCCTAATAGAGATTGTTTTTTTCACTAAATCATCTGCCATGAATATTGGTTTCAAACCCTAACCTCTGCCGACGCTCCATTCTGTTTGCACTTCAAGATTATTCAACCATATTTTATTGCAAGGTTATCATGTATGGACATCTATTACTAGGTATTTTATTGAAGGGCATAATTAAATGGGTATCATTTGTGATATTTGTAAGGAAAATAATGTTTTATTTTATATATTATTTGGTGTGGATATTTTACTACAAATTCTTCATTTTAAGTAATGATTTTTGGTGTATTAGTTGATTTTGAATTTTTATTACATAAAATACTGTCATTGATTTTTTTGGTTTTCTTCTTTCAAAATCATGGACACTTTCAATAATACTACAAATTTAGAAAATCACATATTTTTATTAAATTTAAATTTTACTATTCTTTTAAAGGAGAGGATCTTTTGCTTCAGCCTCTTATTTAGCTAAAACAAGAGGAGAGGATCTAGTAGTTTGTTAGATAACTGAGATAGGTGGGGGGGGGGGGGGGGGGGGGGTGAATCAGTTAAGTCCATCTATCCTACAGTCCTAAATGCTCCTAGATGTATATAACAAAACTTTCAAATCAATTAATCAACTTGGTAAAATATCAACTATGCCTTTCTCTTCATATACTAATTACCGGTAAATTAAATAATGTGTTTATCGATCAATCCAGTCATAGCAGTGTAAAGTAAAATAACAATTCAACACATCCATACACATATAACACAGATTTTTAATGCGAAAATGCAGTTAGGAAAAAAACCACATGGGACCGGTAACCCAAAATAATTCACTCTTTTGAAGTGAGCTCGATTAAGAGCCAACCCTATTAAAGGTTACAAAACACACTATGAGGTGTGACCTAGTTAGAGGATTTATCACTAATAGTTCTCCCTTGACCAAACATTCACTATGGGGTCAACAAAAAAACAATCAACATTCATTGAATGTCATATTGAAATATAAAGACTGTTAAGTCCCACTCGGTTAAGAGATTTATCTGTAACAATGGTTAAACTGATACAATAATGATCTGATTCAAATACAACTTGATTTGCAGATTTTTAGATCTATGCTAAGCTCAAAAATATCTCTGATCAATAATTAATTCAATATCTTTGTCTCCTCTAACTCTGTTCTGCTCGGTAATTGCTTTCTCTGTCACTCGGTGTTGTCTGCAGATTTGCTCGGTTCTGTCTTCAACCCATTTGATCAGTGTTGCATGAAATCAATCTTTTCACACAAATTCTCCTGCAATAGCCTCAATAATGAATCTCATATGTCTCTTTATATAGACATCATAAACCATTTTATTTTCATTCATATATTTTGCCTCTTAATATTCACCGTTGATTTTGCTCCTTTAACCTTCCTCGATAATTGTGTCAGTAACACATTTCATTCTCCTTCATCCAATCATCCTTGAATTTTGTCAGTCATTTGATTAACATAACAAACATTATCATTTACCTCAGAATCATAAACAATTGTCCATCTCATCATCCTTAGTCGGTAGTCATAAGTTACATTTATTTCTTTCACTCGGTCAATACCAAAATGCGTCGGTGATAACTAGCCCGGTTAACACTATACTCGGTATACACTACACTTTCTCGGTGTATATTAAATTCTTCATTTACTGACCACATTAACTTGTTCATTCTTGATCTTCAATACATAACAAATTCATGTAATAAAATCAAGTCACTAACATAATGCCATAGACTCATCAATAAGTTACCCAATGAGTACCATATCCATATCTTTCTCATCTATCTCATGTTCATGTAGATATCTCATTCCTTTACCTTTTTTCCTTCTTAAGATGTTTGTAACCATCATTATAAGTACAATCAAAACTAGTTGACATCAATGACAATACATTAACTAATTTAATGTCTTACATACACTTTAGTAGCTCAGTGATCATCAATCACTATCTTTCAGATATCCAATCCATTGTCAAACTTTCCCTCAAGATATTCAATCAGTTGTAGTTTATCAATCTCTCCCTTTGGAATTGATGGAAACACAATATGAAATATGCCATAGAATACCAAACATCTGTTCTACAACTTTGTTTACAAATATTGTAGCTCAGTAAGCTTTCCTTAACTTGTACATTTAATATGTTTAATCACTACACAACATCAATACTCTCCATGCAATCTCTCCTTGTAGATTTGATCTTCTCTCCCTATGTGTATATCTCTCTTCAGATAAATATTTCATTGATTATTCTCTCCCTTTGATTAGAATGCCAAAAAGAAAATAAACAACTCTTCAATAGCCAAAAAATTATCTCTGGTGTTCGGTTCAGATCAAGTACCTTTCATGTACTGATATGCAGTTTCAGTTTGTCTTTCATTTTTCAACTTTCACAACCTCAGAAAACCTAAATTGTGAACATCATGCATCAACAACATTTGATATTTTGATAAAGTATAGGTTGATGCAACCTCCTAATCACCTTAGTGACCGATAGACAGGGGATGGACCCCTAGTCTAGTCCTCAAGTACTCAAATGTATCCTTTGGTAAGGGTTTAGTAAATATGTCAACAAGTTGCTCTTGTGATTTCACATACTCCAATTTTACTTTCTTTTCTTGTACTTGTTCTCTCAAGTAGTGATACTTTATAGATATATGCTTTGTCTTTGCATGCATCACCAGATTCTTAGAAATATTTATTGCACTAGTGTTATCACAATATATTATCATTGGGTCAGTGATCTCTTCATTCATACCTTCCAAAAATTATTTTATCCATGTCATGTTTGAACAATTAGTAGCAACAACAACATATTCTGCTTTTGCAATGGATTGAGAAATGCATCCTTCTTTCTTACTTATCCAAGTAACTAATCTTTCTCCCAAAAAGAATACTCCATTAGTTGTTCTCTTTCTATTTGTAGATGTGAACTTGATCCTATCATATTGGGAGAAAGCTTAGACAGACAAACGTTAGTGATATAAATGCTAATCTAACATATAAGTTTAAAACAAGATTCTCAAGCCACACCACCTCTGATTGAGTCAAAATGGGAGCACCCAAGCCCCATTTGATTTGATCTTTTGAGAGAATGTGGATGTGCTCTCCTAACACAAGTATGATGATCCCCAAATGTAGAATTGATGTAGGAGCATCTCGGGTCCTTGGCAATCCCGTGTCACTAAAAATATTTTGAAGTTTGTCTGTGTTGCTCGGTTCCTACTTTGACCGGGTTGGTCAGTTTCCTTTGGTTACTGGGTATGGTTGGTTATCTCCTGGGTGACTGGTTGTTTCACTAGTGCTCGACGATGCTTGTCTGTTGCTCGGTCATCCTTGCTTACCGAGTAGTCTATTTTGATTTTTTGTTGAGGCTGACTTGTGCATTGATTATGGGTCATAGATTTATTGATGGTATCCATCATTGGGAAGTGTGTGGTCCTAGATCTGATTGTTCCTTCCGTTGATTTTGGATCTAAAGGCCGACTCAGTTTGGTAGCCTCTTGTATAAGTATAGTTGTTTGGTTAGAGTTTAAGGAGTTTTAGAGGAAAGATAGAAGATAGTAGAATCAAGATTGTTGGCAGATCCTCGCATGTTTGAGGACTTCTATATTTTATTATAATATCTGGCTGTAACTGGGAAGGCCTTACAGCTCGACATGTATGAATAAATTTGAAGGAAGTTAATATATCATTGATCCTGCTTTCTCTCTCCCACTGTGTTTTTTGCTTCCGCGAGTTACTGAGTAGGCTGGATCTATAGGGTGTGCCATCCTTTGGCCCCTAAGGTCCCTTCCCTTGTGTCAGGTGGTATTAGAGTGAGGTGAAGATCTAGATCTAGGTCTACAGATCTAGGTTTGTAGGTTCCTTCTTGCGAAGCCCTAGTTGAATTGTTGTGGGGTGACAGATTGCGATATGACCTGCAATTGCAGAGGGTTCTCAAGATGGTTTGTGGGAGGTGAGAAGCAGATCCAGGATTGGAAAGCATGTTGAGACAACTTGCTACTAGATTAGAAGCTATTGAAACAACCCAGAGAAGAGGCATACATCTTGAAGATGTTAGTGATGATGAAGTTGAAGTGGAACAAGGCGAAGCAGAACCTGCATCTGTGATGGATCAGGGCGAGGAAAGATTCTTGAAGGCATTGATAAGTTTGAAGTCAACACCACATTTTAATCCTCCTGAGTATAGTGGGAAATTGGATTTTGACGAATTGATAGATTGGATCACCGAAATGGAAAAGTATTTTGAGTATGAAAATGTATCTGAGGAGAAGAAGGTGAAAATTGCAGGCACAAAGTTGAAAGGTCATGCATCCTTGTGGTGGGAACATCTGCAATTGGATCAAAAAAAGAAAGGCAAAGACAAAATCAAGGTATGGAATAAAATGGTGAATAAATCGAAAAGAAAGTTCTTACCTTGTGATTATCAAATTAACCTAGTTAGGCAAATGCAAAGTCTAAATCAGAAAGATAGCTCGGTAAAGGATTATACTAAGGAATTCTATAGATTAGATATCAGATCTGGACATGATGAGGATGATGTGGAAAGAATTGCTAGATACCTAAATGGTTTGAGAGTTTCCATCCAAGAGGAAATCAGTTTGGTCAAGTTGGAGAACATTGAGGAGGCTTATCAATTTTCATTGAAAGCCAAGGATAAATTGAACAAGAGACATGAGTAGAGACAAAGAGGTCGAGGTAGTAGATTCTCTAGAGGAAGAGGTAGATCTTATGGTGAAAATAGTAGATCTGAACCTGAAAAGACAAATCTGGACAAAGGCAAGATCGAGTGGAAAGGTGAAAGTTCATCTAGAGGTAGAGGCAGTAACTACCGAGGTGGTTATAGTAGAGGTAATTTTTGAGGAACTTGTTACAATTGTGTAGAAGGACATAGATCTTTTGAATGCACACATGCTAGTAAGAAGGCTGGCATCAGTAGAAATGCTTTGGTACAAGAAGAGTCATCGAATGAACCTGAGAAGGAAAATAGCTTGACGGTAAGAAGAGCACTATGGAATGAAAGTAAAAAGGAAGATCCAGTAAAGAAAAGTTTGTTCAAGACTAGATGTAGAGTTTCTAACAAAGTGTGGAAGGTAATCATTGACCGTGGTAGCTCAGAGAATCTAGCATCTGAGGACATGGTCACAAAGTTGCAGTTGGAGAGGTTGTCCAAAGCCCTATCAGATTTCATAGATCAAAGATGAGCATACACTCTTGGTAAGTGAACAATGCTATGTGAATTTGAAGATTGGAAAGTACTATGATAAGGTGTTGTGTGATATCATGCCTATGGATTGTTGTCATATTTTAATGGGTAGACCTTGGCAATATGATAGACATGCTATATATGATGGAAGATTGCATAAGTATACTATTGTGGCTAATGGAAGAAAACAAATCTTGTTACCTTTGATGGAAGAATCTGTTAGTTATGTTTGCACATCTGTGAAAGTTTGTTTGATGGAAGGAAGGAAGTTTGTTAAGGATTTAAAGAAGAATGATGTATGTTTTGCTGTGATTCCTAACAAATCGAGTAAGAAAATAAAGGATAATGTCCCTGAGGAGATTGATAAGTTACTCACCGAGTACAGTGATATCATTTTTGATAATGTACTTGATGGTTTTCCACTGAAGAGAAGTATTGATCATTGCATGGATCTAATCCCTGGAGCTAGTTTACCGAATAAGGCACCTCATTGGTTGACACCTACCGAGAATTAGGAATTGAATCAATAGATTCAAGAATTGCTAGATAAAGGTTTGATCAGAGAAAGTTTGAGTCCTTGTGCAGTACCTGTGGTATTGGCACCTAAAAAGAATGGAGAATGGTGAATGTGTACTGATTCCAGAGCAATCAATAAGATAACAGTGAAGTATAGGTTTCCTATACCGAGAATGGATGACATAATGGGCAGTTTGACTGGAGAAAAGTATTTTACAAAGATTGATTTGAAAAGTGGGTATCATCAAATCAAAATTAGAGAAGGTGATGAATCAGAGAAGGTGATGAGTGGTTGGTTATGCCTTTTGGTTTAACTAATGTACCGAGTACTTTTATGAGACTGATGAATGAAGTTTTGAAGAAATTCTTGGGTAAGTTTGTGATTGTATATCTTAATGATATTCTAATATTCAGTTAGACCAGAGAAGAACATTTGTTGCATGTTAGACAAGTTTTGCAGAGATTGAAAGAGGAAAAGTTGCTGATAAATCTGAAAAAGTGTTCATTCATGAAAGAAGAGATTGTGTATTTGGGGTTTGTAATTTCGGCTGATGGTTTGAAGATGGATCCTGAAAAAGTTGAAGCTATTCTGAATTGGCCTACACTTGTGAGTTCTAGTGAGGTAAGATCATTTCATGGTTTGGCAAGTTTTTACCAAAAATTCATAAGGAATTTCAGTTCTATATGTAATGCTATGACTAAGACTATGAGAGGAGATAAAAGAGAATTTAAGTGGACACATGGAGCTGATAAAAGTTTTGAGACTCTGAAATAGAAGGTTGTTGAATTGCTTGTTTTGGCATTGCCTGATTGCAATAAGGTATTTCAAGTGGAATGTGATGCAAGTGGTAGTGCAATTGGAGTTGTGTTGAGTCAAGAAGGCAAACCTGTTGCTTTCTTTAGTGAAAAGTTGAATGATGCTAGAAGGAAATATTCTATGTATGATCAAGAATTCTATGCTATTGTTCAAGCACTGAAGAAATGGAGACATTATTTGATACCGAGTGAATTTGTGTTGTATACTGATCATAGGACTTTACAATACTTGGGTAGTCAGAATAAGTTGAATTAGAGACATATGAAATGGGTTGAGTACTTGCAAAGTTATACATTTGTGATAAAGCATAAAAGTGGAGTCACTAACTGAGTTGCTGATGCATTAAGTAGAAGAAGATCTTTGATGACCGAGATGAAAATTGAAGTTCTTGGTTTTGATGAGATGAGAGATTTGTATGAAACTGATCCTAATTTTTCTAAGCTGTGGAGAAAGTGCAGAGCACCTATTCAAAATCAACCAAGTACAAAATGGGAAGAATATTTCATTCAAGAAGGTATGTTGTTTAAAGGTATTCAATTATGTATATTGAGAGGACAAATGAGAACTAATTTGATGAAGGAGAAACATAGTAGTGGTTTGGTTGGACATTTTGGTATTGATAAAACTTTGAATTTACTTAAGGAGAAATACTTTTGGCGACAGTTGTATAAAGATTATCAAAAATTTGTGAAAAGTTGTGGAATTTGTCAAGTAGCAAAAGGACTAAGTCAGAATACTGGATTGTATACACCGATTGTTGTACCTATGAAACCTTGGACTGACATCAGTATGGATTTTGTTCTTGGCTTACCGAAGACAGTAAGAGGTAATGATTCTATATTTTTTGTGGTAGATAGATTTTCAAAGATGGCACATTTTATACTTTGTAGAAAGACATCAGATGCAGTACATGTAGCAAATCTTTTCTTTAAGGAAATTATCAAATTGCATGGATTAACGAGGAGTATTATCTTTGACCGAGACAGTAAATTTGTTGGATACTTTTGGAAAACTCTTTGGAGAAAGTTTGGCACTGAGTTGAAATATAGTTCTACATTTCACCCACAAACCGATGTACAAACGAAGGTTGTAAAAAAAAGTTTGGGAAATCTTTTGAGATGTTTAGTTGGAGACACACCTAGTAATTGGGATTTTGTGTTGGCACAAGCAGAGTTTGCATACAATAATTCAATGAATAGGAGTACTGGAAAAATAGCCTTTGAGATTGTGAATGACATACAGCCGAGAGGTATATTTGATTTGAGAGACATTGTTGATGAAAGTAAGAGAAGTGCTGAAGGAGTGAAATTTGCTGAGTACATGAAGACATTGCATGAAGATGTGAATTTCAAGCTAGAAGAGAGTAATAAAAAATACAAAGACATAGTTGATAGATCAAGGAGACATAAGACTTTTGATGTTGGTGATGAAGTGATGGTTCATTTGAAGAAAGGTTGATTTCCTATTGGAACATATGAGAAGTTGAAGATGAAGAAGTTTGGACTTTGCAAGATCTTGAAGAAATTTGACAATGGAAATGCATATGAGATTGAGTTACCTGATGACATGGACATAGCACTGATTTTCAACATTGCCAATTTGTATGAATATCATGAACCTGATGAATACATGACATTACCGATGGAATATCCTAAGAAGTAGAATGAAGAAGTTGAACAGATTTAGGAACAAAGAATTGGCAAGAGTACAAGAGGTAAACAATATATGGAATATCTAGTAAAGTGGAAGAATAGACCAATTGAAGACAGTTCATGGATTTCACAGTCTGATTTGGATGCAGCTCGGACCAAACCTACTAAATGATTTGGAGAATCATTTCTAAATAACCCTAGGTGTCTAATGTAGGAGCATCTCAGGTCCTTGGCAATCCTGTGTCACCAAAAATATTTTGAAGTTTGTTTGTGTTTCTCGGTTCCTGCTTTGACCGAGTTGGTCAGTTTCCTTTGGTTACCAAGTATGGTTGGTTATCTCCTGGGTGGTCGGTTATTTCACTAGCACTCGGTGATGCTTATCTATTGCTCGGTCATCCTTGCTTACCGAGTAGTTTATTTTGAGTTTCTGTTGAGGCTAACTTGTGCATTGATTATGAGTTGCATATTTATTGTTGGTGTCCATCATTGGGAAGTGTGTGGTCCCAGATCTGATCATTCCTTCCATTGATTGTGGATCTGAAGGCCGACTTAGTTTGGTAGCCTCTTGTATAAGTATAATTGTTTGGTTAGAGTTTAAGAAGGAGTTTTAGAGGAAAGATAGAAGATAGTAGAATGAAAATTGTTGGTAGATCCTCCCATGTTTGAGGACTTCTGTATTTCATTGTAATATCTAGCCATAACTGGGAAGGCCTTATAGCCTGACATGTATGAATCAATTTGAAGAAAGTTAATATATCATTGATCCTGCTTTCTCTCTCCCACTGTGTTGTTTTTGCTTCTGCGAGTTGCTGAGCAGGATGGATCTGTAGGGTGCACCATCCTTTGGCCCCTAAGGTCCCTACCCTTGTGTCAAGAATGAGAGCTCAAAGAAACCTAAAATGGTTGCAAGAGGCTAGAATGAGGAACTAGCTTAAAAACAAAATGGGTTCAAAGAGTGCTTAAACTATAAAAATGCATTGAAAGACAAGATTCATTAACCATTAATTAGTATACCATATGATTTAGGATTGGATAAGATAAAGAAACAATGATATTGCTAAAATGCTAAAAGCTAGAATGAAATGGACATGATAACAATGCATGAGATGAAAGAGTGAATGCTTATTTTGCTCATGGAAGGAGGACTATTTATAAGATTTTGAGGGAGGAGCTGGGGTTAGGAAGAAGGGTTAGGGGATATTTAGGGATGATAGGATAGGTTTAGGAGATTCTAGAAGATATCTAGGATTTAGGGTTTTTTAAATAAATATTTAATTTATTTAAAAGAGATTTTGGTTGAGCACTTTATTTATTAAATTGATTTAATAAACATAAGGGATTAAATATTTAAATTTGATTTAAATATTTCTGGGAGTGATTCTTTAATTAAATAGGTTTAATTAAAATAGGAGGGGATAGTAATAATAATAAATAAATAAATAAATAAATAATGATGATATCATCAAGAATTTTATTAATTAAAATATTTTTAATTAATAAGTGGATTTTTACGTGTCTACATTTTGCCCCTCTTTGATGTAGTGCCGCAAGTGGCGTTGTGTCAAAGACAAGAAAATAAGATGCCCTAGGTGAGGTTAGATGGTAAGGGGTTGTGCCCCCTTGAGAAAATAACGCAAAGAGGAAACTTTGTGGTATTTTCTCGAAAAGAATGCAAGTGGGAAGGAAGTGGAGGAAGGAGAGGGAAAAGAGGATAAACAAAAGTCCAACCATGAGCAGAGATGCAGGAATGCAAGATGAATTTATATGCAACTAACAAGACTTGGGGATGTCATTGTGTTAATGTGGAGAGCACAATCTAGTTTGATATAGCAATATTAGAGACCTTCCAAGGTTACTAGGAACACAAGGCCTTGTCACCAGCATTGCAGAGGACTAACACAAAAATACATGCAAGGGTTTCCCCAGCATCACACAGGAATCCAAGAGGAGTCAGGGTGGAAATGATGCTAGAGAACCCACAAACAAATGAGATTTCCCAAGTGCACCATGTAGCTCGAAAGATCACATGTAGAATGTGAAAGGGTCATATTCAACTAACTCATAGAGATAAACAAGATGATCGAAAGACCTTGCCCCAGATTGTCCGCATTCGCAACACACCATGATATAAAGAATCGTGGCAACCTTGAGGAGAGAAACAATGAGAAGCCACAAAAGATAAACAAGATCCAAAGGAGAAAATCCAAGATCCAAGTGATAAATCCATAAGACATACTTTCCCAAGGAGAGAGATTGATTGTTTGATTGATGGGGGGAGATTAGGTCAGACATGAGGAAGGATACATCCTTCAAGGACCCATGTGATGAGGAGAATGTTGTGTTTTTGTTTGGAAAATGATGAATCAAGGGTAACCATGTGATCAAGGATAGTCAACAAAAGATGTTGGTGAAGTAAAAGGAAGGGTAAGACAAGTTATCAGATCATAGTTGCTACAAGAATGATGAGGATATGTACAACATGACACAATGATATAGTACAAAGGAGATGGGATATTTACAGTGGATATGTACATAAGCTCAAGGATTGGGATAAGAGGATTGCACTTATACAAGATGTATACATGAAGCTCATGATTGGGGATAGTAACTGTTAAAATGGAAAATCAAATATGAGCTAGGAACAAATTAATCCAAATGAGTTAGGAAAAAGGGAGATTATCATGAATAAAACTAATCCTTAGAGCATACACCAAGATGAAACAAAAAAGGAGACAAGAAGTTTTGAAGGGGGAAAAACGTAAAAAAACCCCCATGAATTATGAATGGTCAAAATAGCCAAAAAGAGAGAGAGAGAGAGCTTTAGCTCATACAATATTTTAGAAGAATGAGAGAGAATAGAGAAGTGTTGAGAAGAGAGGAGAAATATTTATATATGTAGAGATAAGAGAAGGAGTTCAAAATGTAACTCCCATGAGAATGAATGCCACCATTCATAAGTGTGTGAGGCCAAGTGTGAGATTCCTCATAAGGAGGAATAAACTAAATTGCAAATTACAATAAATATTTGTCCTCACATATTCTACTAGAGGACAAAATAGAATGTAGTGGAAAGAAGACAAAAAGAAATATATTAGGATACCTTGGCTTATATCCTAATATATTAGAACAAGAAAAGAAGAAAAAGATCTAACCTTGGTGTATAGATACACCAAGGAAAGATTACAACTTCTAACACCCCCCTTTAATCTTTACTTGGGGTAATTACATCAATAGGTATTAAAACCAAATGTTTACAATGAATTTGAGATGTTTCTTTGGAAAGAGTCTTCACTAGGATGTCTTTGGCCTAATTATCTTGCAGTTCTTCAACTTGTGCTTTGGAGCTGGGATGGTACATAGGAGCTTGAATAGCATGTTGAAGAGAGCCCAAATTTTTAAGAGACCATTGAGATGCTTGAGATGCATTTATGCAGTTTGTATATTCAAGTCTATTTAAAACTAGAGGTGGAGCATAATCAGAACTTGAGCCTGCAAAAAGGCAAGAAACACTAGTAGAGTGCCCATCATTGGGATCACCTAGTGCTGAATCAATAAAATTTTGGAAAAAATCATATTGAGAATCATAAGCATAAACCAAATTTGTAACATTTTCATGAGTTATAGATTAAGAAATACAATCATTAGTTGTATAAGATAAATCTATAGTGTATTCATCAGAATATAGAGCATTAATAGGAGAGTTAATATAAGCATCATTATCATCAATCATAGAACTACCATTAGAAAATTCATCTTGAGTAATAGACATGTCTTGCAAAGTATTATTAAGAAATGTAGATATAATTTCATCTTCTTGGTCAAACATATCATCAACAAGAGAGTAAAACAGATTATTATCATCACAACTAGGAGAAGCCAGATTATTAGGAGTATCATTACTATGTTCATCATTATCATTAGGAAGAGAAATAACAGAAATATGGTTAGGAGCATAAAACACATCATGTAATTTATCATTTTGAACAGAAATAATACCAGTTCCTTCAGCTTGACATCAATTATTAGCTAAAGGGATATGCATAGAATCAGGTTGGAAAGAATCAAAGACTTCCTTGTGGTATTGGACAAGTTGAGATGCATTACGATCAATAATCCATTTAGGTGGTCTAGAAGAATTAAAATAGACAGTAAAAGCAGAACGAGATTGATTTCCGTTAGAGTAATTTTGAGAATTTCATTGATCTTCTTTCTGTTTCTTAAAACAATTATGAATTAAATGACCATTTTTACCACAATAAGTGCAATAAAGCCTATTTGAAGGGTTATTATTATTATTGTTATTATTATTATAATTATTATAATTATTATTATTATTATTATGATTGTTATTGTAATTATTATTATTGTTAGGTCTTTGATGATTTTGATTATAGTTGGAATTGTTTGATCTTTGATTATTTTGATTGTTATTCGAATTATTACTAGCTCTATTATTATGAGATTGAGAAACATAAGCGTGTTCATGAGATTTCAATATACCAAATTGGATTAGTTTAGCCTCCTCTTGACGCAACATATTTTGAAAAATAACATAAGTTAATTGAGTTGCTAAAGAAGGAATAGTTAACTGAGAATAGATATTTGTAATAAATTGCTGAAACTGCCTAGGTAAACATTTATGAATTATAATATGAATTATCCTTAAATCAGAAAGAGGAACTTGTAATCTAGTGAGTAAATTTTTAATTGAATCAAACTTGAGCAAGAAATCATCAACAAAATTAAAATCTGTATACCTGAGATCTTCAAGCTGGTCTTGAAGTTGGATTTTATGGGTCTCATCTACATTGTCATAGGTGTTTTTCAGGATGTCCCAAGCCTGATGGGCTTCTGTACAGGAGGAAATAAGGACATACAGATCGGGACTTAAGGATATGCCAATCAAACCAAGTGCTTCATCGTTCTTAGCTTGCCAAGCATCTTGGTCAGCTTGAGAAGTAGTGGTAGGAGGTTTAGTGCTGGCATTAGTGGCAATGTCTAACAGATGGTGAAATCTGAATATCTAGATCATGTGGGTTTTCCAGGCATGATAGTTGGTGCTGGTTAGTTTGATCTCAGGCATTAGGGTAGACATGATGGATGCAGGAACAACTAAACTTGAAATGAAACCTTTAGCAAAACTTAGATAGGAAAAATAGAGAAACCTTTAACAGAAAGCAGGAAAGAACTAGATTTAACTAAAATGGACTTGCATGCAATAGTAGAAAGCTATAACAACTTTTGCCAAAGAGGCATGCAAGGAAACACAACAAATAGAAAAAAAGGAACACTGAGAGCTAACGGATCTTGGTTAAGCTATTATTAATTAATAGATAACACAAGAATCATAGGAAGGAAAAGCTTAAAAAAACTAATAACAGAACAACACAATCCTGCACAACAGATGTTAGGAAACTAAAAAATCTAAACAACTTGAGCTAATAAACTAAAATAAAAAACTTGATGTTAAAACCTTTAATATAATTTAATGCTAAGAATGGGAAATAACAAATTCTTAATGTAAATTATTGCCAAAAAGCACAGATAAATTCGACACTAGAAAAAAAAAACCAAAAAGAAAAACCTTGGTGTTATTGAAATTAATGTCAACTTTGATATTAACCCCACTTCTTTAATAAGATTGCAAATCTTGCTTAAATTAAACCAACTACTAATAAAACAGACCTAACAATAGCTATGAAACTAACAATTTAATTATGAAACTAATACTAGATCTAATTTTAAAAGCTTAAATTCAAATTAAGAAAGTTAAATCAAACCAGATGTTGTTGTATTAATTAGATGATATAATGATGCTGATGTATATCCTTCAAACTATTTATGGTTAGGATTATCAAACACACGTTGCAGTAGCCTTGTAGCATGAGGCAAAGAACTTTCTATAAACTATCGCTGCTTTGAATGTTTACTAGCAGATCTGGATAGAGCCTCTTCTAAAATGATGAAAACAAATATCACATGCAATAAAAAAGATTCAAATGTCACATGCAATAAAAAACAAATACTCTGAACTAAACACAGATAATGCGAAGGAAGAAGAAAGAACAACAAGAGTACAGAATGCAACAGAGATAACTAAAAGCCGCCCTTCAATAAAGATGATTGCGACTGCAAGCCACTGTAATAGCAGAGGAAGTAGATTTGATTTGGTTTTGAGCTAGTGGTGGAGAAACTCAAACAAAAAAGAACAAAAAAGGGTGATTTGTCAATCTGATTACGTATGCAACATTAACAAAAAAAGAGTACAACCAATCATAAACTTAATAATAAAAAGAACACACAAAGATCTTAATAAAAGCAAACATATATCAAAGCAAGAAAATATCTTAATAAAAAAGGTGCTCTAAGATTTGATCTATGCAGAAACAACAAATAAATGTTGTAATGCATAGATTTAGGTGCTCGCTCTGAAGTTGCGATTTGCAAATAGTAGAAAAAAAATGAAACCCGTCTGCGATTTTAATTCCTGAGATTTTCACTCTTGAAAACCCCTCAAAGAACCACAATTCGACCAGCACAAATAACAAAAACTAGTTGCTCCAAAACAGATAACGAAACTATGAATTAACAAAACTTTTGAAGAGCTAAAGGAAAAGAAGCTTAACCGAATTTTTTTTCAAGAGAATCACATGCAATAAGAGTGTTAAAACTAAGAACTACTGAAAGCCGAGTGCCATCAAAGTTATCTATATCACATATGATCAAACTCCTGTGCTAAAAAAAATGCACCAGCGATGAAAAAAGATATCAAAAAAAAATGAGAAGAAAAAAAGATTTTTGCAGAAATAGATATATAATGAAAAAGAACAATGCACTACAAAATAATTCATGCAAAGAATGATTAGAGTGTAGAAAATGGAAGCTAGAGACAAAGAGACTAGAAAAAATAAGGAAAGATACTAAAAATACTCGGCATAAAAAATGGTAAGAGAATCTAAAAGAAACGAATGAAATAAAAAATGCCACTTGTTAGACAGATAAAGATTACAAAAGATTATGATTACAAAGGTGATAAATTTGACATACTCTACAAACTTGAAAGCAAGAGCAATCATTAACCAATGTATGAATTTAGAAAACAAGTAATTTGAAATTTGAAAATAAATATTCAAAAGAAGCAATAACTGAAATTAAGAAAGGTAAACTAATTAAAGTTCTTTTTATATTATGAGAAGCTAAAACTATACTAATTTTTGCAAATGATATTAAAGTAAAGTTTAGCAAAATAAATATTATAAATAAATAATTTGAATAAGGTTTTGTAGCGGAACCTGCATAAACAAGGTTAATATACCATAAAATTGAATTTTTGAAGACAAGGCTAAACGTTAGAATAATGACTTTGTTGAATTTAACTTTTGATAAATATAACTAGCCAAATAAAGATGCTCTAAGAGAATAAATTATATGAACTAAAAAACTCTCTCAAATTAATAAAATGAGTCTCCGAATTTGGAGTGCTCCGAAATATGATAACCGCTTAAACCATGAACTCAAAAAATGGATTAAACCTGCTCTGATACCATGTTAAAATGGAAAATCAAATATGAGCTAGGAACAAATTAATCCAAATGAGTTAGGAAAAAGGGAGATTATCATGAATAAAACTAATCCTTAGAGCATACACCAAGATGAAACAACAAAGGAGACAAGAAGTTTTGAAGGGGGAAAAGCGTAAAAAACCCCCATGAATTATGAATGGGCAAAATAGCCAAAAAGAGAGAGAGAGAGAGCTTTAGCTCATACAATATTTTAGAAGAATGAGAGAGAATAGAGAAGAAGTGTTGAGAAGAGAGGAGAAATATCTCTATATGTAGAGATAAGAGAAGGAGTTCAAAGTGTAACTCTCATGAGAATGAATGCCACCATTCATAAGTGTGTGAGGCCAAGTGTGAGATTCCTCACAAGGAGGAATAAACTAAATTACAAATTACAATAAATATTTGTCCTCACATATTCTACTAGAGGACAAAATAGAATTTAGTGGAAAGAAGACAAAAAGAAATATATTAGGATACCTTGGCTTATATCCTAATATATTAGAACAAGAAAAGAAGAAAAAGGTCTAACCTTGGTTTATAGATACACCAAGGAAAGATTACAACTTCTAATAGTAACTCATTGCTGTGTGTTGGATATTATTGAGGATAAAACACCTTGGGAAATGGGTTGGTGGTGGGGATGAAAGGGGAGTTGAGATGGGGATTAGGATTGGGTGAGGAGTGGAGTAAGGGGACGGGGAGGGGGGGATGGGATTTTGATAGATAATGGCCTGGTCCACTATGTATGGAACCTGTTTCCAAGTTTTCACCAACATACTTGTGCAAGGTGCTTGAATTGCCAAGTTTTCACCATTGGATGATTTTCTTTGCTTTTTTTATTTTTTGATTCTTTTGTATTTTGTTGGATTTTCCAATTTTTATGAGTTTTTTAGATTTATAAGATATGGTTCAAGCATAGAACCACTTCAGATGGATGATGTTGATAGGATCATTCAAGGGCTCTCCTTTTGGTGTTGATAACTGATAGGCTCCTAAGCCAAAGCATGCTGTGACAACATAAGGACCTAGTCAAGTAGGTTCAAACTTTCCCTTCTCTCAATTTTCTTATACAATATGATTTTCTTTCAGGACCATGTCGCCTACATAGAATTGTCTTGGATGGAACTTTTTGTTATAGCTCCTTTTGAGTTGATTTTGGTATACGACCAGGTGATCATATGCTTGTTGCCTCTTTTCATCTAGTAGGTCCAACTATGTGAGGCCTACCACACAATAGTCTTTGTTAGTGGTGTAGTTCTTCATAAATACATGCAATGAAGGTAGATTGACCTCAATTGGTAAGATGGCTTTGACACCATATACAAGGGAGTATGGGGTGGTGCATGTGGGATTGCGGAAGGAGGTTCAATAGGTCAAGAGAGTGGGATTTATTTGAAGGTGCCAGTCATGACCAGAATCATTGACAACCTTTTTAAAGATTTTGAGGATAGTTTTATTGGTTACCTCAACTTGGCCATTTCCTTGAGGGAAGTATGGGTTGGAGAAATGATGGTGGATGTGGAGTCTGGCACATAGATCATCCACACGATGGTTTTTAAAGGGCGTGCCATAATTTGTGAAGATGGTTGAAGAGATGCCAAAGTAGCAGATGATATGGTAGAGGATGAACTTGGATATGTGAATGTCGGTAGTTAGGATGAGCAGAATTGCTTCAACCCACTTTGTAAAATATTCAGTGGCAGTTGTGATATATTTGTGTCTATCTGAGGAAAGGGGAGTGATCAAACCAATGAGGTCAAAGCTCCAACATGAAAAGGGACATGGTGGTGCAATAGGTTGCAAGTCTTGTGCTGGAGCATGGATCAGACTGGCATGCTATTAACATGGTAGGCATTTATTTACAAATTTACAGGCATCATGCTCCATTGTTGGCATATAATACCTAACTCTGAGCATCTACTTTTATAGGACCATGCCACTTGTGTGGGCACCGCAAATTCCAGCATGAACCTCTTGTAAATCTAGGATGACCTCATTTGAATCTGAACACCTATAGAGGATGTTGTGATATCCTCGATGATATAGGGTATTTTCTACGAGAGTGTAGCAGGATGCTTTGTGAATAAGGCTTTGGTGTTGGGTGTTTATGAGGTGGGGGGATATGATACCATTTTAAAGATAAGCATGAATTTCATGGTACCATGGGGACTAAGGACCAACCAAAATACACACCATTTCAAATCGAAGTTATCATAAGTAGGCATGTGTAGCTGCTCAATTGATAACTCATACTGCAATGAATCTCAAGGAATTTCTAGTAAGCTTCCGATGGTTGCCATTGCGTCAGTAGCTTTGTTTTGTAGCTTTGGTATCTGCATGAACTGTAGACTTAGGAAGTGCTCTTTCAATCTATCTAGCAACTCTTTGTAGGGTAGAAGCTTGTCTTCCTTAGTTTGGAATTCATCTAGGACTTGCTTGACGATCAGCTATGAATCTCCAAATACTTGTAGTTCTGTGATGTTCCATTGAATAACTATTTTGAGACCAAAAATGAGTGCCTCATACTCTGTAATGTTGTTAGTGCAAGGGAATCCCAATTTGAATGATTTGGGGATGTAGTCACCTTGAGGAGTGAAAAATAGTATTCCTGCCCCTGATCCATGTGATGTGTAGGAGCCATCAATGTATAGCTTCCATGTTGGTTGTTCGTCGATTATGCAAAGATTTTCGTCAGGAAACTCCATAATTGGTGGATATGCATTGATCAAGGGTGCTTCAGCTAACTAATTGACAATGAATTGACCTTTGATTTCTTTTCTGTAAACATATTGGATGTCAAATTCACTTAGCAAAATGACCTATTTTTCCATTTGACTAGTGATAATTGTCCTTGATAGTAGATATTTGAGTGGGTCCACCTTGGAGATGAGCTTGATGGTGTTGCTAAGAATGTAATGTTGAGGCTTTTGAGTGGAAAATACCACTAAAAGACATGCTTTTTCCATTGGTGAGTAGTTGAGCTCATAGCCGACAAGAGTTCATCTGATGTAATAAATGGCTCTTTCTTTGCTATTGTCATCAAGTTGTGCTAATAGTGCCCCTAGTACCGCATTAGTTATAGAGATGTATAAGATTAGAGGGCATCTTGGTACTAGTGGTACAAGAATGAGAGAGTTGTCCATATATTCTTTAATCTTCTCAAAACTTCTTTGGCAGATTGGATCCCATTTGAAGCTTGTGTCCTTGCAGAGTAGATGCGTAAAGGGTTGACACTTGTCTGCCAGCTTAGATACAAAATGACACACTGATTGCAATTTACCTTGTAGGATTTTGAGCTGCTTGAGTGTGTGGGGTGGAGGCATTTCTATTATGGATTTTACCTTCTTGGGGTCAATCTCTATCCCTCACCTTGATATAATGAGTCCCAATAGTTTTCCTGATGTAACACCGAAGACACACTTCTTTGGATTTAGCTTTAAGCCATGCTGATGTAGGTGATCAAACACATGCTTAAGGATGTTGAGGTGTTCCAACCGTGTCTTGGATTTTGTAAGGATATCATCTACATATCTTAAAGGATCTTATGTATCATATCATGGAAAATTGCCATCATTGCTTTCTGATATGTAGCCCCTGCATTCTTTAGCCCAAATGACATCATATTGTAGAAGAAGGTGCCCCATGGCATGGTGAATTCTATTTTGTGTTGATCTTCTTCTGCTATTCGGATCTGATTATACCTTGAGAAGACATCCATGAGCGATAACATTTTGTGACTAGCTGTAAGATCAATAATCATATCAATGTTTGGTAGGGGGAAATCATCCTTTGGGAACACTTTATTTAGATCTCTAAAGTCCGTGCAGGTCTAGATCTCTCCTAAAGGCTTAGTGACTGGCACCATGTTTGAGATCCACTCTGAATAGTCTATGGCTCAGTTTATTTTTTCTTGTAGTAGCTTCTCAAGTTCTTCCTTTACCAGTAGAGCTACCTTTGGATACATTTTGCGAAGCTTTTTTTTTACTGGCTTTGCATTTGGATCAACTACAAGAGGATGAACAACCAAATTTGGATAAAGCCCAGACATGTGTGCATATGACCATGAAAAGTTGATTGTAGCTTCTTAGAGAAGTGATGTGAAAGCTAGTTCTTCACCTTTAGTAAGGGATGCAGCAATATATGTGATCCTTGGGTATTCTTCAGTTCCTAGGTTGACTGGTTTGGTTTCCTCGATGAGGATTGATGACTGCTCTAGTCTATAGTCTTGGATGGGAGGAAGAGGCAAGTCTTCATCTTCTAGCACCGTAGAGAGGTTTTCACCAGAAGATACACCCTTTTTATTACTATTTTGGAGTCAGAATGTGCCCCAGAGGGGTTTTCATAGAAGGACTCATTCTTTTCTCCTTTTATTTCACTTTTACGGCTAAAGACTTCCTCTTCCCCAAAGTATCCTTTGGGGTCAAGCTTGTAGACATAAGCTGGTTCTTGTTCTTGATCTGACTGTTGGTCTGATGCTCCCATGAACCTTAAGAGCACTTCTATGCTTTAGAACTCATCGATATGTGTTACACTTGGTTGATCCCAGTCTATGAGTTTGGGATGGATGAAGGGAAGTTCAATGAGGTTGATGGCAAGTTGATGGAGGAAAAAATTACTTGGGAAGGCTTCATCATTGAAGATGTCATCATAGGATTTCATTTCTTCCTCTTCAGGGATGTCTTTGATTTCTACAAGGTCATCCTAGATGTTAAAGAGAGTAACGTTGGGAAAATTGGTGCCCCCAATTGTGGTATTGGGTCCTTATATGTGCAGGCAAGGGGTATTAAAGCCAAGGCCTCGATGTTTTGGATTTTGTGAGGCTTCTAGTGGATCTTTGTTGCCACCTTCTTTTGTTCCTAGACCACTGCCTTGATATTTCCATTGTTTTGTGGAATATTTATGTGATGCTGGGTATTTGTCCTTGAAATATCCAAGGCCCTTAGTGTCAGGAGGTGGGGGATCTTTTTATAACCACTTGTTGATATCAGGGTCCATCTCTTGACTATTTAGGATTCCATGGGAGATGAATGTTGATGGCCCTAATTGCTTAACTTCAGGGTCCTGTTGAGGAGGTTTACTTTGGTGGCTTGGGTGCCCTTGAGTATGTGGATCAAGTGGTAAGGCCCCTACTGCAAAGGCATCATTTAGGCTGTACACACCATAACCCATGTTATTGATCTTGATGAAGGAGAGGGTGGAGGCTAAGATTGTCTCTTGATTGCAGTGGGATCAGGATGAACTAGCAACATAAGTGCCGATATCAATTCTAGGATAGTGGGTTTAATGGGGGAATGATGCTTCCAATGCATGACAATATGCGAAGGGTTGGGGATCTTTATGGATGGTGATTTCATTGCCTTGATGTGGAAATTTTTAGGCACTGGTGATAAGTGGATGGAACAAATTTGATGGAATGGATTCATGGTCAACTGAGGAGGATGTTGTATGGGAGATCCAGATAAATAATGTGGTAGATGGTTTCTTGAATTCCTGGGCCTAGCTTGATTGGCAAAAAAATGGTACCTTCTGAGGTACGCTCCAAGTTATCATAGGCCTTGGTAGTGATGAAATCATGTGATATGTTGGCCTTTGTATGTCCCACTTGCTGGATGAATTTTAGGGTGCACAAATTTAGGGCTGAGCCATTATCTATCATGACCCTCTTGATGGAAAAGTCTCTAACCATGACGGTGATGCAGAGGGGGAGATTGTAGTCAAGCTCGATAGATGGTATGTCGAGGCTTTAAGGAAAGAGCACAAGATATAGATAGATGTCCTACGAGGTTCTCAAACTAGATGGTATTAATATCTCTAGGGATACATCCTTTTTGGAGGGCTCAGTTGAGGATCTCTTGATGGATAGGTGAGGTACAAAGAAGGTCAAGGATGGAGATTTGGGTAGGTGTGTTCCCAAGGTGTTCTAGAAAGTTGTACTATGCATTATGAGAGGGTATTGGATTTTGTAGTGTTTGATTATGCCATCATATAAGAGGCCACACTCAATGTCCATGCATTTTCCCTTGATGTCCTGATAGGTTTGGATGTAGTTCATTCTCATGAAATGGGACAACTTGGGATGTAGGTTATCGATGAAGATCTTAGTGAGGTGTTTCTTTGGAGTTTGATATGACAACCTCATGGTGAGGTTTTTCCATCATTGCAAGTATTTAGCTAGGATCTCACCTCCATTTTGTTTTGAGTTATAGAGGTCTAACAGGGATAAATCATTTTCCACATTATGGGCATATTGGGAAAAAAAATTCTCAAAAAGTTCTGCAAAGGTTGTGATCATCCCATAAGGTATCTTGTAGAACCACTCAATAGTAGTTCCTCCCAAGCTCTTAGGGAAAAGGTAGATGAGGAAATTGTCATTGTAAGCCACCTCTTGACATGCTATTGAAAATTATTTGACATGGTTGACTCGATCTCCCTTCCCTCAATATTTGTCAAATTTGGGAGTCTCAAAATGCTTGGGGAAGGGGATTGTGTGATTGATCTGTCAAAGGGACAGGGACAAACCTCTTCTAATTTGAAAGCTTTTCTTTCAATTCCATCTCTAAGATCCTTGAGAGCATTCTTCATTTCTTCCCATTCTACATTGATAGGCGTTGGAATGGGTATTCCCATTGGGAAAGGATCTGATGGTGCAGGTGAATATGGGTGGTTATGTGGTGGATATTGTGGGGTTGGATAGGGGGACTTCCCAACTAGATAAGTGGACTGGAATGGATTTTGGGGTGATGGTTGTTGGGGAAGATATTGCTGTTGAGGTGTGGAAGTGTATTGTTGTGGGGGATATGGTGACACTTGTTGTTGCTGCCCTGTATACAACGTTGCTTGTTGTTGCTGGGGGATAATGGACTATTCCTATTGCATTGGATATGATGTTTCTTGTTATTTCTGGGGGATGAGGGGATGTTTTTTCTATTGTGCTTGGAAGTACTACTGTGGTGGAGGAAGTTGGTGAAATGGAATAGCTTGCTGGTAGGATTGGCCTTGTGCTTGGATGATGTACATGAGATGCATCCCTGTATTGTTGAGTATCTGAATGATTGTTTGGAAGTTGGTGGTAGGAGGTGGTTGTGAGAGGTGGATGGAAAGGTGAGAGGAACTCTATTTTTGTGGTGGTGGTACAACTTGAGAAGTGATAGGTGGCATGGATAGATAATTGGTATATGTTGGAAAAGATGTAGCTGGCAGAGGTTGCAGTGGTTGTTGTTGTATTGTGAAAGGGAAGGCTTCTTGTTGGTTCGCGAGAATGGATATGTGTGATTGGGTTTGTATACACAAGGCATGCATTTGTGCTTGGCTAAGGCCCCAAGAAGAGCCCATTCTTGGTGGGGGTTGTGATGTAGAGGGTGCATATGTGATGATGAGGTTTTGGGATGTAGATGGTGGGTTTTGGGGTCCCATGAATGACATCCCTATTGTGAAAGCAGTTTGTTGGGCTTATGTGTTGGAGATGAAAGGTGGAAGAGGAATGTATGTATAAGTTAGCTGAGTGATGGATGGAATTAAGGCTTGGGTGAAAGCTTGCTAAGCAGTGCAAGGAGGTGCTTGTGTTTCCCCCAGAAAGGATGGTGCTAATGTGGAAGCTTGCTGAGTGAAGGAGGAAAATGACCGTATTTCCCCCTAGAATGATGGTGCTGATGGGGAGGCTTGGCTTATGAAAGGTGGAGGCATTTCTTGTGTGGCATTTTGTGTGAGAGGTGGAGGTTGGGTTTGTGTGAAACTCTATGCCTGAGTGGTGGCTTGAGATTTTGCAAGTGGATATGGTCCCCCTATGATGGGAAATGGAGTGGATTGGGTTGTTGACTACATTGTGGGTTTTGTGGAACTGGATTAAAAGAGATGGGGGATAGGTGAGGCTATCTAGGCTATTTTTAGGTTAGGCTCATGGATTTTTTGGATAATGGGAGATTAGGCATTAGCAGGGATATGTATGGGTTTGGTGGGAGTGAAAGGTTAGAGGTGTGATGGAATGAAAGTACCCTCTTGTGTATAGTTTTCCAAAATGGCTAGATGATTCTAATCTATGATTACACTCACCATTTGTGCATGTCCTGGATGGTTCATGAATGCTTCCATGGAAAATGTAGTGGGTGTCTTTGTTGGATCTTCCAACACATTATTGACCTGTGGGGGTTGTGGATCATAGGTCACCATCACACTATTAGGATCATTGGGATTGGATGAACTAGTGGCTAAGTTGTCATCCATATTCTTTCTCTTCCTAGCTTATGTCTTGGTAGGCATGAAATGCAAGCCTAAGATGAAGATTCAGTTATGGATGGATGAAAGATGCTTTTAAGGAAACTTAAGGGTGGTGGATAGGATAAGAAGATGGAAACCTAAGGATAGATGCAAGGACTGGAATGAACTTGGATGAACTAAAGGATGTTTGGATGCTTGTTGGATTTGGATGATGAGGATTACTAAGTGTTGGAATGAGTTGCTACTTCTCAATGTAGGATCAAAGAGGATAGGTTTGTCAACCTAGGATAAACTGTTGATATTTTGGAATATGGGATCCTTGTCAGTACACACCAATCTCTTGCTCAAGATGATGAGGCTTACAAAGACAAGTATGAGATGCCCTAGACAATGTTTAGTCGAAGGGTGGTGATTTCAATTTAGGATGAGGATTTGGAGCAACTCAAAAGATGTGACACAAAGTAGATGGTTGGATAGGGTGGATTGATTCAAGGATTTTGGACTTGGATTTAGATAGTAGAGGATAGTGGGTCTTGGATTCCATATTTAAGGATGGGTTCTCAGATTTGGATTTTGGATTTGGATTGAGGATTAAGGATGGTGGAGGATGAATGAATGAGGCTATTTCTAATATGCAACTAAAGAGATGATCTATGATGCAACTAAGGAGATAATATATGATACAAGGATGCCGATACAATCTTATGAGATGCTAAAAGAATGTGGTATGCGATAGATCAACTAATCTTCACTTTCTAGGTTAACAAAGTGACAATTGACCCAGAAGTGGGTTGCAAATTATTTCACTCTAGCGTTGTAACCCACATTGTCTAGTTTTTCCTGATACTTATCTTTGTAATACCCCAAAAATGGGCTATAGGTTCATTAACCTCTTACATCTTTAAATCAAATGAAATCGACATCGAAGTCCTAACCTAAGGCACATCTGCATATCAAATCATCAAAACCTAATTGATTTTATCCTAATTCTGCATCAGAGAATATTCCTTGAATATTCCTTTATCCTAATTTAATTATCTTTGATTTAATAATTATTTGGTGATAAATCCTATTTATCCTAAAGTTTAATTAATTGAATATTCTAAATATTTAATTAATCAGATTTAATTCTACCACTTAATTATTTAATTAGATTTAATTCAATTTATTCCTAAATTGTATTATTTAATTTTGACAATAAATAAAAAATCTCACGAGTGATTGATTAAATTCTTATTTAATTAATTAATGTTAGTTGTCAATATTTAATAATATATTTTTTGAATAAAAGTTTGATTTAGTAATTGATTAACCCATAAATCAATTGTTTTAAATTTAAAATCAGTTATGTTGAAGATAAATCACTTTATTTTAAAATTAATTCATAATTATTTATGCACATTTGAAGGAGCAGTTAAACTTAAAATCAAAAAATCAATTCAAGTTGTTATCTTTTGGAAACTCAACATCTATTTTGAGTTGAAAATTGATCTAAACTTCTGATTTAAGTTAAAAAGCTATTTTTGCATGATTTTGTGAGTTGATCTATTTCTAATTTCTTGTTAACTCAAAAATCAACCTGAGTTTATCAAGAGTGATTTATGGATTTTCTCAATGCATCCTCAAACCCTCGATTTCTATAAAATCAAGGCTCAGCTCTTCACAATTAACCACCCTCAAATTTGCACAATTACTCTGGTGCATTTGTGATTGAAGGATTAAGCACTTGCGACAGGAAATTTGTGAGATCTTTCATTGTTGGTCATAGCTTTGCATAGTTTTCATATCATAGCATTCTTAGAATAATCTCCATATCATTTTGATTCATTCTAGATTAGATTCATTCAAGTTTTTCATCCTAATTGCATACACAATACAAAAATATAGATTAATCTGCACCCATACAACTTTTCATTCTTTTGCATTCAAATCCTTCATTTAGGTGTTGCATTGTCACTGATCTTGATTTCAATCTGAGAACATCATACTTGCACCTACTAGAAGGCAGTAAATCACCTAGTTAGCTTAGTTTCAATTACTTGCAGATTTTGATTTTGCTAACCTCTAATGTTTTACTGAAGTGTTGTGTCCGCAGCTAGGTACAATTTTCACACACACATTTATGGCGCCCACCGTAGGGCCCTGAAATGGGTTTCCATTTCTTTTCTATCAATTTCTATCTATTTTCTATCATTTTTTGATCAATTCTGCAATTTTATTCTCTATCTGTATAATTTTTGTATGAGTTTTGTTAGAAACTTGTGCCAGGACCTTTTGAGTGTCGTACGACATTAGGCATTTTCAAGGCTCATACCAACAACTACAGATTATCATTTGGAGACTTCTTTGTCATGCAAGAAGATACCCACTATCGTATGAGTTTCTAGAAAGTCATGCCAGAGGTTACCCACTGTCGTACGAGTTTTGGTATCAGGATTCAATTATCGTTTCAAATTTTTAGGTAGTTTGTTAGATTTGATTTTCAAATTTGGACTAACAGCTAACCCTAACAATTGAACTCTGTTGTTTTTGATTGATATTTCCTAATTTTGATTGAGAAAGTGCAACTAAATTGCTAAAATAGGTAAAATCTACTAAGCACATTGCGAGGAACTCAGGTATTCTTCTACAACTGATAAAACTTCATTTTGGACATTTAAAACAAACGCTCTTGTGTCAAGCTTATGTGACTTTTACTGCTTTCATATCACAGACTTCAATTTTTGGGCTATAAAATGAACATAGATTTACTTTCTGCATATCTGTTACACATAGTAAATAGGCCCTATGAACACTATTTGTGGATGATCTTGAGAGAGTGGGATTCTTTCATTTGTTCACACATGTGAAGCTCTTCTTGAGGAAGGATCCCCTTGTAGATAGGGAGGATACTGAGATTATCTTGCATTCTACTAGGTTTTTGAGTCTTCATCTTTTGATCGATACATTCTCTCTCTGGAGAGATTGATAGACCATAAGTTGTTGACATCATATATCTTCGTGAGATAATTTCAGTCTTAGCGTGTCAGATTAATCTGTCTGCTTTGTTTTGGTGAAGTGAAGAGGCTAGGGGATTATGCTCTACTTCCTTTTTGGATAGTACTAGAAACCTAGGTCCTTGAATCCAATCTAGTCCCCCTGTGGTATCTTTTGTGAGTCACCTTTAGAGAGGGTTAACCATAGTGGACATTCCCTTAATTGGGTCAACCATGTGGATAGAACCTCAAGCGGTAATAGGCATTTTTTCCATGGTAGCAACAACCACTATGAAAATGTCCTTGCGGAGGAAATCTTTACAGGTGTGGTCTCTTGTTGGGCTGTCAGATCTCCCTAACAACTCCTGATTGATTAAATTCTCACATTGTGTGAAAACCCCAGTGCACCTAGATTGGAGTTCACCCTCTTGAGATCATAAAAGTTGCAGAGTCAGACCATTACTATAAACCCTAGCGAGGCCAATTTTTCATTTTCTAGGAATATGTGCGTTATTGAAAAAACTTTTTGGAACATACACAAATAGAACTCCTAAGGATTAGCACATTAAGTCACTTGATTATTCATGTGCAGGGTTGCTTTGTCCCTTGTTCATTATTTTTAGACATGCTTGAAATCACTTGCTTGTTGTTTTGTGTGCTTGTTTACTTACTTGGTTATTGAAAATGAACAATCTCGAAATGAGCTTCAAATCTAGACCATAAAACCTTGCAAAACACACTGATTCTAAAAATTGAAATTGTAAAATCTAACACAAAATTCCTTTCTGGAGTCAAAAGTCATCCCACAGGATTAGAAAGTCATATGAGTTTTGAGCATTTGTTGTATCAGAACTCCTGGATTGTCATATGAGAGCTTGTATATTGTCGTACAAATTTTGTCAGAAATCACAAGCAAAAAGTCAAAATCTGCTGGCAACTATCGTACGAGCTTTGCAATTGTCATATGAGTCTTGTCAATTGTCATGCCAAAGATTGCCCACTATCGTACGAGCCTATAGAAATTCGTATGAGATTTTTTGCCAGAAACTTGTCCAAATTGCCAGAAATACAATTTTTATAGCCTACTTCCAGATTCTGTCAAACAAATCCCTGTGTTAGGGACAAAGTAGAAACTAGAAAGAATTCAATCATTTTCCTAAAGGGGTCTCTTGAGTCTGATTTAGCCTTCTGATTTATCAATTTGAGTCTTTTTCATCTTGTGTCAAAACCTTGTCAAAATTATCTTCAATTCAATCTTAATCTAAAAATGGCCAAGTGTTGTGAGCTCATGTCTGCCATCTTTTGGGCATCTACCCATACTACTAGGGCATAGTATCCTTCATTTATGTCAAATCTATCTTCAATCAATCCAATCTTGACAAGGTTGCATCATTTGATCTTCTTGAATCAAGTCATTCTTTAGATGTCTTCATCTTGCTCTCTTGCTTCACCTAAGGTTAATGGTGGAAATGAGAGCTTCATCATGAAAACAAAGAGAATAACCCGAAATCTCTTCAGAGACATCTTCTGTAATTTCACATACCATTCATCAATCCTATGACACTAGTAAATTTGGGGAAGAGGCTCTTGGTAATTTATTCTTGAAAGGTGGTTATGTCACCCCTCCTACATCAACCCACACAAGTCATCAAGCAACTCCTCATCAATCAATCCTTGGTAGTTCTCTTAACAACAATATGTCTCAAGGAGGGACAAACCAAGGGTCTCAAGGACATCACTCTCAACATGGTGCAGATCAAGAACCCACACCTTTTGAAATTGCTTGATATCAAAATGATGATGACTTCAAGAAAATGATGAGGCATTTCTTGAAGGAAGACAAAGAAACATACTTCCTAGAGTTAGCTTGTTAAGGGGCTAAACTTCCTCCTAGATTTAATGTTGAAGACATCATTACACATGAGGAAGAAACTCCTATCACCACTATGATGAAAAAGATGCATGCCATGCAAGTCAAACTTAACAAACTCAAAAAAGAGAAGGAACCTAAGGAGTTCTCCATGGAGGCCCTGTGCCCTTTTCCATTTAATAAAGACTTGTACATGCTACCATTCCCTAAATGAGTGGAAATACCTAAATATGATAAGTATGATGGAAAATCTGATCCTCAAGATCATGTCAGAGAATTATGTACTCAATCTATGGAGTTCATGTATGAACCAACCTACCTAATGCGTATTTTCCCTCGATCTCTGGGAGGGTTAGCCATTCATTGGTTCTCAAAGATGCCTCCTACTATCAAAACTTTTGAGGGGTTAATCAAAATTTTCTATCAATAATACTCCTACAACATCCAAAATCTGGTCACCATGATCAACATTTGCAATCTGAAACAAAACTCAAGAGAACCATTCCTGACTTTTCTCAAAAGATGGAGGAAAAAGTTTTCTCTATATGCTAGACCTATTCCATAAACTAAGAAGCTAGAAATTTTCATCAATAATCTTGTTCCAAAACTCAACTACCATTTGCAAATGCAAAATCAGACATCCTTTGATAAGATGGTAGAAAATGCAATCAAAATTGAGAAAGTACTTGTACAAAAAGGAGACATATCACTTCAAAAGGACAAGTATGAATCTGGATCTAATTCTAAAGACAAAGGGAAAAAATGGATCAAGAATAAAGGCATCATCATAGATGGCATTGTTAACACTATCCATGCCCCATCTAAGGCACCCACTTTCAATCTCACTATTGGTAACCAAGCTATAAAAGCTTTAGAGGCAAAAGCAACAAAATCGAACAAGAAGCCATATGACTACAAACCTTGGGCTACAGATCCTAAACACAAATTTACTCCTCTTGGAGAGTCCTTGGAATCTGCCATGAAAACTCTATTGGACAACAACATCATTATTGGAATTAAGAGAGATAGGTACTGAGAGGGGAGGGGTGAATCAGTGCCTTCAAAACTTTACTTGTAAAACCTTTCAAATCTATAACTATGTACTATGATAACCAATCAAAATAACTTGAACATAATTGCATAAATCAATCATCTAGTTAACTTCAGAAAGTAAACAACATGAAATCAATATGAAAATCACATAACACAAGTATTTTGGTAACGCATAAACCCTTTTTAGAAGGTAAAAACTGCGGTGGGGATGACACCCACAAATTCTTCACTACTGCAGATAGAAAAGGTTTGCCTATTAAGGCTACAAGTTTTGATCACTTCTGGTGATCTTACCCTATTAGGAGTAACATGTTAGATCAACTAGATCTACCTAGTTATAGGATTTAAACAACACTAATGAAGTGTGTACTCAGTTAAGAGATTTACATAAGATTGTTAAGTCTACTTTGTTAAGAGATTTTATCAAAAACACTCTATCACAATTGTCAGAAAGTAATAGGCAATTATCTGCTAGTTGACAACTCAATTGTCTAAAATAGATCTATAAGTGCTCATCAAAATATCACCTTATTTGTGATGGTTCTCTACTCTATTCTGCTCAGTAGCCTTCTCTGATTCTGCTCAATCTAATATCCTCTGTACTCTGTTCTGCTCGGTAAATTGATTGTCTTGAAGTTAGGAAATTTCTTCAAGTGCTCCGTGATTCATATATATTAGTTCACCAACCTCATAAAATAGTGCAAACATACAAAATATATAGTGTTTTGTTTTTGCCACCTTAGCAAAAATTAGGTTACAAAAATAATCATAACCCTAAGATCTACGGTGCAAAATAACCTAGATCAACTATTACAATAAGATAAACATTACATTTAATGAGTATCTTTTACAATAAATACTCCTTGATCTTGGTAAACCATTTTATGATTTATTGTAACCATTTGCATAGAAGAATGTGCCATTTCAGATTACTATGCCATTTTCTATGATCATCAGTAAACATTGTATAATCTGCTTGGTGTATACTACAATGCTCGGTGTTTACTGGCCATCGGTGTTGATGTCGCCAGTGCTCGGTGAACTGTGTGATGCTCGATGTAAAGACTTTACCGACTACTCTATCTTACTTCTAGTTACTGACCAACTCAATATAAGTAACTGATTGACCTTTTTACTATCCTTTGATACTAATGACAACCTTAAATGCTCAATAGAGATTAACAATCTCCCCCTTTGGCATTAGTATCAAAACTTCAAATGTATGTAGACAAAGTGTTTCTATATATTCCTTATGTCTCCACCATATACATATCCACAACAAAAATGTTTCTATATACAAAGTACTCCCCCTCGGTGCATGCTCCTGGTAGTATGTAATATACATATCAAAGTATACATATTTGACATATACATGTTTTCCCCCTTTTTGATAATAATGCCAAATGCAAAATATATATATAATGTATACTTACATCTTATCAAACATGTTTGGATGGGTTTTCTTTACAGACTCCAAGAGGTTGGCCCACTCCTCTTTTTAGTTGGTAAGAGCAATATGCTCAAGACTAACTTGTGCATGCATGTCAAAGATATTATCCAACACCGAAATCTCTGGTGTTGCTACAAGTTGTTCAGCTTTGAAAATATGTGCTTCAAAATTTTTTAGGTAAGGGACGAGTTCTGTTTGTAACTCTATAACCTGATCGGTGATGTGTGCTTCTTGTTTTCTTAATTCTACTATCAGCCGCTAGAGTTCCTGAACTTGATGAATATGCTTTAAGAAAGTAGTTGGCTCAGTGATAGCTACTTGTGTACTCAACTGTATCTCTGCTTCTAAACCTTTTATCTTTTCACTGATTTCTACAGTGAAGGTGTCTGAAGTACAAAGCTTGATTAGAAATTGGTAGATTATCTAGGTAATAGATTTTACCTCGGTAATGACCTCAGATAATTTTACCTTGTTCATTGCCACTTCTATGCTAATCCTTTTTGCCAATTTATTTTGAATCTTTGATTTTGCCCGTTCTTCTATTCTTTTGTTTGCATCTGTATCAGGGGCATTGATTTTGTTGGTGAGTGTAGCAAGTTGATCTAAGATGGGAGTATTCTCATCAATATTTGTCTCTGGTACTATCTATTGTAGAATATCCCTCACATCATTTAACACTTCTTTACATTTGTGTTCTTGCCTTAACTTCTCTTGTACCGCTTTCCTTGAACATAGCTCCCCATATCGACTTAGTTCCTTAGGGCTTAGGGTTCTCAGGTCACATTCTGGTATAATTATAACTTCATCAATGGTGACCAACCCTTTTGCTTTCTTATTCTTCTTCTTTTGTGCAAGAGGTGACTTCTTCTCACTTATAACAATAGCTTTTTCTCCACTTTTCAGAGGATCTGTCCCAATTGACACTGTATCATCTTTCTTCTACTCCTTGGTAGATGGTGTAGGAGTCTCAGTTGTAGTGTCAGGTGGGTTCACCTCGATCGACTTTGTTTCTTCTGGTTCCTTTGTTTCTGTAGACTATGCCTCTATTTTTTTAGGCTCATTTGTATCTGCAAGTTGCTCGAGTGTGTGTATCCCTGTTGTATCTTTAGTTTGCTTAGGATGAGAAGCATCAGGTTGTACTTGTGAAATTATTTCAACTACCTCTGCAAGTACAGGTAGTTCACCTAATAGAGATGTGAGCACACTATCAGTGTCTAATGCTTCATCTTTATTTGGTGCAATTGTCACATCTTCATCATCCTCATCATTAGGATCACTGTTAGTGATGTCCTCAATGAGTGCATCATCATTGGTTTTCTTTTTCAAGTGGATCTTAACTTGATCCGGTGCATCCTGTAAATTTTGATTTCATCCTTTTGTTCGGTGATATCAATTACCTCAGTAACTGATATACCGATGTCCTCTATTTTCTTTCCTTTGTTATCATCAATAAAAATACCTTTACCTTTTGAATTGTGTCTCTTCTTAGATAGTTTCAAGAATGCTTCTTGTTCAACTTTCTCTTCTACTTTCAAAATTGATGTCCATAGAGAATCACATGTGACATCCATATCACCCACTTTCTTATCCACGATCTACATAGCTCTATTCTTGACTAGAAATCTAGCCTCATACTTTGTCATGTATTTACTTACAACAACATAGCTAAAGTGTGAGGCTACATGACTTAATGAGCTTTCTCTTTTCCTTTTCTCTGTATCTAGTGCAATAGCCCATCTCTCAGATATTTTGTCATCAAGTTCCTTCGGCAATTGACATGCAAATTCCATTGGTACTCTCTTGAATTTAATCATCATCTGGATGACACCATGTTCTAGCTTTGTCTTGTCCTCAATTGACATTTTTTCAAATTTGTCTATGCCGAGATCTGTAAGATTTCCCTTCTCAATTATATCTTCAATTATTTCTTCTATTGTACTTTCCTTGTTACAAACTAACTTGAATTGATCATGATCATTTTCAGTGTCAGTCTCCTCTATATCTTCTTTACTTCTTATGTATTTCCTCTTTTTCTTTGGTGTCTCAGCTACTTTCTTGGTCTTTCTCTTAACATATTTCCATGTTGGTGTAGCTGCTCTCCTTTTTGCTACTTTTACTACTTCTACTTGCTCGGTAGATTATGCTGCAGTTGATGAATGTGTCCTCATTCCTTCAGGTTCTAGTAACTACATTTCCTATTCAACATTGGTGGGAGGAACCGGTGAGTGATCCTTTTCTTTGTCTGACTCAGTTTCCTCGCTATCATAGGGCTTTTTAGCCAATTGTAATTGACCTTTAGTTGCTTCTTTAACCGGTGACTCCTTAGGTGAGTTAGATGCATTTCCATATTTGGCTATGAGATCTTTTCTCATTTTCTTCACTCTTCTAGACATTTTTCCAATCTCTATGTCTGTAGTGATTCATGACTTAGCTTCCTCATATACACCAAACCTAATGGCAGTGATGTCTATCAGTAATGCCAACAATGCATTGATAGATTTCAAAGAAAAATCATGATTCATTTTGTATCCCATCGGTACTAACCATTTTTTTCTCGGTTCTACTACCTTTATCATTGAGTGGTCTGTGCTGACTACAAAACATATGTCATCTTCAAATTTACTCACTAATTCTCTTGGAATTCTACTCCTTTGTTGCATTTTTGTTTGAAATTCCTTGAAATATGCATTAAATTCCTTATTCAGATTATCTCCTAGACTTTTCATCATTTCACCGATTTGTGTAGTTATCAGTTTGTCAGATTGCCAATTTACTTTACCAATACCCGATACATGTTTTTGCAGATAGAAAAATGTACAGACAAGCAGTGATCCGTACTTACATGTATTGGAATTCTTTGCTTTTATTGTCTTCATATTATCATGTAGTTGGTATAGTAGTAGTTCGTCAAGATCTACTTGGTGATCCTTCTTCACAATTTTATATGCCATGTCCACGGTGCTGCAGGGTACACTATTTGGTTTGCTAGATTGAAATATCTTGTACCTGATGACATGTGCTACAAATTTTACCACTGGGTCTTTGATGGTTGAAATTTTTAGTGCCCTACCATCCCATTGAGCTCTAGTGTTCTTCTCAACATCGGGATGAGATGAACTTCGAAAGGCTTTGGCTTTGTCAGTTGTAGGGTACCCAATAACCCTACTGATAATCTTCTTTGTGACCTCAATAGGTTTATCCAACCAAAATTTTCCATCATGAAATCTACTTAGTACGATTCTTATCTAGTCATTTTGGAAGGATTGCGAGAAGTACGTAAAACATAATAACCCTGACTCCTCAATCTTCTTGTATTCAAATTTAATCTTTCCATCCGGTCCATAGACTTGTTGATAAGTAGCAATAGTCTCAAAATCACATACTTCTCTGATTTTGCAGTGAATATAGGCCTTAAAATCTTCTATTAACAAAACCTTATCTGGAATACTCAAAAATGTGCCCATATCATCTATTTGTGCTATGACCTTGGGATGAGGTTTGAATTTGTCCTCGATGAAATGTGCCCTTACAATTAATTCTACTTCCTCCTCAATGTTCTACAATTTTCTTGTAGTAGATGTTGATGCCATAAATTATTTCTAGGGTTTCAACAAGCAATAGATAACTAGTGTTCGGTAGGCAGATGAAATTACTTGATATTGTCAAAGGAATTGTTGTCGGTTCGATCTACAATAGCTTTAAATATTTTCTAAAAATCTTTAGCTCGAACTCTTCTCTGTAAAATCTCTTTTCTTCGAAATCGCAATGTAACAATGAACTCTGTTTCTGCGTATATATAGAATTTTAGAATAAATGCGTGACCTAACTTTTCGGTATGAAACAACTGTTAGCTCGATAATGTCTATGATTTCCTTTGCTCGGTTAACATAGAATTTCTTCATCGATTTGCACTATTGTCGGTTAACCTTGTATAGTGATTACTGACGGGTAACCAACTCACGTTTCTTCTTTTACCGACTATGTGACATTTGTAAACTTATAACACATAAACCACAGTGCATCTTTATTCATGTAGATTTGGTATTTGTACATCATATATAAGGACCTGTATGTAAAATGTGATTATTTTAAAATGTCAGTTCCATACATACCTTTGTCATCTTAAGTGGACGTACCAATGTCACCCAATCTAGTGGATGAGGTTTCACCAACAGTGTTACTTGACTCAACATTCTCATTAGATGCCTTCTTCCACATTGTGTTCCTTAACTTCATAATTTATGCAATGTTATATCCATCTCAAATATATGGTTTTCATCAGGTGCTCGGTCTTTGCATTTCTTGCTTACATGACCGACCTTGTGACAGTGCATACATGCCATTCCTGCATTTGTCTAGTTTCTTGATTGTCCAATCCGATTCTTTCTGTAATAGTTTGCTGCAATATGTCCATACCAACCACATACAGTACAATTAGTCCATGTATTATAATCCCAAACATATGAGTTACCTTGTCTCTTTGGTTGATATGGCTTTCATTGTAGTTTCTCTTTAGGTGTCCAGACTTGTTTCATTTTTGCCTTATAGTCCCTTGCAGTGTGCCCATGCTTATTACAAGTATAGAATATTTTATCCTCAGTAGTATTATTAGGAATGTCATTCTTCTTAGCTCTGCATTCATAAGCTGGATGTCCAAACTTACCATAGTAATAATAATATCCATTGAATTTTGGAATGATAGGAGGTTTACCTTGTGCTTTGCTTCTGCACACATTAGATGTATGTCTTGGTTTTCCATAGTGATAACATGTCAACACTTTAGGTTTCTGACTTTGATTGTTGTTGACTTTTTTAGCTTGTTGTGATGATTCTCCTTCACTGGTGTAGCATATACCGGCTTTGCTTTCAAATCTCCTCTAATTAGTCAGGAAATCATCAATCTTTTTAGAACTGTCCTTAGGTATCTTCATCATTTCATTGTGTTGCTTTTGTGTCTTTATTTCATTTCTCAGTTTTTCATTATCTTCTCTGAGTATTGCAACATCTTCAAGTCTTCTTGATAATTATCCATTTACTCGGTTCATTTCTTGATTAACTTTCATCATCTAATTTGATACTTGGAAGTGATGATCAGTGAGTCTCTGTATTTAAATTTCTTTTGCTTGAAGTTGTTCAGTCATCAGTCTTCAATCTTCAATAGCCATATTCTAATCTTGTTCAACTTGTCTAGCATTGTTCATGATTTCGACCATTCTCACCATTTGAGATTCATGATTGATTTGAAGTTCTTTCACTTGCTCAGATAGATGTTGATTCTTTTCAGACAAGTCAGAGATTATGCTTTCAGATCTGTTAGAGATGCTTCCAGAGCTTGATCCAATATGATCAAATATTTCATCAATAGGTTCTTCATGATAAATGATTTCATTCAGCTGAATTGCAAGGTTCTTCCTTTCAACCAGTAATTTCTTTAGTTCTTCCTTGGCTTGTTTATACTGTTCCATAAACATCTGTATTTGTATCTTTTGATTCTCAATAGTCTTGTCAAGCTTGTATCTCTCCATGACTTAGATCTTTACCCTTCAGTGGTTAGACTGTTCAACAAGAGAAATGAGATTTGATACCAATTGTTGGAATTAGGAGAGATAGGTACTGAGAGGGGAGGGGTGAATCAGTGCCTTCAAAACTTTACTTGTAAAACCTTTTAGATCTATAACTATGTACTATGATAACCGATCAAAATAACTTGAACATAATTGCATAAATCAATCATCTAGTTAACTTCAAAAAGTAAACAACATGAAATCAATATGACAATCCATAACACAAGTATTTTGGTAACGCAGAAAACCTTGTTAGAAGGTAAAAACTATGGTGGGGATGACACCCACAAATTCTTCACTATTGCAGATAGAAAAGGTTTGCTTGTTAAGGCTACAAGTTTTGATCACTTCTGGTGATCTTACCCTGTTAGGAGTAACATGTTAGATCAACTAGATCTACCTAGTTATAGGATTTAAACAACACTAATGAAGTGTGTACTCGGTTAAGAGATTTACATAAGACTATTAAGTCTACTTTGTTAAGAGATTTTATAAAAAACACTCTATCACAATTGTTAGAAAGTAATAGGCAATTATCTGCTAGTTGACAACTCAATTGTTTGAAACAGATCTATAAGTGCTCATCAAAATATCACCTTATCTGTGATGGTTCTCTACTCTTTTCTTCTTGGTAGCCTTCTTTGATTTTTCTCAATCTGATATCCTCTGTACTTTGTTTTTCTCAGTAAACTGATTATCTTGAAGTTAGGCAATTTCTTCAAGTGCTCCGTGATTCATATATATTAGTTCACCAACCTCATAAAATAGTGTGAACATACAAAATATATAGTGTTCTATTTTTGTCGCCTTAGCAAAAATTAGGTTACAAAAATAATCATAACCCTAAGATCTATGGTGCAAAATAACCTAGATCAACTATTACAATAAGATAAACATTACATTTAATGAGTATCTTTTACAATAAATACTCCTTGATCTTGGTAAACTATTTTACGATTTGTTGTAACCATTTGCATAGAAGAATGTGCCATTTTAGATTACTATGCCATTTTCTATGATCATTGGTAAACATTGTATAATCTGCTCAGTGTATACTATGATGCTTGGTGTTTACTGACCGTCGGTGTTGGTGTCATTGGTGCTCAGTGAACTGTGTGATGCTCGGTGTAAAGACTTTACCGACTGCTCTATCTTACTTCTAGTTATCGACCAACTCAATATAAGTAATCGACTGACCTTTTTACTATCCTTTGATACTAATGACAACCTTAAATGCTCAATAGAGATTAACAATCATCTCCTTGCTTGAGATAAAATTTTTTGATCTTGAAACTAAACTGAAATGGTGGAGAGAGAATGATTTATGTGACTTCCATCGCAATAAGGGTCATAAAACTAATAACTACATCCGCTTGAAACATATCATACAAGACAAAATTGATAATGGATAAATCTTAATTGAAAATCATAAAAGAAATAATGATCATACAACATTCACGGAGCCATTTCTAAAACATAATCAAGGAGATTCATCTTCTCAGCCTAATGTGGGTGCTAAAGTCAATTATGCTTACTCTGGAAACAATGCTGTCATAAATATGGTTGAACCATGCCTATCTAAGCATTGCAATGTCATCACAATTGTAAGGAAAGATAGAGATACTCAATCAACAAATGCAATTACTCGATCACAAGCTCAGGCACATTTGCAAGGAAAAATCCCAGATTCATCAAATGTCCCTAAGATGTCTTTCAATCTCTCATTTGCTTCTAAATAGAAGGCTTCCTCTAAATCATCAAATCCTAAAGACACGAGGTCAACATCATATAGTATTGTCCAACAACTCTAGCATACAAATGCAAAAATCTCCATGTTTGAGTTGCTTCAGACATCTCCAGCTCATAGAGCCATTCTAGACAAAGCTCTACTCAGATCCAATGTTCTTGACAACCTTGATTTACACAAATTCCAAAATATGGTTGGTCATCTAATGTCTTCATAATATATATCCTTTTCAGAGGAAGATGATAATTCCTTGAGTCATCTGCATAACCAGCCCTTGCACATTGAAGTCTTGATCCAAAACCATCATGTCAAACATGTGTTGATAGATGGGGGCGCTGGCCTAAACATTTATTCTTACAACTTGATCACACACTTGGGATTATCTAAAACTTCCATTGATCCTAAGAAGAAGATAACCATCAAAGAATATGATGAGGAAGAAAGATCTTCCAAAGGAACTATTGTCTTACCTATCAAAACAAGACCCGTTATCAGAGACACCATATGTCAAGTTCTTGATCTACCTTTGGCTTACAACATCCTTCTAGGGAGACCCTAGATACATGAAATGAGAGCTATTCCTTCCACATACCATCAATGTGTGAAATTTCCTTATGAAGGAGTAGAGGTGATGATTCCAGCAGATTTATCTACAACTTTTAATGCATTGAAGGAAAGTGCTGATACACTTGTTCCTAATAACAAAGAATCTCCCACTAAGAAGATAGATATTGCTTCAACATCCAAGATGGAAGACATTGCTGAAGAAGTCAAAATTAAAGACAATAGCATGGGAGAATACAAAATGGAACTTGTTTTATCTCTCACATCTCTCCCTTTGTCCCCTAAATCTTATGGACAACCTTCTGACAAAGTGAAACCTACAGCTAAAGAATCCTAGGTCATATTCAATGGAAGCTTTGTCACAGAACAAGTATCTAAATAAGAGTTTGAGGAGGAAGAAGCTATTCTTGCATGGTTATACAAGGATGAGTCTCAATCCCAATCAGTCCAAAAATGTGACTCCACTTCAAGAAAAATTCCTCAGAAGTCATATGGACCAGGAGACAAATTGATCACAAAAATGGGATACACTAGAAAAGGGCCTCTAGGACTACAAGGTAAAGGTCTTCTATCACCCCTTGATCATTGTGGCTGAACAAACAAGAATACAATAGGTCTAGGATATCAAAAGAAGCCTTTCTATCTTAGCAAAAACTCTCCACATGTCTTAGAATAGATTGAACCATCAGCAACAATTCAACCAAAGGAAGAAACACCACAATCTAACAGTGATGATTTAGACACTACTAATGAGCTCATTCCTTATGAGTGTTTTCCCAAAGAAATACTAGACCTCCTTAAAGATGAAGATAAACCTAAAGAGAATATCAATGTAGTACAAATACAAGAACCTACTATGGAACAAAAGATAGTTGCACCACAAGAACCAACTGATCTTGAGGAAAACCAAATAGACAAGGAGGAAGGTGGCAACTATTCTGAGACAGATTCTCATGAGTATGAATTCAAATCAGAATCTAAGGGTAACCCTTCTTGGGGCATCCATCCCGACTTTACACACGTTCTCAGATTCCCTAAAGGTCTCGATGAAAAATCAAAGGATGAATCAAATGACTATGAATGGGGAGTCATTCTAGAGGAAGATGAGATTATCATAGAAAAAAATATTGATTTTGTTCATCAATATGCACCTAAACCCAATGTAAGTCTAGAGAAAAATAATGAACTTAATGAGTTTGATCCATCGATGGCTGAAGTGGACTCCCATAATGACATTGAGCCTATTCACAAATTGAAATTTTTAAGTTGTAATATCACCTTTGAACTTGAGATTCAGGTTAGGACCAATGATGACAGATCCATATCCATAAACACTATCTCCCAATCTTTCCCCACTTTGACTATCCAACATCCCAAACTTCTTGACCAAACCTCTACAAATTTGGGCCAAGGTATTTATACTTTTCCAAATGACTATGCCCTTGCTTGCTACCTCAATGCAGTTGAGCCTATGATGACTTCCATCAGTGAACCGAGTGTTAGCATGACGGAGTCAGACATCAAGTATCTTAGTCAAAATAATAAGAATAAAAATAAAAAGAAAAGGAGTTCTGAGGGTGAAAACCACTTTGTAGTAGTCTCAGAACCTACAAAAGTAAAAATAAAAGATGTATCCAAAGGTGAAAACCTCTCTGAGGTGCCTAAGGATGAGATATTTGATGTCCTTCTGAGTCATTTACAAGATAGATCTCCAGTACTGATTGAGCCCACTCAATCCATCAACTTGGGAACAACAGAAGAACCACAGTTGATCCATGTAGCACAATCCTTATCAGAAGAAGAAAAGAAAAAAATTACCACATTCCTAATAGAAAAGATCAACTTCGCATGGAAATATTTAGATATGCCAGGGTTGGATCTATGTGTGTGAAAATTGTACCTGATCTGTAGACACAACACTTCAATAAAACATTAGAGGTTAGCAAAAATTAAAATCGTGCAAAATTGAAATCTAATTTAACCAAGTGATTTACTGCCTTCTAGTAGGTGCGAGATTAATGTTCTCAGATTGCTATCGAGATCAGTGACCTAGACGATACCTAAATGAAGGATTTGAATGCCAAACTGATATGAAATATGAATGCAATTAATCTATTTTTTTGGTATTTTCTATGCAATAATAAAAACTGATATGAATCTATGCTAATATGAAAATTGATATGCAATGCTAATCTAGAAATGATATGATATCAGAATGAAAATTCTAACAATAATATGAAAGCTATGAATTTGAAATTGATCTCAAAAAGCTTCAAATCCTCAAATTTATCTTTCAAGCTCCAATTGTGCTAATTCTCCAAATCTGATATGTTATGATTCCTGTAGAGTAAGTTTGCAATTTTCGAGATTAATTATGAAGAGCTGAGCCTTGGTTTTATAGAAATCCAGGGCTTTGGAGGTGCATGAGAAAAAGCCATAAATCACTCAAATAACTCAGGTTGATTTTTGAGTTATTTTTAAATAACAGATAATTAAGTCACAAAAATCATGCAAAAGCACAGTTCAACTCGAATTAGAAGTTTAGATCAACTTTAAAACTCAAAAAGATGTTGAGTTTTCAAAAAGCTAACAACTTGCATTGATTTTCCAATTTGAGTTTAACTGGTCCTTGAATGTGCACATGGATAATTATGATTTAATAAATAAATAAAGTGATTTATTCTCAACTTAACTAATTTTTGAAATAAAATAATTAATTTATGGGTTAATTAACTATTTTATCAAACTTTTATTAAAAACTATATTATTAAATAATGACAACTTGCTTTAATCAATTAAATAAGAATTTAATCAATTATTCATAGGATATTGGATTTATTGTAAAAATTAAATAATACAATTAATAAGAGATAGAATTAAATTTAATTAAACAATTAAGTGGCAAGATATTAAATCTAATTAATTAAATATGAAAATATTCAATTAATCAAACTTAGGATAAATGTGATTTAAATAAGAATTTAATCAATTATTCATAGGATATTGGATTTATTGTCAAAATTAAATAATACAATTAATAAGAGATAGAATTAAATTTAATTAAATAATTAAGTGGCAAGATATTAAATCTAATTAATTAAATATGAAAATATTCAATTAATCAAACTTAGGATAAATGTGATTTATTGCCAAATAATCATTAAATTAAAGATAATTAAGATAATTAGGAATATTGCTAGGAATATTCCCTGATGCAGAATTTAAGATAATCAATTAGATTCAATGATGTGCAGATGTGCCTTAGATTAAGACTTCGATGTCGATTTCATTCGAATTGTTGATATAGGAGGTTAATGAACTTATAGCCCATTTTTGAGGTATTACATTTTGCCCCTCTTTGAATTACTGTGCAAAGCGCAGTGGTTCAAAGATAGTCTGTGTATAATAAAGATATGAAACTGATGTTTGATAATTGATATGAGACAGAAGCTGATTGATATTGATTTGATATGGAGATAATAGGTTCTGAATGACCAAAGGTAATGTTCACTATAGCAGCAAATGAACCTATGATTGCGAAAAAGTGTCAAAACACCTAATTCCAAACCTTAGGATTGCAAAGAAGTGAGTGATCGGTTCTAGACTCGATTGTCTTAGCAAAACTAGCGGTATCACATCCGAATCCTTCAGTTGCCGAAGAACCAAGGAAAGAACACTATGATCTGATGGTTGCAAAAACTGATACAGTTTACAAGATTAGGAGAATACCAGATTGATATGGATCTTGATGAATCTGATATGCCCCAAGTGATGATAGATTTGCCCCGAGCGATGAGGTCTTTTGATGAATCAACAACTAGACATGGTTGTTGTCTTGATTATTGATGAAAGATATGATTTCCATAAAGATATGATTTCAAATTTGATTATAGACTTTGAATGATATGCAATACCATGCCCCCTTCGGGATTAAAATTGAAATCTGACAAGAGAAGTCAGCGTTGATAGTTTAGAAGCATGTTAATTGATTTGAGAAGTGGTTAAACACGTCTAGGAATGTATTCTGCATTTTTTAGAGGTCCAAATGACCAAGTTTGACTAGGTGAAACTATGAGTTGACCATAGTTGACCAAGTTGAAATTTTGATAGTTTGATGTAAGATAATCAGTTAAGTTGAATACTAGATTTCTGTGATGATCGAAGGTCGAATATGCAAGTAGTTAATAATACAAATGATCTCAGATTTGAATTTTGATCCCGAAAAAGGATTATACTTGCTGTTTCATTGGAGGAACCTTCGTGTGAGATTCAACTCTTGTTAGACTTGAAGATGCGATTTGAAGAATCGTTTAAGCATTGAAGTTTGTTTAATCATTGTGAGATCATGAAAACATGCAAAATGCAAAGAGACATGCAACCTAAGACCTAGGACCTAGTCACTGATCATATGTCGATTTGTTATCATCATTGAACTTTTAGGTAACCGGCTAAATCAATACAATGCCCACTAGCTATGAAACCATAGACATATGAATATCAATTTGTATGCACAAGAATCAATACAACACCCACTGGTCAACAACCATGGATATATGAATATTGATTTTATTTTTGGAATGTCAGATTAGATATAAGCACCAAGGCACAAGCGCCAGGATGACCTGAATATCATGTCCATTTTGATATAGCAATTTGTATAAGCATCAAAACATGAACGTCGTGATGACCTGAATACACCTTGCATGACAAACACATCAAATAGCCAAGAGATAATTCTAAATCCAATGTGAATTACCCGTAGTGACCCTTTATCGTTCACATCCTTAGGTAAGATTGTGTTTCACAGTAGTAGAAATAACTCACTCAAAAAGATAATAGTTAGATCAAACTTCCTTGAATTTTTTGGGTATCAATGGTCGAGGTACACATGGCCATCCAATTCGAGATAGAGGCTCTTACAGTTGGACACCATTTCAATCTCGAATTTCCAAAGTTGTTTAGATTTTCACATACAAGCAGAAGACAAAGAAAAGATTATGCCCCTAGTCATCACTCTCTAAATCTTATAAAGGACATCATCGAAGAGCTCAAAGGGACACAATATGCAAAAATCTCAATGTGAATCAGTAAGCATACAAGGAGATAAAAACATGTAAAAAAGCATAGATTGTTTTCAGTTTTCAGTTTGATGTTGATTGTAGATGCAAAATCCTTTCTGGAGACAAGACAGACTGATTGACTCACATGAAGCTTCAAAGGACTCTGAGTGGATATGATACATCTAAGATACACTGGAGACCATAGGATATGACATTGATTGCCCCCAAGTTTGAACATTGATAGGATACAGACACTTGAGCAGATTGGTGGACAAACCGACTTATTGAAAATTAGAAATGCAAAAACAAACCGGGAGATATGTACAAACTAAAGCAAGACTGAAAGTTGGGAAAGACCAAGATTGCGCTGATAGATGGAGCATTTTGAAACAAGTGGCACCCGTTTGCCGAGTTTTCACCATCTTGGTAGAGATTCTATTTTTGCTACCAAGGTGCCTGTTTCCAAGTTTTCACCAAGGTACTTTTTCTCTTTTTTCATTTTTTTGGAATTTTCATTTTTTCAATTTTTTTTTTTGTACTTTTGATATTTTTTGATTTTTTTGTGAATCATCAAGGTGCCTATTGCTAGGTTTTCACCAAGATGTTCATTTTTTTAGGACTTTTTCTAATTTTTATAATTTTTTTAGGACATTTTACCATAGATTGAATGCCTTAGGCGTAGAATTTCTTCAGATGGAGAACGTTGATTGGTTCTCGGAGCTGTTCTCCTTTAGTCATTGAGAGTTGATAGGCACCATAGCCAAAAGTAGCAGTGATAACAAAGGGACCCAACTAGTTGGGTTCAAACTTCCCCTTGCGTTCTCGATGGGATTGATTTTTAGAATTTTCTCTCAAGACTAGATCACCAACCTGAAATTCTCTGTGTCTGACTTTCTTGTTGTAGCCTCTAGACATTCTCTTCTGATATACTCTGAGATGATCATACGCTTCTTGTCTACACTCATCTAGTAGTTCAAGTTCTTGCAACCTAGACACTCTGTAGTCATCATCAGTTACGAGACCATGCATTCTGATTCTTAGTGATGGGATTTCAACTTTAATAGGCAATACCACTTTAGAACCATAAACTAAAGCAAAAGGTGTAGCCCCAGTGGGAGTTTTGATACTTGTTCTGATACTGGTTCTGATACTTGTTCTGATACTGGTTCTGATACTAGTTCTGATACTTGTTCTGATACAGGTATACTTGATAACATCTTTTTCTATTGCAAACTCCCAAGCAAGATCATATAGTGTAGTCCCAATGTCTAGCAAGGTGGAGAACAAGAGGGATTGACAAGCTGGTGGAAGAGATGGAAGACAAGAGAATGAAGGAGAATGAAGGGAAGAAATCCTCAAGGGAAAACTCCTCAAGAAAACCCAAGCTAGGGAAAAATTGTCATGTAAAGCGCATTTGGACAAGCAATGAAAGGCCAGCATAGGATAAGTCACAAAAGTGTAATGCCAAAGAAGGAAAGGATGTAGTCCAAAAAAGTAGACATGTCAAGAGGCTTCATAGCACTATGTTTTACTCTTTCTTTCTTTTTTTTAGATCAAGACCAAAGGGGAAAAGGATAGCGATAGGCAAAAATGAATGGAGGAAGATGGATATGAAGGCTAAACATGGAAGGAATAAAAACAAGATCATCATAAGACAACTCAAAAAAAAAAGCCAAATGTTCGTGTATAGATCAACATTGTCAAGATCAAAGAAAGAAGATGAAATGGATGAAATATGTAGAAGAACTATGCATGATGCCTGATTGCTAGGTTTTCATCATGGTACTTATCCAAGGTGCCACAAGGGAGTGGTTTTCACCATAGGATGAATTTATTTCTCTTACTTTTTCTACTGAGGTGCCTGTTTCCAAGTTTTCACCAAGGCACATTTTCAATTTTTTTCTTTATTTGATTTTTATTCTTTTTTTTCTCTTTTTTGGAAGAAGGCAAGCTTTTTAGATAATGCTCCTTGAAAGGATAAACCATGATATGCCAAGGATTCAAGATGATATGCTCAAAGATGATGATAGGGAAAGGGAGATGGAAGAAAAAAATGGAGGATAGGGTTTTATGTAAAGCGAGTGAGGTTGGAAGATAGGAGGAATAGGCAAGTGAGGAAAAATGATAGAAGGTAGAAGGATAATGAATGGAAGGATCATGAAAGGGTAGATGGAAAGGAAGGCAAGATCAACATCAACACACACCTTGAAGGGTGGTAAGAGGATGGAGGAAATGTGAATGAAGGAATACGTGAAGGAATATGGCGAATGGATAGTAGAGGTTATGGTTTAGGCGCATGGAAAGGAAGAATATTTTTGGAGGGAAATGAAGTGGAAGCCTTTGGAAGCTTGAATGTCAATTTCACTTTTTGCTCAACACCAGACTCTTTCAAGAGAGACTTTGGAATCCATATAGCCGTAGGCTTTTTATTTTCTTTTGATGATCTAGAGAGAATATCTTCAATGATGGATTTTGGAACCCATACTTGTCTTGTAATTTTTTTCTTAGATATCTCTTTTGACTTTATGTTTCCATGTCTATTAGAGGAGACATGGTGATCTTTTTTTGATGGATTCTTGTATTGCTTCTTTTTCTTGTATTGAACATTCAAGTTACTTCCAAAAGACTTGGGACTTGTGAAAGAAGAAGGAGGATATGATTGGTTTAGGGTGGGTGGATAAAAAGGATTCAAGGGTATGCATCTATGTTGATCTTGAGGAAAGATGGGAGATGGAGGGATGTAAGGAGCCAAGATGGATGGCGAATTAGGAGAGTTAGGAGGGGAAAGTGAAGGGACATAAGGACCCAAGATGGAAGGTAGACATGAAGCCCTTAGTAGTGGTGGAGGAGGTCCAAGGATGGATGCAGAAGATGCAAAAGGATAATCAATAAGTTCATCAACATCTATATGGCAACCAAGGATATCAACATCTTTAGAGTGAGCATTAGAATTTTACATAGAATCATGGACATCTTGAATATGAGCACCTTCTTTGATAGGATTGTTTAAAGCTTGCAAAGACTTAGGAAGAGTAGAAAGTGGAAGCAAACATGGAGTGGTAGAATAAGAAGATGGAACACTTTGATCTTGACAAGGATCTTTGGATAGCATAAGTGCATAATTTTTTTCTTGATTTTCAATAGGCTTAACATCAGAAGTAACAACACCATTTTTACCAACCTTAATGGAAGTATCATCTTTGGAAAGTGCAAGTGTAGTAAGGTTATTTTGATTGTCAATAAGCTCAATAGTGTAAGTAGTAGCTTGATCTTGCTTAGGAGAAGACTTAAGACATGGTGGAATGCATGAAAAAGGGTGTACATGATCAAAAGAACCGTGAAGCAGATAAGAGACATCAGGAAAAGGAGTGGATGACATGGAGGGTTCTTGATCTTGATCTTTCTTTATGATATGTAGTGTATGATCATCTCAGAGTATATCAGAAAATAATGTCTAGAGGCTACAACAAGAAAGTCAGACATAGAGAATTTTAGGTTGGCAATCTAGTCTTGAGAGAGAATCCCAAAAATCAATCACATAGAGAACACAAGGGGAAGTTTGAACCCAACTGGCTGGGTCCCTTTGTTATCACTACTACTTTTGGCTCTGGAGCCTATCAACTCTCAATGACTGAAGGAGAATAGCTTTGAGAACCAATCAACATTCTCCATATGAAGAAATTCTACGCCTAAGGCATTCAGTATTAAAAAATGTCCTGAAAAAAATCATGAAAATTGAAAAAGTCCTAAAAAAATGATCATGCTGGTGAAAACCTAGCAATAGGCTCCTTGATGTATCACAAAAATAAAATAAAATATCAAAAGTACAAAAAAAATTGAAAAAATGAAAAATACCAAAATATGAGAAAAAAAAAAGTGCCTTGGTGAAAACCTAGAAATAGGCACCTTGGTAGCAAAAATAGAATCTCTACCAAGATGGTGAAAACCCAAAAAATGGGTGCCACTTGTTTCAAAATGCTAATCTATCAGCACAATCTTGGTCTTTCCCAATTTTCAGTCTTGCTTTAGTTTGTACATATCTCCCAGTTTGTTTTTGCATTCCTATTTTCAATAAAGTTGGTTTGTACACCAATCAGCTCAAATGTCTGTATCCTATCAATGTTCAAACTTGGGGGCAATCAAAGTCATATCCTATAGTCCTCAAGTACCTCATACGAGTCATATCTAGTTAGAGTCCTTTGAAGCTTCATCTGAGTCAGTCAGTCAGTCTCCTCTCCATAAAGGAATTTGCATCTACAACAATGCAATCAAACATCAAAAAAAATTTGCAAACAATCTTTGATTCATGCTTTTATCTCTTTGTATGCTTATTGATTCACATTGAGATTTTTCATATTGTGTACTTTCAAGCTCTTCGATGATGTTCTTTACAGGATTTAGAGAGTGATGATTAGGGGCATAATCTTTTCTTTGTTTTCTATTTGTATGTGACAATCTAACAACTTTGGAAATTCTAGATTGAAATGGTGTCTGTTTGTAAGAGCCTCTATCTAGTATTGGATGGCCATGAGTACCTCGACCATTGATACTCAACAAATTCAAGGAAGTTTGATCTAACTATTGTCTTTTTGAGTGAATTCTTACTCCTACTGTGAAACATGATCTTACCTAAGGATGTGAATGATAAAAGGTCACTATGGGTGATTCACATAGGATTTAGAATGATCTCTTGACTGCTTGATGTGTTTGTACCACAAGGCATATTCAGGTCATCACGACGTCTATGTTTTGATGCTTATATAGATTGCTATATCAAAATGGACATGATATTCAAGTCATCCTAGCATTTACGCCTTGGTTCTTATATCTAATTCGACATTCCAAAAACAAAATCAATATTCATATGTCCATGGTTGTCTAGCCAATGGGTGTTGTATTGATTTTTGTGCATACAAATCAATATTCATATGTCTATCATTTCATAACTAGTGGGCATTGTATTGATTTATCCAGTTACCTAAAAAGTTCAATGATGAAAACAAATCGACATATGATCAATGACTAGGTCCTAGGTCTTAGGTTTGCATTTCATTCTGCATGTCATTTTGCACGTTGCATGATTGCATGATCTCACAAATTGCTGCATACACTTAAAATGATTACACAATTCTTCAAAACTAAATTTAAACTTGACATGAAGAGCTGAGTCTAACATGAAGGTTTCCTCATAGAACTGTAAGCAGTCACCATCCTGGGTTAAACATCCTTTTTACATAAGATTGAGTACTTGTCTTCATCAATACTTGCAAAACATATCATGTGTATCGTTGCATTTACATTGCATTTCATGATCATTCCATCTATTATATTACATCCATGTGCATTTAACATTGCATAGCATAATCAAAATCATACATTTTCCATAATCAACTACATTTTCATAAATCCATACATTTGAAAGGAATCATTGCATTGCATAAACCCATACATACATTCTACACTACTCATAGAATTTACATCACATGATATCATCATAAATCAAAAGTGGACAAGTACAAATGAAGTCATAACCAAAATCTTGATCTAATATATATCATATAACTCGAACCAATCAAGGGTTCACTACTGGCACAAAGTACAAAAGAATGAGCTTATGTGAGCTAACAAAGTTAGAGTAGTGTATAGGAGCCAAAATGACAAAAATGGAATATCAAGAATAGATCAGCTGTCGGCTTGATCCTCTGCATCTGGTGGAGGTGGTGGTGGTGCATCAGACACTACCTTGGCTCAGGGTGCCCTGGCTCCCTTTGAAGCTATCATATACTGGGAGTATGTTGGTACTCTCTAATCAACAGGAACAACAACATAATAGGTAGAAACATAGTATACAGCTTGAGACGTCTGATGTGTCACCTCTGCCTATAATCTCCTATTCTCCTCTTGGAGCTCTGATCGCTATTTGTCAGCCTCTATGAACTGCTCCTCAAAAAGAGCACTCTGTACTCTTAGGTCCCTAACTTGTAATCTCAAGTGCCTAACCATCTCCTGAGGAGTCTGTGCTACACCAGGATCTACATCTTCCATGGGCATATCTGTATCTCTAGCTGGCTGATCAACAACCTCTACCCTCTACACCTTACGATGTCTCACCTCAGTACCAAGATCAAAATCTGTATCATCCTATGTAGGATCAAGACTAGCACCTACATACTGCTCAACACTGAGTACCTCATCAACACTACCAATATTGCCTAATGTACCACTCTCCCCTCTAGTCGATCTCTACTGTAAAACTGCAGGCCTACCTACTGTAGAACTAGTAAGATGAGGTGGTCTCATCTGACTAGATGGTCTCTATGGTGTTACCATTTCTCTCGACCTCAAAGGTGTAGGCTGGGGCATCGGAAACTATGCATCTCACCGCCTCTAACCTCTCCCCATCAGAGCACCTATCACATCCATGGCCTCCTCCATCAAGGGTATCAACTCAGTGGGATCTAAAAATATATGAATAGGATGCTTTGCGAGCCAAGCAATGTATCCATCTATAACTCCAGCATCTATGACAGTTGGATGGTAGTCCCAGTTTCTGCCAACAATACCACTATACTCCTATGTACACATAGCATAAGATAATCATGCTATCCATCCTAGGCCAATCTCTTAGACTATCCGTGCATAGGTGGCATAGTCCCATGGGGCATCCTGAATGATACCATACTACTGCCACACTTTGGTAATGATGAATCTCTCAATCAAAATGGTGGATCGACCAATCAACACTCCGCTCTAAAAGAAATAACTAAACTGCTCTTAGGCAGTAGGCCAAGCCTCTATTTATAAATAAGGATGCTAGAGCACAAATATCATATCATCAAGGACATGCCTCCAATACTCTGTAATGCCCATGTGCACCTATGTCATGTAACTAGAATATACATATATCACCGGCTCTTGCAGCTAACGTTGACTTTGACATATGGGTCTGCATACTGGGATGTACTCCCATGCCCAAATATAAAGAACTAATGCACTAGAAGAAAATGAATTGCCCTCCTAATACATGATCTCGTGCATCTCAGAGAACATATGAGCCAGCATACATTGACCCCAACCCAACTCAAAAGGTGTTGCCATCAAACGAGCAACCATCGGGGCCCAGCCCATCAAGAGACCATTCTACTGATGGTTAGACATAATGATGCCACCTATCATGCCTGCTATGATATAGTCGAGTCTATGCGTATCTCCATATCTCTGCACTATGGACTCCTAGGAGATCGACTGTGTCAATTATGTGTCATTGCGAAACACTCTCCTAAAAGCATGTAGACCGAAGTTCCCTAAACTCATGTAGTCAGGACGTGGGCCATGGAATGGAATATGTAGAATACGATATACATCCTCTGGTGTGACCGTCAACTCTCCAATAGGCATATGGAGAGTCTATGTAATTGAATGAAAATGCTCTATCAATGCAATCAGCAAGCCATGGTCTACCTGAATCTTAGGTAACCGGATCAGATACTCAAAACCACATGATGCCAAATGTACTGTCATCAGATTAGGTAGTGACACGCAGAGTCTCTGAGTGGCAGGGTGTGAGATGTGAACATGGACATCAGGATAGATGACCTACACAACACAAAAATAGGGTATCCTATCAATAAATTGGTTGAAAAATAGGCCAAAAATATAGAAATTCAAAATTTGACTATCTCAGAAGATACATTAAATGCTTAGGAATCAGCCTAAGAAATCAAAAAATTCACAATTTTGACCTAAAAGGGTGTTTTTAGCTCACTGTTTTCCATATGACAATATAGTCTGGTATCAAAACTCGTATGAGTTTCAACAAGGTCCCATACGACAAACCATGGTTATACGACGATGTATTCATTCTCGTATGACAACTGAGGGACCCAACAAAATGTCGTATGACACTTGGGTCCCTCTCATATGAGTTTATAGGGGTTCTGGGATGACACTCTACAGAAAAATCAAATGTCACATGAGTCCCAGAGGACTGTCATACGAGTTTCTATGCATACGAAAATGAAAAATTCCTAACGTATGAAAAATGATCTAAAAAGATTGAAAACATGCCAAAATGGAATTTACGAAGAGGCACAAAGGTCCACTTACCAGATGTCCATATTGTGGAGGTCTTTGATGTTGTCGGCTATGCTCAAAATGGTGTGAAGACACATGTACCTTAATGTCAACCATTTTCTCCTTAGAGGGCTCCGCAAAGGTTTCAAAAGTCAAATGTGAATAGTGAATTGAAAATGACCTTTTGGCCCTTATATAAGGTTTGACCTAATTTTTCAAAGTGCTCCATTTTTCATGAAAATTGCACCCCTGACTAATTTCAATGTTCTGAACCCATTTTCAGGATCAAAATTGAAATTTGAGATCATTTACTTTGTCAAAATCATGATTTACAATTTTTGGACCTAGGACGGCTGATTGCTTGCATAATCAACCTTCAATCATTATAGAAATCTAGAATTCAACTTAACTGATTATATTACATCAAACTATCAAAATTTCAACTTGGTCACCCATGGTCAACTCATGGTCAAACCTAGTCAAACTTGGTCTCCAGGACTTCCAAATGATGCAGAACGCATTCTCGAACATGTGTAACCAAATTCTCTAATCAATTAACATGCTTCTAAACCATTTAACGCTGACTTTTCTTGTCAAATTTTGATTTTCATCCCGAAGGGGGCATGGTATTGCATATCATTCAAGTTTGTAAATCTAATTCTGTCAATCAAATCTTTTCCTCAGTAATCAAGACAACAACCATGCCTAGTTGCTGATTCATCAAAAGACCTCATTGCTTGGGGCATATCAGGTTCATCGAGATCCATATCAATCTGGTATCCTAATCAATCTTGTAAACTGTATCAGCTTTTCATAACCATCAGTTCATTAGCATCATTTCCTTGTTTCTTCGTAACAGAAGGGTTCAGATGTGATACCACTATGATTCATTTGGACATTTAGGTCTGGAATCAGGTCACTCACTTCTTCATAATCATAAGTTTCAGAATTAGATGTTTTGACACTTTTTCATAATCACCAGTTCATTGTTGCTATAGTTGACATCATCATGATTATTGGTCAACCAAGACCCAAATCAACTTTTCCAATCTTTCAATCAGTTTCTATCTTGGAATCGGTTTATCTCTCAAATTAGTTTCATACATCTACATAAAAAATAGACTAATCTTTGAACCACTCCGCTTCGCACAGTGATTCAAAGAGGGGAAAAATGTAATACCCCAAACATGGGCTATAGGTTCATTAACCTCTTACATCTTCAAATCAAATGAAATTGACATCGAAGTCCTAACCTAAGGCACATATGCACATCAAATCATCAAAACCTAATTGATTTTATCCTAATTCTACATCAGAGAATATTCCTTGAATATTCCTTTATCCTAATTTAATTATCTTTGATTTAATAATTATTTGGTGATAAATCCTATTTATCTTAAAGTTTGATTAATTGAATATTCTGAATATTTAATTAATCAGATTTAATTCTGCCACTTAATTATTTAATTAGATTTAATTCAATTTATTCCTAAATTGTATTATTTAATTTTGATAATAAATATAAAATCTCACGACTGATTGATTAAATTCTTATTTAATTAATTAATGTCAGTTGTCAATATTTAATAATATAGTTTTTGAATAAAATTTTGATTTAATAATTGATTAACCCATAAATATATTGTTTTAAATTTAAAATCAGTTAAGTTGAAGATAAATCACTTTATCTTTAAATTAATTCATAATTATTTATGCACATTTGAAGGAGCAGTTAAACTTAAAATTAGAAAATCAATTCAAGTTGTTATCTTTTGGAAACTCAACATCTATTTTGAGTTGAAAATTGATCTAAACTTTTGATTTAAGTTAAAAAACTATTTTTGCATGATTTTGTGAGTTGATCTATTTCTAATTTCTTGTTAACTCAAAAATCAACCTGAGTTTATCAAGAGTGATTTATGGCTTTTCTCAATGCATCCTCAAACCCTGGATTTCAATAAAATCAAGGCTAATCTCTTCACAATTAACCACCCTCGAATTTGCACAATTACTCTGGTGAATTTGCGATTGAAGGATTAAGCACTTGCGATAGGCGATTTGTGAGATCTTTCATTGTTGGTCATAGCTTTGCATAGTTTTCATATCATAGCATTTATTTATTTATATCATTCTTAGAATAATCTGCATATCATTTCGATTCATTCTAGATTAGATTCATTCAAGTTTTTCATCCTAATTGCATACAAAATACAAAAATATAGATTAATTTGCATCCATACAGTTTTTCATTCTTTTGCATTCAAATCCTTCGTTTAGGTGTTGCATTGTCACTGATCTCAATTTCAATCTAAGAACATCATACTCACACCTACTAGAAGGTAGTAAATCACCTAGTTAGCTTAGTTTCAATTACTTGTAGATTTTGATTTTGCTAACCTCTAATGTTTTACTAAAGTGTTGTGTTCGCAGCTAGGTACAATTTTCACACACACAATCTTCTTCTTGGATTGCCTTTAGGGACGGTTGATGATCTTTGAGGTCTCTCTCTGCAAATTTATTCTCCTGACATACACGGGAATTGGGAAGATTAGCTTTCTTATGCTTGGTTCAATCAGACATATCTTCAAGGGGTAAGTGCTTGAATTGGACTGAGCAATGTTTCTGGGCAACTTATTTTAAGAACACTTAGGTTTTGAAGGTGTTATGGATAAATCTAATTGAGTTTGGCTTTCAGTCTAATTTTTATCCAATGGAAAAGGACCAAAAATAATTGAGAAAGGGACAAGGCAACCTTGCAAAATACAAGCAATGATGAAAAAGATTATGATAATACTCTCTTGGAATGTGTATGTTCAACAGATGTTTTCCACTGAGTCTAAAACTTTGAATCCACGCACAAGAAATCTTACCCTAAGGAATTTTGGCTATGACTAAAAAACCTTTGCTCATAGACTTAGGCATACATTGAAGAGCTAATCAGAATATGACCACCACCAGGCACATAATGGCTCTAGTCATGATGTTGTATTATCTGGTTCTAAGCACTCAAGGATGACACAATATGATGAGTGTCTTGGGGAGATTACTATTCTCCTTGCACAAAGATTAGAAAGCCTTCAGGGGTAGATCAAGTTGGCCTCTATTTTAATAGGTGTCTAGTATGATCTGTGGATTCCTCCCAATAGATTTGTGTGTGCGTGACCCACTTAAGAGCCTAGTTGACCATGCCCAAATAGTAGGGATATTCACATACCTCAGGCTACCATCAACACACATCACCCAAGCTTGAGGGGATGAAGCGAGAGTTTTCTCAGTGCTTTATTTGTATACTAATAAGGGAAATACCAATTTGAGGTTTTTCTTCAAAGAGGAAGTGCTTTTGTCTATGGACAGGCCTCGCTAGAAGTAAAAAAAAATGAACTTGTTCTAGTTCAATTGTTGTATGTCACTTATGCTAACAAGAGTTTTGATGAAACTGGAATTTCTCCTAAAAGCACATCATAGAAAAGTTCATTTCCAAAATTGATTTTCTTTAAGTGTGAACTCTATTTTATGACTTTCAGACTAATGCAGACCAAGGCAGGGAGGATCCAATTAAGGACAATCTAGCCTTACAGCTTTAGAATTACACAATGAAAAAACTCAACACACAAGATGTTTCAAATCAAATTTTTATTAACATGCGTCTCAGCTAGTTCAACTTTGAAAATAATCAACAACTGATGGAGACCCTAAGGTAGATCTAAACTTGAGTTTGCAAGCCTCCAAGAAATCTCCTTGTCTTCAAGTGTGCAAACCACTAGCTCTGCAACTACAAACTATCAGATAACAATCTGATCTGCAAGATCATGTAAGAACTTTTCCACAACTTCACCAATTCTAGCTTTTAGAACCTTAGATCTAATTTGCTAAGTTTTCCAAGTCATCTACTACTCATGCTCCCCATGATGCCTAAACATGTACCCCAAACATCCTATAAATACTAATCATCAGCCACAAGTTGGCTGGATGAAACCATTAACTCCCCCCACAATTATTAAATTCAGTACAATTTGAATCTCAAATAGCCTTACAATAATTAAATTCAACATGTCGACCTGTAACAATAGCTACCAACAATAAATGCACCAAGTCAGCCCAACAAATCACATAGAACTCTAGTCGGTAAACCAGAACTACCAAGAAACAGTGAAATAACTGAGCATGCCAGGCATCACCGAGCACCAGTGTCGACTGAGCACCACATGCATCGCTAAGTAACACTTTCATCAAGTGCCAAAGATTACCAAGTTCCTTCAGCGACCAAGCTTCCTTCAATGATCGTGACCGTTGGTCAAGGCTACAACCGAGTAACACCAACCAAACACACCTTCCCATGTAGATTCACCTAGTACCCTAGAATTCCCTTGCATCAAATACCCAGGTTTGAAAAGATGTTCATATGTGAGAAGAACATCCTTTGGGATTCAACACATAAACCTTGAACTGGTTCTTCACATACAAGTCCTCCACCTTTTCAACTTGCATTTTCTTCCACTTTAGCTTTCTCTGTCTCTTCAAGTCTTTCCTTGAAAAAACACCGGTCTGTCCTCCATATTGATCATTCATTTTCTCTGGATCTACCAACTCAACTCAGCTACCAATACTTAGGCTTCTCCTATGGAGCATTGTATCCAACAAAGGCATCAAGGAAAACTTCCTGTCATCCTTCTCAACAGTAAACACATTTTTGACACAGTCATACATAGCTATGCAATCATATTACCAAGGTATACCGAACAATATATCATAACTATTAATCTTCACAATGTCACATAACATAATATCCTTATACTGGCCAATTTGAACATCAATAAAGCATTGTTCTCTTACTTCTAGAGCATGAACATCTTGCAACCAACCAATCCTATAAAGAAAAGGATGCTTCATTCTATTCAACCCAAGTTTCTGAACCATGTCCTCAGCAACAAGGTTATCAGTACTACCACCATCAACAATAACATCACTGAGTTTACCTCCAAACTTGCATCGGGTCTTAAAAAAGTTACTCCTCTGACAAGGTTCCTCCTTTGTACCGAGTAATGTTTGCCAAAGTAGCAAGTTCTCAAATTCAGGTTCATTCTCATTCACCACAGTAGTTCGTTAGTCACCAAGATTCTTCTGTGTACACTCAAAAGAATGGTGTCCTTCCTCTCCATAGTTATAACAAGTACCTTTAAAGATAACTCTACCTATCTTCTTCTTTAGTTCCATAGGTTTCTATTCATCTTCTGCATCAGTCGGTTTATCCTTCACTGAGTGATCAACCTTTTCTTTCCCTTGGGGATTACTATATTTTTTCCTCTTCAAATTATCTTCTACCTTTAGAGAATACTAATAAGAATCTTCAACAAAATCAATCTTCAACATACCAAGCTCATCCTGAATATTGAATCTCAAACCATTCACATACTGAGCTACCTTTTCCTTACCAAGCTCTCGGTGTCCATATTGAATAGTAAGTTTGTAGAAATCCTCAATATAATCTTCAATAAACAGTTCCTTCTTCTTCAAATCTTGCAACTTCTTAAATAGGTCAAGTTCATAGTCAAAAGGTATGAACTTAGCTTTCAGTTTTGTCACCATCAACCTCCACCGATTGATCTTCATTTCACCTTCATCTTCTCTATCTCTTTGTAGTTCTTTCCACCAAAGAGTAGCATGTCCTTTCAACTTTGTCTGTACTAATATCACCCAAAGAGGATCTTCAATTTATTCCATCTCAAAAAAATCTTCAAGTTCACCAATCCAATCAGTCAAGTTCTTGGGCTTCAAAGTACCAGAGAAAGTAGAAACTTACATTCGGTAATTGCTACGTAACTGAGCTCTAGATCTAGGCAACTGAGCAGTTCTATCTTCACTAGATCTATCCCTTCAGTCATAACCACTAGATCTAGCAAGTTTAAAGTCTTCAGTAGCTTCCTCATAACCATCTTCAGTACCAACATTCTAAGGTACACCAGTAACAACTCTCATGATCTTGAAGACCATGTCATTCTTCATCAATTCCATCTCAAATCTGAAATCTAATTTCACCTTCTCTATAATCCTAGATTCAATAGTATCATAGAGATTTTCAAGTACTCTAGGGTCCAATCTTCTCGAAGGCATCCTTAAAGATAAGAGAAACCCTCTGCAAAAAACCTTACATTGACCATCTTGTGACAATCTAGATCATACGATCTCTTCACCAACAAGATCAACTTTGCAAGATTAGCCTTGCTAGGTCAACCTTTTCTCCACAAGATCAACTCTCACTCTGATACCACCTGACGCAGACCAAGGTAGGGAGGATCCAATTAAGGAAAATCCAACCTTGCAGCTTCAGAATTACACAGTGGAAAAAATCAACACACAAGATGTTTCAAATCAAATTTTCATTAACATGTTTGGCTGTAAGGCCTTCCGAGTTAGGGCCAATTACAAATAGGACAATTTCTTCAAGATCCACATAGATCCAATACAATCTTAGCTAGTTTAGCTCTAAAAACAATCAACAACTGATGGAAACTCTAAGGCAGATCTAAACTTGAGCTCACAAGCCTCCAAGCAATCTCCTTGTCTCCAAGTGTGCAAACCACTAGCTCTGCAACTACAAACTATCAGATAACAATATGATCAGGAAGATCATGCAAGATATTTTCCACAACTTCACCAATTCTAGCTTTCAGTACCTCAGATCTGATTCGCTAAGTTTTCCAAGTCATCTACTACTCATGCTCCCCATGATGCCTAAACATCTACCCAAAACATCCTATAAATACTAATCATCAGCCACAAGTCAGCTGGATGAAACCGTTAACTCCCCCCCACAATTATTAAATTCAATACAAGAAGCTCTTAAATAGCCTTACAATAATTAAATTCAACATGTCATCTTGTAACAATAGCTACCAACAATAAATGCACCAAGTCAGCCCAAAAAATACATAGAACTCCAGTCGGTAAACCAGAACTACCGAGAAATAGTGAAATAACCAAGCATGCCAGGCATCACCGAGCACCAGTGTTGATCAAGCACCATAGGCATAGCTGAGTAATACTTTCACTAAGCACCAAAGATTATCGAGTTCCTTCAGCGACTAAGCTTCCTTTAATGACTGAGACCATCGGTCAAGGCTGCAACCAAGTAACACTGGCCAAACACACCTTCCCATGCAGATTCACTGAGTACCCTAGAATGCCCCTGCATCACAGACACTCACGATTTAGGATGCAAAGTTTATTTTTATTTTCCTTTGAAAAAAACTTTTGGAACTTTTGAAAAAATTGCATTTTTGTGTTTTTTATCCTTTTCATTTAAAGATTTTTATGACTCTTTTTAAGCTCCAAGTGTTGATTGATTGAGTTTCAGGATTGAATTGTTCATTTCTTTAAGGCATTCAAGATTTGATGTGGTTCTTTTTAGAGCCCAAATTGATGAGAATAAAAAACTAAATAATAAAAATCTACTTTAAAATTTATGCCCATTTGCAGAAGGCATAAATTTATACACATAGCTCGTAAAGACATGCTACTTACACCATTGGAAAGATAATACAATTATCTAGAGGAAAATTTTAGGAGTATAAGAATCCTGGACGGAAGATGGGCCCAAAAATGCTCCGAAGACCTCAAAAACTATATATCAAATCTTGTTCTGATCATAAACACAGATTTGATTGAGTTGTTTGATTAACCTTATGTATTAGAGATTAGATTTTTTTTAATTTTAAACACCAAAAGAAATGTTTAAATTCTATTTTCAACAATTAAACTCGCGATCCCGCTACCCATTCCTGCAATCCCGCAGGCCGTACAGGCGATCCCGAAGGTCTGTTAGAATGAAAGCTTTAATATAGTGAAAAAAGGACTGACATGAATTTACAGTAATAAATGCATCCGCAATTCCACAAGTTTGATTAGCGATCTTGCCAAGGTATGAAAGCATATTTGTGAGTACAAAATTTGGGATTTTTGACAAAATTTATTGCCTTAAGGCTTACAAAAGTACAGTCACAGTCCCACACAGTCAACACATGTTCTTGCGACTACGGATTCATGATCCCTCTCACAGTATAAAATGACTGGTGAATGAAACATGGACAACAAAAAATTGAGACACATAATTTTGCAGGAATGAGATCCTGTGGGCCGAAGCAGCGCTCCCGCCAACTGTACTTTTTTCTGCGCAAATCTGAGGATGAGAATAATATTTAAATTTTTTCTTCTTTTCTCCATTTGAGGAGTAAATTTTGCATGGTGGGGGTCCCACTAGGCATGCCAAAATGTAGATGTGAACTTGGTCCTATCCTATTGGGAGCAAGCTTAGACAGATAAACATTAGTGATATAAATGCTAATCTAACATATAAGCTCAAAACAAGATTCTCAAGCCACACCACCTCTGATTGAGCCAAAATGAGAGCACCCAAGCCCCATTTGATTTTCTCTTTTTGAGAGAGTGTGGATGTGCTCTCCTAAAACAAGTATGATGATCCCCAATGCAGAATGAGAGCTCAAAGAGACCTAAAATGGTTGCAAGAGGCTAGTATGAGGAATTATCTTGTAAACAAAATAGGTTCAAAGAGTGCTTAAACTATGAAAATGCATTGAAAGACAAGATTCATTAACCATTAATTAGTATACTATGTGATTTAGGATTGACTAAGATAAAGAAACACTAAAAGCTAGAATGAAATGGACATGATAACAATGCATGAGATGAAAGAGTGAATGCTTATTTTGCTCATGGAAGGAGGACTATTTATAGGATTTGGAGGGAGGAGCTGGGGTTAGGAAGAAGGCTTAGGGGATGTTTAGGGATGAGAGGATAGGTTTAGGAGATTCTAGAAGATATCTCAGATTTAGGGTTTTTTAAATAAATATTTAATTTATTTAAAAGGGATTTTGGTTGAGCACTTTATTTATTAAATTGATTTAATAAATAGGAGGGATTAATATTTAAATTTGATTTAAATATTTCTGGGAGTGATTCTTTAATTAAATAGGTTTAATTAAAATAGGAGGGGATAATAACAATAATAATTATTTAATTAAATAAATAAATAAATAAATAAATAATAATGATATCATCAAGACTTTTATTATTAAAATATTTTTAATTAATAAGTGGATTTTTAGGTGTCTACACTATCATCAATGTTTCCAACCTAATCCACATCTGTATAGACTTTTAGATCAAAATTGCCTTCTTTCTTGTACCAAAAACCATAGTTTTGAACGTTCTTCAAGTATCTCAAAATTATTTTTACAACAGTCATATGTGATTCTTTAGGATTAGCAGAGAATCTTGCTACAATTCCAACTGTATGTGCAATATCTGGTCTACTATGCACAACATACATCAACTTACCAATCATTGATCTGTATAATGTCTGATTTACCTCTGTTGACTAGTCATCCTTTTTCAATTTGCATCCAGTGACCATAGGTGTACAAATTGGTTTTGAATCCTCCATACCGAATGTCTTCAATACTTTTTTTATGTACTTTGATTGAGTAATGTATATGCCTTCATTTTGTTGTAAAATTTGTAAGCCAATAAAAAATTTAATTTCTCCAAACATTGACATTTCAAATTCTTTTCTCATTTCATCAACAAATGATTTGCATAGATTATCATGTCCTCCAAATATGATATCATCAACAAAAATTTCAGCAATAATAATATTATCATCAGTTTCACCTTTCAAATATAAATTGCTAGTCACATGTTCTAACAAATCCAATACTGATAATATATGAATGCAATCTTTCATACCATGATCTCAGTTCTTGTTTCAATCCATATAGTGCTTTGTTCAACTTATATACCATGTTCCTCTGATTAGGATCAACAAAACCTTCAAGTTGTTCAATGTATACTTCTTCAAGTATTCCATTCAGAAATGCTGATTTAACATCCATATGATAAACATTAAATCCTTTTAAGTAGCATAAGAAAGCAATATTCTAAATCCTTCAAGTCTAGCAACTGGTGTAAAAGTCTCACCATAGTCAATACCTTCTTCTTGTTTATACCCTTTGCATACAATTCTTGCCTTATTCCTAGTGACATCTCCATTTTTATTCAACTTATTTCTGCATATCCATTTGGTTCCAATTACATTCTTGTCTTTCAGTCTCGGTATCAATGTACATATTTTGTTTTTCTGTATCTGCTCAATTTCTTCATTCATGGCCTTAATCTATTCATCATTTTTAAGTGCATATTTAACTGTTTTAGGTTCAAACTCACTAAATAATCATGTGTTGTTTCTCAACTTACTTCGTGTCATCATGCCAGCTTTCTCATATCCAATAATTTGATTCTATGGATGATGTTTCCTTACGTATCTTGCAAGTATAGGTTTAGTTATTTTTTCTTCATTGTTTTCTCCACTCGGTGTATGATCATGATTTTCATTGGTAACAGTTTGCTGATTCTCAGTTTGAATAGACTGATGCTCGGTAATGCTAGGTTGTTTATTGGGTAGAGTATCAGGTTGCTCAATGTAAGTAAATCTACCATAAGCTTTTGGTTCCTTTTTTCTTTCTTCATCATTCTTCTCAGCAAATTCATCAACTCTCACATTTGCACTTTCAATCATCTTGTTAGTAGCCTTATTCAAACATTTGTAAGCTTTGCTCTTAGTAGAATATCCTAAGAATATTCCTTCATCACCTTTTGAATCAAATTTCCCATTTCTATTATCTTTCAGAATGTAACATCTGCTTCCAAATATTCTGAAATAACTTACATTAGGTGTGTAACCATACAATAATTCATAGGGTGTTTTGTTTGAATCTTTCTTTAGTTGAACTCGGTTCAATGTGTATACATCAGTACTAAAAACTTCTCTCCAGTATATTTGTGCAACATCCTTTTCAATCATTAGTGTTATAGCATAATCCACAATAGATCTATTTATCCTTTCAACAATCCCATTCTTCTGGGGTGTCCTCGGTGCAGAAACCTATCTCTTAATTCTATGCTCATTACAAAAATTAGTGAAATTTTCAGAAATAAATTCACCACCTCTATCTAATCTCAAGCATTTTAGCTCTTTACCACTTTCTTTTTCCACCTTAACTTTATACCATTTAAACATCTTAAACACTTCTGATTTTTCTTTCAAGAACATGACAATCATCATTCTAGAGAAGTCATCAACAAACAAGATAAAATATATGTCCCCATAATAACTTTGAGTTCTCATAGGACCACACAAGTTGGTATGAACTAACTCCAAAATAGCATTAGATGAATAGTTTTTTCTCTTGAAACTAGATTTTGACATTTTTCCCATTTGACATTGTTTGCATATGAAATGGTTAGGTTTAGATAAGCTCGACAAGCCTCTAACTCTACTTTTCTTACTAATCTTAACCATGTTGTCAAAATTCACATGAGATAACCTTTTGTGCCATAAACACACATCTTTAGTTCTAGCTAACAAACAAGAAGTTCCAACATTGTCAAGATAAAATAGATCACCTTTAGATTGTTCACCAGTACTGACCAACTTTCCAGTCTCATCATATATTTTTACCTTTCTATTCTCAAATGCAACTCAGTGACCTGTGTTATTCAATTGTGCTACACTTAAAAAATTATAATTAAGTCCCTTCACCCAATATGCATTCTCACATTTGATCTTATTTTTCAACAATATAGACCCTTTTTCCTTTACTAAACAAGGTGTATCATTTCCCATTTTAACAGATCCTCCATTATAATGTTAGAGGTATTCAAATTTTTCTTCATCACTAGTAATATGATGTGTATAGCCACTATCAATGATCCAAGTATCATTCTTGCCAACTTTAGATTTCAACATACCTTTTTTCTTCTTATGAATCTTCTTGCAAAGCTACGAATACCACCTCAATGTCTTCATCAGTGTCGGTGTTGGTGTCATCATCATAATCATTTTCAACAAGGTAACATGCCTTCTTGCCTTTTTCTTTGTAATCTTGATTACTTCTTCTATCATACTTTTAGTTGCCACTATGTTCTCGATTGTCTCTTTCGTTAGACTTCCTTTCATTAGATCTTTCATTAATTTTCTCATCTTCTTTCTTGTTAGGACATCTAGTTGCAATATGGCCAATCTCTTTATAGTTAAAGCATACCAAAGGAAGTTTTCCTCTATATCTTATCTTACCTTACCTTTCTATAGTCTTCTAGCCATTAATTCTTCAATCTCATCAAGCTCATCCTCATCACTTTCACTATCACTCTCATTTCTTATCATGTGTTTGTTGCTTGATTTGCCAATTTTTAGAGATGACATAAATGCATATTAAATAGTAGGAACAACTATTAATATGATTTAGAAAAATAGAGGGGGGGGGGGGGGGGTGAATCAGTTGTTCTTAGGTCTAGATGTATTAAAAAAACTTTAAAAATCTTCAACAAATCAGATCCAACAACCAACAACTACTCGGTCATTATTTATTGCATAACAGAAACATATAACAATGCAGTCCACTATCCAATAGTATCTAACTTGTAAAACACAAAAATATTCAAACCAAAACATTCACACAAGTATAAACACCAGGATTTATAGTGGAAACCCAATTAGGGAAAAACCACTTTGTAACATGTTACTATTATTTTCACTCTTCTGAAGTGAGCTCTATGAAAAGCCAACCTTGTCAAAGGTTACAAACACACTGTCAGGTGTGACCTGGTTAAAGTATTTAAACCACTCTGTTAAAAGTGCACCTTGTTATAGGACTTACATACATCCCATTAGAATGCAACCTTGTTCAAAGGATTTATACAAATGACTATTAGGTCAACCTCTGTTAAAATGATTTTGACTGATACAATGGTTAGAAAGTAATAGTAGTATTGATTTGAAAAACATACAACTCACTTTGAAAATATTAGATCCAATTTTGTACACATATGATGGCTTACTGATTGTAAACCTTTACCATCTCCATCACTGATCTTCTCAGAAATCTCTTCAAGCAATCACAACACTTCTCCTTCAACCTTCTCTACTTAGAAGTCAATAACATCAACAATACTTCTAGAATCCTCTCCTCTCTATTCAACCTCATGCTTAGGTTTCCTTAATACTTCCTCAATTAGGTCAATACATCTTTTGCCACTTAATCTCCTTCATAGATCTTAGGGTTAGGTCAGATTCATTGAATCCTTCCAACTTTATGTTCTTCATCTATCCTTCTAGAAATATCTCAAATCTCTTAATAGATTTACAATAAAACATTTTACATTGCATTAAATGCTTTCATACAATAAATAAATAAAGTCAACATGTTTTACATAATCCAAGAATTCAACTATGTCGGTTGGAAATAAGAATTCTTCCTCAAATGTAAATTACTAACGCTCGATCAATACAGTGTTCAACTCCTCGGTCTTCATTAGAAAGCTTGATCACCCCAAAAACTATTTCCTCGGCTAATATTGTCTTCCTCGACAATTAATTGATGTTCAGTCAACACTAACATCACTCGACTTAAACTAGATTTCTTCACTTTTGCTCGGTTAAGCCTACCAGTTTAGTCTTCATTCTTACTTAGATAAATAATACATTATCTTATCATTGTGCCACATAATCAAGTACTCATTAAAGTATCAAGATAACTCAACCTTTCCTTAGGTGCTATTGTTACCAACCTTGCCTACCCCCTTCAAAAAAATCAAATAGATATAGCACTTTATTAGATAGCAACATTCTTACCAGTTAAGGTTTGACATCAATGACAATACAACAATTACTTCAATTGTAGTTTTCAACAATCTCCCTCTTTGGCATTGATGGCAACACCATATGAATAACACATGAATCACCAACCAATCCAAAACTTATCTATCCATTGTAAATATTTATAATATCCTTAGCTTCATTATGATATAAAATCAATTAGCCATGCTTGTATGACCGTCCGCTGAATCTCTCCCTCTTACTTGATCTTCCATGAAATCTCACCATGCGTATTCATCTATGATGATCTCCCTCTTTGACAAAAATGCCAAAGCAACAACTAAAACATACATCCTACAGATGTAGATATCATTTTTTAGTTCAGTAATAGTATTTATCCCTCTGTCATCTTTGCTTATGACTAATTCTTGGCTTTGTTGTACTTTTCAAAACTCTAGGCTACTCCTAAAGTGTGACCTATCTCTGCATCAATTTGTCAGATACTCTTTGCAGCACATTCGATGCAGTGCTCCTAGCTTGACTAGGCAGCCTCAGTTAGGGGAAGAACCCCTAATTGACCTCTCAGATATTCATGAGCTTCTTTAGGTAAAGCTTTAGTGAATATGTCTACTAGTTGTTCCTTTGTATTCACATATTCCATTCAGACCTCTTTATCTTGTACCAGTTCCCTCAAGTAATGATACTTGATGGTGATGTGTTTGGTCTTTGTGTGCATCACTAGATTCTTAGAGATGTTCATAGCACTTGTGTTGTCATAGTAGATGACAATTGGTTTAGTGATCTCTTCTTTCATGCCTACCAACAATTGCTTTATCCATACCAAGTTTGAACAGTTCACTACTGCAGCCACATACTTAGCTTCAACACTAGATTGGGAAATGCAATTTTGTTTCTTGCTTGTCCAGGAAACTAATCTCTGTCCAAGAAAGAAAGCTCCACCACTAGTACTCTTTCTATCATCCATATTTCCTACCCAATCAACATCAGTATACACTCTCAATTTAAACTTTTCATGCTTCTTGTAGTACAATCCATAGTCAACAGTCCCTTTCAAATATCTCATTATCCTTTTGACAGCCATCATATGAGTTTTCTTAGGATTGGCAGAGAATCTTGCCACAATCCCGACAGCTAAAGCAATATCTAGTCTGCTATGTACAACATACTACAACTTTCTAATCGTGGATCTATACAAAGTCTAGTTTACTTCTATAGCATCATCATTTTTAGACAACTTTTGTCTAGTAGCCATGGGAGTACTTACTGGCCTTGAATCTTCCATACCAAAGGTTTTCAGTATCTCATGAACATATTTATACTAGGTGATGAAAATTCCTTTTTCCATCTAATATACTTGTAAACCAACAAAAAATTTGATCTCCCTAAACATACTCATTTCAAATTCAGTTTGCATTTCATTTGAAAATTTCTTACACAAGGCATCTTGTCCACCAAATATAATATCATCTACAAAAATCTTAGCCAACAAGATTCCTTTACCTTCTTCATCTTTCATGTACATATTGCTTGTGTCATTTTTCCTTGAGAATCCAATCTATATTAGGTAGTTGTGTAGTCTCTCATACCATGCTCTGGGAGCTTGCTTTAGTCCACACAATGCTTTATTCAGTTTGAAAACCATGTGTCTTTTGTTTGGATCAACAAATCCTTCTGGATGTTCAATGTACACTTCTTCTTCTAATATACCATTTAAACATGCAAACTTAACATCCATTTGGTATATCTTGAAATCTTTGTAGGTAGCATATGCAAGTAAGGTTCTTACTCCTTCCAATCTAGCTACAAGGGAAAATGTCTCCCCATAATCTATTCCTTCTTCTTGTGCGTAGCCTTTGCATACCAGCCTAGCTTTATTTCTTGTGAATTGACCATGCTCATTCAACTTGTTTCAGAACACCCACTTTGTTCCAATGACATTTTTATTTTTTGGTCTCGGCACCAGAGTCTAGGTATCATTCTTCTCTATCTGGTCTATCTCTTCATTCATTGCTTGTATCTAGTCTTCATTTTCTAATGCCTCCCTTGTTGTCTTAGGCTCGAATTCACATGGTAAACATGTAGGATCTCTTGCCTTGCCTCTGGTCAGAACTCCAGTATCTTTGTCTCCAATGATCTGTTCAGGCTTGTGATGTCTCCTTACATATTGTGCCAAAATAGGTTCTACTCTCCTTTCATCTTGCTCTTTATGTTCACCAACAAGATTGTCAAATTTAGCTTCTGAATGCTTGGAAACCTCTTCCTGATACTTAGAAGCTTCCTCCTATCACTTGGCATGTTCTTCTTCTCTCTCAACATTATTTTCCTGATGCTCGACATTACTTACCTGAGACTCTTCATCAGGTGCAATTTTTTCATTTGCCTCTCCTTCCTCTATATACAAAAAAGATCTGTAATCTTCTAGTTCTCTTCTGCTGTCAGCTTCATTTTTCTCTACCTACTCATCAACTTTGACATTCACACTTTCCATAATTTTGTTAGTGTTAGAGTTCAAACACTTATAAGCTTTACTTTTTTTGGAATAGCCCAGGAATATGCCCTCATCACTTTTAGCATCAAATTTTCCATTCCTATTGTCCTTTAGTATGTAGCATTTGCTTCCAAAAATTCTAAAGTACTTTACATTAGGTGCATACCCATGCCATAGCTCATAAGGTGTTAGATTTGTACCTTTTTTGATCTGTACTTGGTTAAGAGTATAAACAGCTATACTTATAGCATCTCTCCAGTACTTTTGTGCTACATTCTTTTCAATCATTAATGTCCTTGCACAATCCATGATAGATCCGTTCCTTCTCTTTGCTATACCATTCTGTGGAGGAGTTCTTGGTGTAGACATCTATCTTTTGATCCCTCTATCATTGTAAAACAAATTGAATTCATTGGATATAAATTCTCTACCTTGGTCAGATCTTAGACACTTCAGGTTCCTACCTGTCTCCTTTTCAACCTTAGCCAAATACCACTTAAAAAATTGAAAAGCATCAAATTTTTCTTTTAAGAACATTACAGTCATCATTCTGGTATAATCATCGACAAACATGATAAAATATCTAGCACCACAATATCTTTTTACACCCATAGGTCTACAAAGGTCAGTATGAACCAAATATAAAGCATTCTTAGAAGTAAAAGTCTTGCTCTTAAAACTAGACTTTGTCATCTTACCCAACTGACATTCTTTGCACATTACATTCTCAGGTTTCTTCAATCTAGGTAGACCTCTCACTTTCTTCATCTTACTAATTTCTACTAGATTATCAAAGTTAACATGACATAGTGCTTATGCCATAACCAAATATCATCAAGTTGTGCAATCCTACATGTTTCTTTAGATAGGTCTAGATAGAACAAATTACCTCTTGTTTGTTCTCCACTTCCAATCAATTCACCAATGACATAAAATATTTTGGCCTTCCTATGATGAAATTCCACTCGGTAGCCAATGCTATTAAGCTGTGCAAAACTCAATAGATTATAGTTAAGACCCTCAACCCAATAAGCATTCTCGCAAGTGATCTTATCAGTTAGCTTAATCAATCCTTTTCCTCTAACAGGACATGGTGCATCATTACCAAATTTCACACTTCTACCTTTGTAATGATCTAAGGTATCAAACTTACTCTTTTCACAAGTCATGTGATGTGAACAACCACTGTCAATAATCCATTTATCATTTTTGTTCACATAAGATATCAATGCAGTTTTCTCATCCTCATCAGACTCATCTTTCATTGCAACATAGATAACTTGAATTTCAAAATCACCACTATCAGTGTCAGTCTCTTCTTCGGCAGTTTAGCAAGATTTCTTACCTTTTCCTTTGTAGTCCTTGTACCTTCGGTAACCTCTATCTTCTCTTTTGTATTTATGCTTGTTGTCTCTTTCTTATTCCTTATCATCCCTTTCAAGACATCTAGCATCTATATGACCAACTTTATTACATGAAAAACATATAATAGGGAGTTTACCTTTGTACTTTCCTTTTCCCCTTTTCAGTCTTCTAGCCATAAGAGCTTCTAGATCCTCAAGTTCTTCATTAGATGTGTCACTTTCACTTTCACTCTCACTGATGCATCTTTCTTTTTCCTTCTTTGACTTACTCAAAACCATTTGTGACTTTAAAGCAGATCAAATTAGCAACAGTGAAGTTATCATAGTTAGAAAGTTCAAAAGTAGTAAGCTTACCAACCAAACTTTCCAAAGTAAGAGCATTGTTAGGGTTGCATATAGATTCCTGAATTGCTAAAATTTTGATGGCATAAATAGGACACAGAGTTCTCAATACTTTTCCAATGATAGTTTCATCATCAATAGTTCCATTTTCTCCTCTAATAGCATTTACAACTTCTTTTATTCTACCACAATGTTGTGCAATATTCTCACCTTCCTGCATTCTTATTTCATCAAATTTACCTCTTAGGCTCTCAGCTTTTTCTCTCAATACATTTATGTCACCACCATAGATGTTTGCAAGAGTGTCCCACATTTTCTTTGCATTAGTGCAGTCTTTGATGTCTTCAAATTCTAGATAACTTAGGCTAGATGCAATCTCCAACATTTCTTGGTTGTGCTCTTGTTTAGCTCTCATTTCCTCAGTAGTCAGAGGTGCAACATGTGTGACATAATCATGCTCAACATAATACTTTATAGAATCACCAATACCGGCCAAATGAAACTTCATCAAACTTTGCCATGCAGGGAAGTTCTCCTTATTTAGCTTCGGTACCTCCTTATACATCTTGACCATTTGCTTCAAGTACCTTTAAACATGTTCTCTGTAAGAACCAACATCTCTGGTACCAATTGCTAATATTATTTAGAACAACAAAGAGGGGGGGTGAATCAGTTGTTCTCAGGTCTAGATGTATAAAAAAAACTTTAAAAATCTTCAATAAATCAGATCCAACAACCAACAGCTACTCGGTCATTACTGATTGCATAACAAAAACATATAATAGTGTAGTCCACTATCCAATAGTATCTAACTTGTAAAGCACAAAAATGTTCAAACCAAAACATTCACACAAGTATAAACACCAGGATTTATAGTGGAAACCCAATTAGGGAAAAACCACTTTGTAACATGTTACTATTATTTTCACTCTTCTGAAGTGAGCTCCGTGAAAAGCCAACCCTATTAAAGGTTACAAACACATTGTCAAGTGTGACCCAGTTAAAGGATTTAAACTACTCTGTTAAAAGTGTGCCTTGTTATAGGACTTACATACATCCCATTAGAATACAACCTTGTTCAAATAATTTATACAAATGACTATTAGGTCAACCTCTGTTAAAAGGATTTTGACTGATACAATGGTTAGAAAGTAACAATAGTATTGATCTGAAAAACATACAAATCACTTTGCAAATATTAGATCCAATTCCATACACATATGTTGGATTACTGACTATGAACCTTTACCATCTTCATCAATGATCTTCTCGAAAATCTCTTCAAGCAATCACAACACTTCTCCTTCAACCTTCTCCACTTAGATAGTCAATAACATCAACAATACTTCCAACATCCTCTCGTTTCTATTCAACCTCATGCTTATGTTTCCTTAATACTTCCTCAATTAGGTCAATACATCTTTTTCCGCTTAATCTCCTTCGTAGATCTTAGGGTTAGGTTAGATTCATCGAATCTTGCCAACTTTATGTTCTTCATCTATCCTTTTAGAAATATCTCAAATCTCTTAATAAATTTACAATAAAATGTTTTACAGTGCATTAAATCCTTTCATACAATCAATAAATAAAGTCAACACGTTTTACATAATCCAAGAATTCAACTATGTCGGCTGGAAATTAGAATTCTTCCTCAAATGTAAATTACTGACACTCGATCAATACAATGTTCAACTCCTCAGTTTTCATTAGAAAGCTCGGTCACCCCAAAAATTGTTTACTCGGCTAATACTATCTTCCTTGGTAATTAACTGATGTTTGGTCAACACTAAATTTACTCGGCATATACTAGGTCGGTCGACACTAACATCACTTGACTTAAACTAGATTTCTTCACTTTTTCTCAGTTAAGCCTACCAGTTTAGTCTTCAATCTTACGTATATAAACAATACATTATCTTATCATTGTGCCACATAATCAAGTACTCATTGAAGTATCAAGATAACTCAACCTTTCCTTAGGTGCTATTGTTACCAACCTTGCCTACCCCCTTCACAACAATCAAATAGATATAGTACTTTCTTAGATAGCAACAGTCTTACCAGTTAAGGTTTGACATCAATGACAATACAACAATTGCTTCAATTGTAGTTTCTAACAACAACACTATTATTAAAGTTATTCAACTCAAATGTAGTCAGTCTACTGAAAAGACTATCAAGTGTAATATGATTATCAGGACCTGATCTCATCTCATGAATTGCAAAAAATCTAATAGCATAAATAGGTGACAAGGTCCTGAGAATTTTACTTATAATAGTGTCTTCTTCAATAATTCCTCCTACTCCTTGGATAAAATTCATAATCTCCTTGACTCAATTGCTATACGGTGATATGTTTTCTCCTTCTTTCATTTTTATGTCATCAAACTTTCCTCCAAGAATTTCAACTTTATCCCTTAGCACATTCACATCTCCTCCATGAACTAGTGTAAGCTTGTCCCACATATGTTTAGTAGAAGTACATGTCTTAACATCTTCAAATTTGACATTTGATAAGGAAGAAGAAAGTTCTATCATTGTGGTATTGTGTTCATGTATTTCTCTCATCTGATCAATAGTCAAAGGTCCACTGGGAAAGATGAACTAATTATCCAAGTAGTATATTGTAGACTCTTCATCCTGGATAGGTACAATCTCATTCTGCTTTGCCATGTCGTGAAGTTGTCTTTGTTTAGCTTTGGAACCTCTCTCTTATACATCTTGTGATCTTTAGCTTAAGTCCTTCAAACTTTCCTTTCAAGCACTCTATGCTCTGATACCAATTTTTAGATAACTAAGAGGGGGGGTGAATCAGTTAAGTCTAGTTATCCTTGTTAAGACCTTAAAATATCACCCTAACTCAGACATTAGGGTACACCAATATTTCATGGTAACAATGGAAACCTTCTCGAGTTGTGGGTGGACTCTGATTGAGAAGGAATCTTTGGATTCTAGGCTAGTTCCTATTGGATTTGGAATATCACCTTTTATTGAAACTTTAATTGGAAAAGAGAAGAGAGATAACTTAAAAAAATTGAATAAAAAAAGGGGGGTGATACACCAACCTAGATTTAGACTTATCAAAAACTTCAAACCAGCATCCACAATACATAAACTATTGAGATTTTCCTTAAACATTCACTATTCAACATATAGGTTGACTTAAACTCACTATTAGGGTATGCACCACTAACAATGAAAATCTGACAACAAACATATAGATTATGTAAAAAGTTTGATTTTGATAACTTAGAAAAGGAATTGAATTAACTCACTTATCTTTGTTACACACAACATACAACACTGAAATGTTGAAAAGATGAATAGGATTGATGAAAAAACTCAGAAAAATATATGAAATATGGAGAACTTGCTTTATTTTCTTCCAAATCTAAAAAATGGTTACAAAATATATGTAAAAAGGGCACAATGGAACCAAAATATTTACAAAGGCCACTTCTCAATTCTGAACCCTTAAATCTGATTATGAAACTTAGATATATACCTTCCTAAGGCCAAATTTGAAAATCCAAGCCCTCTAAATCAATCCTCTAATTCAGCTCCAAACTAGCTAAGAAAACCCTAACTCATGAGTATAAATCATGCCTCTAATCATGCCCTAAATGTTGGTAATCAAACATGATCAGCATGTACTAACCAACTCCACTATTGAAACACCAAGCCTTTACATATAACTTAAACTTAAATATAAAAAATTGAAGTCTAAATATTATTATCGATTACAAAATATAAGGTCAGGATGACTCACTCTATGCAATCAGCAATCCGTTGTGAAATATATATGACATAGGCAAGGTGACAATTGGAACTTCAAGGCACTAGCTATCGTGCACTGCTGACATTAATGGAATTAACTGTCCTATGTTGTGGACCTCAAAGTTTATCAAAACTTAGCTTTTCTTGGTCTTAGAGTTTCATTTTGCATTTGGGGAAAACATGAAAGTTAACCCTAATCTATGAAAAGGTTTCCTGCAATGATCTCGAGCCTAGCTTTCACTTCCTCTATGTTCTAGGTTTGATCTAGAATTATCACTGATTATGTTGTGCTTTAAGGCTCCCCCTATCTTCTCTTGACATGAAATAGTGCTAACTCTATGGTTTTTTGACTCATCTTTGGCTGTGACTATTACATGAGCATGAAACTCAAGCTCCAACTAGAAGTTGTTTATTGAGAAAAGAGCTCAGGCTCTTTACATGTGTTTATTACTTTGCTGAAGCTTTTCTCGGAATGTGTATTGAGCATGAGGCTTGGGCTCTACATATGGAACTTGGGTTCTACAGTTTCATGTCATGACTATGACAAGGAACTCAAGTTTAATGGTTGGGACTTGGGCTTTGATTATTGATGGCATTAGCACCACTCCTGCAAAGATTTCCATCCATGGCTTGAGATAACTATACCACTCCCTTTGCTTAACTTGTTGATAAAGGTCAAGTTTACTCTTCTTCATTATTGTGATGATTTCTGGAGTTTTTTTTACCTTTTTGCTATTTAAATGGAAATCTGATAGTTTGATAGTTATCTCCATAATGAATCATCACTTGCTAACCACTGTTCGAAGCCACCACTGCTAGTCACTCCTTCCTTACTACCTGAAAAACTTGAGTTGTAACACAAATGCTTTGATTAAGTTTTTGCCACTCTTCTATAGTCCATTACTGCTATCTTCAATTGTTGTTTGATACTCCATTATTATCATCAGTCATCTATTGCTCAGTTTTTTTTGTCTTCAACTATCAACTTTGGGGTTTCATTATTTGATGTCTACTGTCCACTATCGACAATGACTATGCTTGTACTTTCTTTGCTCTATTATCCTATCATGACCAAAAATAGCCATCATGCTTTGATCTTGTCTTCTGGGCTATGAATTTGAAATGTACGTGACTTCATTACAAGACTTTGACTGTATCTTCATGTTGCCTGGACTTTTACTTCACTAGAATGACAGTGACAAGTGCATAAAATGATTTCCCTTTAAAAGTGAAATGCAACAATGTTTTGTTTACTTGTTCATGGGGTTCGAGCATGGGCTCGTGACACCCACAAATACCAAAATGTTAATTCATGGAGTTCGAGCACGGGCTCATGACATCCACAAATACACTCTGTGAACATTACTTGATACTTAAAAAAAATGCAATTTATGTAACATTTCTTTAGCACTGTGATTGAACATATATCTTTTAATAAGACTGTCATTTGATCATTTCCTGTATTTGACACTTTGCAATTCACCAGTGATACTCTTTTTAAAATATTGCAAAAATAAATGTAGCTAATATCTATTTTTCTTGTACATGCACATAATCTGATACCACTGTTATTTGACCATCTTCTATAGCTTTTCTTCTTGTGAACACAACATTGTGATTTGATCATTTTTTTATATGCACAAAATTGCACATTAGTAATGAATTCTTCCTTTGTTTGCATATGCACAACACTTTTTAGCATCTTTCAGTGAGCACCATACTGCATCTTCTTTTGAATGTGATATGGAATACACAGTTCATTTATTGGAATACATATGCACAACCTGTTTAAAAACACTTGAACATGCATCTTGTTAGGTTAGTGAACATGACCAAATGGTCAATTTTTTTTGTGTGAGAGTGCCAGGTATGATTAAATTCATGTATTAATGTTGGTCAACTGATGGTGTTCACTAACCTAATGCTATCTTGTTGTTCTAAAAAAGGTTTCTAAGCTATAAGAACTAAGTCCCTTTGATTTAGATATCTGGTTTATATAAAAAACATGCATAATGATGACCATAAATAGTAAAAGCATTCATGAAGTCATGTTCCTTTAATACTATCATTTAGTTTATGTAGATGCATATTTTTCTATTACATTGATATTATAGATAGATGTGCAACTCTGAAAGTTTTGATTATTGTATGATGCTTCTAGGTTTTATGCATTGCTTAGATCCAACTAGATCTAACACCTTTTTCCCTCTATGATGCAAGACACATCTCCATGACATAAAACATGAGACATGAGAACTCAGAAAAGGACCCGAAGACTTGAAAAACAACCAACTCCTAAATGTAGAAGACTCTACAAGGCAATGTATGGGACCCTACTCAAACTTCTATCATGCTTTCTTTTCTGCCATTTGATCTCAATTTCAACATGAAAGAAGAAATATGAAAGAACATTTATCTATTACATTTAGTTTGAATGCACAATGTAATGATCAATTATGAATTTGAAAATTTTGATATGATCAATACTTAGAGTACAATACAACTAATGATATGAATGCAATAGAAAAATATTTATCTTCATCACTTGAAAAGTAATGTTGAATGGATGCACCTTCATGTAATATTTTATTATTTATGTTTATCATCCTGCATGTAGAAAAATTAGGATACCAATCCTACAGTCCCAAATACTCCCAGATGTATATAAAAAAACTTTCAAATCAATTATTCAACTCAGTAAAATATCAACTATGCCTTTCTCTTCATATACCGATTACCATTAAATTAAATACTGTGTTTACCGATAAATCTAGTTATAGCAATGTGTAAAGTAAAATAACAATTCAACACATCCATACACATATAACACATAGATTTTTAATGTGGAAACCCTGTTAGGGGAAAAACCACCTGGGAACAGTGACCCAAAATAATTCACTCTTCTGAAGTGAGCTCGGTTAAGAGCCAACCCTATTAAAGATTACAAAACACTCTGTGAGGTTTGACTTGGTTAGAGGATTTATCACTAACAGTTCCCCCTTGACCAAACATTCACTATGGGGTCAACATTAAAAAAGTCAACATTCATTGAATGTCATATTGAACTATAAAGACTGGTAAGTCATACTCAGTTAAGAGATTTATTTGTAGCAATGGTTAAACTGATACAGTAATGATTTGATTCAAATACAACTTGATTTGCATATTTTTAGATCTCTTCTAAGCTCAAAAATACCTTTGATCAATAATTAATTCAATATCTTTGTCTCCTCCAACTCTCTTCTTCTCAGTAATTACTTTCTCCATCGCTCGGTGTTGTCTATAAATTTTATCAGTTCTGTGTTCAACCAGTTTGATCAGTGTTGCATGAAATCAATCTTTTCATGCAAAATCTCCTGTAGCAGCCTCAATAATTAATCTCATGTCTCTTTATATAGACATCATAAACCTTTTTATTTCCATCCATATATTTTTCCTCTTAATCTTCATCGTTGATTTTGCCGCTTTAACTTTCCTCAACAATTGTGTCAATAACACATTTCATTCTCCTTCAGTCGATCATCCTTGAATTTTGTCAGTCGTTTGATCAACATAATGAACATTATCATTTACCTTAGAATCATAAAAAATTGTCCAGCTCATCATCTTTAGTCGACAGTCATAAGTTCCATTTATTTCTTTCACTCGGTCAATTCCAAAATGCGTCGATGATAACTAGCTTGGTTAACACTATACTTGGTATACACTACACTTGCTCGGTGTAAATTGAATTCTTCATTTACTGACCACATTAACTTGTTCATTCTTGATCTTCAATACATAAAAAATTCATGTAATATAATCAAGTCACTAACATAATGCCATAGACTCATCAATAAGTCACCCAATGAGTACCATATCCATATCTTTCTCATCCATCTTGTCTTCATGTAGATATCTCATTCCTTTACCATTTTTCCTTCTTAAGATGTTTGCAACCATCATGATAAGTACAGTCCAAACTAGTTGACATCAATGACAATACATTAACAGATTTAATGTCTTACATACACTTTAGTATCTCGGTGATCATCAATCATTGTCTTTCAGATATCCAATCAATTGTCAAACTTTCCCTCAAAATATTCAATTAGTTGTAGTTTATCAGTAGTTGAGCATGTTCTATTAGTTGTTGTGCACTCAAAACAAAACTGGTCAAATAAAGTTAAAGCAAACAATTGATGGTCAAAACAAGAATTAATTGAAAATCAAAGCCAAGTGGAATAATTGAATCAAAAGGATAAAATAATTATGCAATTGATTTAATCAATTAATTGTATAGTTTAATTATATTTAACCCAACCTATTTGAATGGGAGACATGGTTAAATAAATTAATACATCAAATAATTCTCACCTACCACATGAAGACAAAACAAAATTAACCAATGAGGTGAGATTATTTGGAGCACATGGATCACAAATAGTCTTTTCTATCTCCACCATCCAATTTGGCTTTGCAATATTGACCATCCAAGTTGTCTCTTTGTCCCAACATTTGAAACCATTAACTCAACTCTCATCTAATCATGAGTCAATTTAACCAACCTTCCTAATTTTGATAATGCTTTAAATACAATGAATCAACAGAGTAAATCATCCATTACCTTAGTGCATCATTACTCTAGTGAATTTTTTCTAGGCATTGCATAATATTTGAATTCAATTTGAGTAGTGATCATAATGGAGAATTGTAGTTTGATTTTGAGCATAATATAGGTAGATTAGAGATAATTTCATTATAGATCATCATTCTCATTCTAGAATTGATACTAATGAATGCTTAAATATGAGAGCATTACATTAGCTTTCTAGTTAGAGATCCAGAGGATTCTTATTGTCTTAATTGCAATTCAATTTGGTTAAATAGTTGTATTTCTTGCATTTGAATTGATACTTTGATGAGCTAATCCTATGAAGGTATATTTCTATATGTAAAATGGCTCCCATAGTGGGGCTAGAGCCTCAATGTAATGAAAGTTGATGTTTGTTTGCTAAATATTGTAAATTTGACAATAGGAGATACATTAGTGCTTTAGAATGGTTTTTTTGATGCATACAACATGTGTTCAGATGCGTATGCACATTTTAGTGATGCCTATACAACAAATTTTGATGCATTTATGAAGTCTTTTGATGTCTACGAAGATTCTTCTATTCTTTGTCTAAAATGATTTTAATGCCATTGATCATACTTTATAGCGTGTAGTAAATGCAATCTTTTTAATAGCGTGTAGTAATAAAGTAAAAAAAATGTTAACATTTCTGTGACATGTAAAGGCAAGTTTTGTAGCACGTATGAAGTTTTCTGTGACACATAATACTATAAAATCTCAAATTCAAAATTTTGCAAATTTGATTTAAAATCTATCTCTATTTTGCAGATGTCTGAACATAAAAAGTTTTGAAAGCCAGTGTGTAGGTTTCTGAATCACTTCAAGGAGAAATAAGGATGAAGATTAGCTAAGTATCAAAAGGAAATTCATTTAGCTAATTTACTTGAAGACTTGAATGAAGAAGTAAAAGCATATGAGCGTTGATTAAGATATTGATGCATACAAGGCTAAATATCCCTCATTAAATTGGATTTTCACTCCTTGAAGTTAAATTTGTATTTTGAAAGGAAGTCACAATTTACTTTGATTTGGATTTCCTCACTTTGTGTGGCCATGTGTTGGACTAATTTTTGTGGAAGGAGGAACTAAGGAGCTAGAACAAATAAACTTTGTAAGTGAAAATGAAAAAAAATAAAAAAACACCTAGTTTTTACTAGCATTGAAGGAGGTAACACTCAATCCCTTTGTATTTTATTAGCTTGTGGAATTTCAATTCAACATCTAGCTTAAGTAAAAGAGAAAATTGAATTCTCAAGTGAAGCATTAGGCCTATGCTCTTCACCTTATTGGTGAATCAAAATGCCAAAAGTGCTAAATTTGAGATGAAAATGAGCTAGGAAATGAGTCAAACACCTAATTGAACCCTTCACACCTGTGGAAAAAAAGTATTAGGTATATGCTCTTCACCTTCTAGGTGAATAAAAAATCCAAACGTGCTCAAGTCCCTTTAGATTAAAAAGGCTTGGAAATAAACCATGTTAATTGTGTTTGTGAAGTGAGAAATAATTAGGATATATATTTGACCAGAGTTTTAACACATTTGAAAAATATTTTAATGCCCGTGAGATATATTATGAGGCCTACAATCAATTCTATAGCCCTTGAAAATATTTTTGTGACGCCTCCTATCAATAAAATAACACCTAATTTTTTTTTCCAGCTGACACCTATAAAGATTTCTATGACACCTACCAGCTCTATTTTTGTTATAATTCTTTGGCACTAAGGGGAGGGGGGGCGAGGGGTGAATCAATGCAACCTAATTATAAACTAACTCAACCACCGATCTAAATAACTTCAATAATAACTTATAAATCACAACACATATAACTGAAGTAAACAAGTAAAAGTAAACAAAATGAAACATCCACAAAATAATTACGCATGACACAATTATTTTTGCATGGAAACCCTTGGTTAGAGGGAAAAACCACGGTGGGGATGACACCCTCAAGCCCACTACTGCTGTAAAATGAGTTTTCCCTGCTAGGAGCTTACAATTACCCTTTCTAAGGGTTCAACTTGTAAGAAGTGATTAGTAACTTGTTAAAATTACAATAAGATTTGCTAAGATCTACGTTGTGAAAGGATTTAAAGACTCTATTAAGAGCTCACCTGATTAAGGGATTTACAATGAGAACCTATTAAATTTCACCCAGTTAAGGGATTTGCTTGTTGTAACTACCAGGGAATAACAAGTTGAGTGATCTGAATGTAGCACTAACTGCTTGACAGATATAATCCTTTCTCTTCTCTCTATATTTTCTCATAACTCTAATTCTATCAGATCTTTTATCAAAACCTTAATTCTTTCACAATAACATCAATCTTCTTATTTCAATATCATCATCTTTTCAATATGAGCATTACTACACACACACACACACACATAATTATAACACTAACTTCATAAAATTAAATATTTTCCCATCAAAATGATAAACTTGATGTAAAACTGTAATCCCAACCCTAGTGCCTGCATATTTTGGACTGACAGGACTACTACTTCGTTATTTGGATTATATGTTTGGACTATGATTATTACTTGGTTATCATTTTATGATTATACATTTGATCATATCTATATATTTGGTTAATAGAATTTATTATTGAGATATTAAATGATTTGGCATTAAATGATGAATGTTTATAAATGAGTTATCTGTAATGTTTCATACTTGATTTATATTATTATTATTATGTTTATGATGGATCTAACCCTACTAACCCCGTTATGTTGGATGATTACATTGTTTGATTTGAGTGTAGGATGAGGAGAGGCAGTCATAGTTACTCCTATGAGAGATCCACACAATGTTGCATTCTCCCTCCCTCCTTGTTTTCCACTGTCTGTTTATATATATATATATATATATATATATATATATATATATATATATATATATATATATATATATATATATATATATATATATATATATATATACACACACACACACACACACACACACACACACATGTTGATTGGTGATGCAAGATGCAGGTACCAAGCATCGACTCCACTTGGCTACACAGGTCTGAGCATGCCTTCAAAATCCTTGAACTATTTTTGTGTGGAGATTTTAGCAAGGTACTTTCAAGGTTACCCATGGACTTAGATTCCTATTAGGAGGTTACCCTAGCTGGGGGAATTTGAATGCAGTTTTATGATGTTGTCTTGTGGTTATGTTTCGATGTTGTTTTGAGATTTATGTTGTAAGTTAGATTTATCCCTATATATATTCTATATCTATGGTATAAATGAATTATTCTATATATGAATAAGTATATGTGGGTGAACACACATATACCCTTGCATATATACATATTATTATTTATGTGTTTTTATTTGTTTGTACAATGAATTCTTTAATGCTTAAATAAAGTATATTAAATAAAAGCAAAAATAATAATAAGGAAAATAAAAAAGGAAGCTCTTTTGGTAAAACTGGCTATCTAGGGGATTCAAACTTGAGACCTCCTAGAAGTTAGGTTAGTTTGTTTCCAAGTGGGCTATGTGTTATACTTGAGAACTTTATGTCTATTTTTCTTGTTATAGGGTTTTTAGAAGGATATTTTAAGTAAAATTAATTAAAGGCTTTAATATGTGGTTACAGGAAGTTTTGGTTAATTTCTCAACCAACTATGGAAGTTGGAGAAGTTGCTTCCCATAAAGAAACTCCTTCAACCATATAGTTGGAGGTTAAATTATTTGGTTTTGGGAGAGTTTGAGAGATTAGAGGTTTGAAGGAAAATTTGGGGATTTTTGCAAGTTTTGATTCGAAAGTCATTTTGGGGTTTCTCTATGTGTAGAAATCTTCATTCTGGTTTGTGAGGGAAAATGAGGAGATTATTGAGGAAGGAGGGAGGATTTATTTCTAGAGGGAAATCTAACTAGGAGGCTATCAACTCACCATTGCTTAGAGCTTGGAGGATTTGCAGAAGTGTGCTCCAACCCTTTGAGAGGATTCTCCACAGGATTCCAAGTAGGGTCTAGAAATGGGATGAATCTCTTTTCTTCCCTGTGTGTTTGTGTATGTGTTTGATATGTATATTTATTGGTATAGTATGAATAAAATATTGATTGATATGAAATATAATTGGTTGTTTATTTTCATGTTTTTTAAGGTATAGTTCCAAGAAGTTTATTTGAATATTTATACAATAGTTTCTTGTAAATTATTCTTGGAAGTTCTATGATTTATTGTGATAGTTTTTATTGTGTATTTTATTGTTATTGAATGGTTTAGGGAAGTTTAGGAAGGCTTAGGAAAGGTTAGGATGGTTTAGGGAAGGATGCAGTCAGTTTTTCCCCTTCCTTGCTTCTATAGGCTTTCACTGTGACTTTGATGTTTTGATTTGATTGTCTTGTCTAGGACTTAGGTTGTGTTGAGGATGTGTTATGAAAGTGGTACTGAGGTTCCTCAATTAGTTAGACCTTAGGGAACCTTTCCTAGGCACTCTCCACACCTAAAAATGTCAATTTTTGGCAATTCTGTGAAGTTTTGGGTACAGTCTCATATGGGCATCCTGGAATGTCATACGAGTTTGTACTAGTACCCATAAAAAATTTGGTAAATTTTCATATGGGATTATCTAGATTGTCATATGGGTTACTATACAATATCATTTGGGGTTTTAGAGGATCTTAGGGGCTCAAATTTTGTAGATTTAGGGCTTGTGACCTCCATAACCTATTTCTCATGTGTGGGCTGCAACTTGTATCAATTATGTATATCCATCTATGGTTTTTTTAGCATTATAAGGTGTTACTTATGTTATTTTAGTACTTATCTTATGCTTGTGTTCATATTATGAGGCTAGGACTCGTTCTGGTGGCGTGAGTGCATAGGAGGGTTCCCTAGAATTGCAAGATGAATCTTTTGAAGTACTTTATGGTTTCATGGCTTGTGTGTCTGGGTAGGGGACTAGGTACCCTAGGAAAGTGGCTCACCATAGGTGTTGGGACCCAAAGTGGTTTCCACATGATCCTATGGGTGAGTTAGTAAAAAGTGATAACCTAATAATGAACTTGGCAAAGGGGGGATTCAAAAGATAATGAAAGACACATAATTAAGTCCACATAGTCCTATTGGAGTACTAGGGCCATGGGTAACTACCAATATGGATCCCTATTCATAAAGGGGGGACTGAGGTTACATGGTTTCCAGGAAGGATCACAATATATAGGATATGTGATGACACTCACCTAAAGGGTATGCTAGAAACCTAACCTATGTGTATAGTAAAGTGATACCTTGTTATGTTTTGTATTTGTTTCTAGGTTATTGATTTGTAAAGCATTAGGTTGTTTTAGGCCTTGTGAGTATCTTTTTTCTATCTCCTAGCACGAGGGTAGAACTACATAGTTTCAAATGGTTGGGTGGAAAATATCTTTTGAGGTACTATTCGTGGCTTAGATGTGTTTCAGATTTCTTGTAGTGATAAAGACATCTCAATGTGTATCATGTATTATTGAAAAGAAAGATGTAAATATCTCTTTTTAATCCTTCGGGCCATTCATTTAATTATTATTTTAATTGTATTCATTATCCAAAATTGAAGGATTAAAGAAATGTAATCAAGGAGGGATAGTTTTAAGGTTATTTCAAGGGTTGTTATTTGAAGATTCAAAAGTTGTAACTTAAAATGTAATCTTTTATCTTTTCCTTATCTCTCCTATGTGGAATGAAAAGCAATGTCACAATGTAAATGTTTAATTGAAATTGAAAAGGATAGTTATTCAATGAGTAGGAAAAAGAAATGAGAATGAAATAAGAAGTATAGATATAGTTATGAATGAATTATTACTCTCTTACCCTTCTCTTATATTCTAAAATGCAAAGTAAAGGAAAAAGAATTCAATTTGGAAAGTAATGAAATGCAATGTATGTATACCGGTAAAAGTAATAAATAAGGGAACCTTAAGGATTGTACTTGTGAATGTAATAATGAAATGATATAATGTTAGAAAAGTTTTTGTTAGTTGTAATTTTATGTCAAAAGACCTGATTCCTTATGGGTTCCTTGGCTGGGACATTACATTTGGTATCAAAGCCCTAGTTACTACACCGGGAGCTCAAGGTCTATTTATGTTTAAAAATCAAACTCTTAAACACATTGAATGCTCACCTGAAAATAGTACCTAAAACTTATGTTGCACCAGTCTTCTAGGATGCCTCTCATTACCCGCATAAGAGATAAGGATAGATTTTAGGAATCTTCCTCAAGATCTCGCCCAGAGAGTTCCAATGGGGAATATGACGAAGAACATAATCAAGACAATCATATAAATTAGATTCAGAGTAATGAATTGGAAGGAGCCCAACTTAAAAAAATTATGCAAAAAATTATGCATAGACTTGATAACCTTGAAAATAGAGTCAACTTTGAGGAAGGGAATTAGTCTCATCACCAAGATAGGGAAAGGGATAGGAGCTCTAAGAGAAGGCAAGCTATGTCAAAATTTGAGGATAGGGATACTGCTCACATGAGGGACTTACTAAAGGTCAAGGTACCTCTTTTCTATGGCAACGAAGGGGGATCTACAATAGAAACTTGGTTGTTCAACCTTGAGAAGTGTTTTTCTATGCACCCCTTTAGTAGTAATGTCAAGGCTAGATGTGCCATTAAAAATTTAAGCAAATTTTCATCTACCTAGTGGTGCATGGAAGGGGACAAACTTCAAGTCACCATTAACACTATATCTTGGGAATTGTTCCTAGAGAGCTTTAAGGAAGAATATGAAAGGAGATTCTATAAACTTAAGCTTTTATCAAGATATAAAGATGATGACCCCATTCTAGTACAACATTTCATCAGAGGTTTGAATGACCATATTTTAGGAGATGTGGTAGTCCTAGAACCCAAAAATATATGGGATGCTATCACAAAGGCATACCTAGTCGAAAGAAAGGTTAAAGGAAAAGGTGGCTATTCCAGTAGTCAAACATTCAATGTTGGGTCAAGTTCTAAAGGAAACTTTGACCAAGGGAATTCCAACTGCAAAAACAAAAAATCATCTTTCAAAGGAGGAAAAAACTTCCCCAAGAAGAAATTTTAGAATAACAGCTAAGGCAATGGAAGTTTCAACAACCCCAGAATCGTAACAGTTATTGAGGTCAACAATAGTTTCCTCCTCCACAATCCCAAAATTCTTAGAATTTGAATATAGGAGTTTATCAACAAAACAATGCACCTCCTACAAAGAACTTTGGAAGAAACACTGGGTGTTATTCTTGTGGACAACAAGGACACATTACAGTTCATTTCCCTCAGCGCACTAATTTCACCAATTAGAATCAGGAAGTTTTAGAACCAATTGTAGGAGATGCTGGCCGGTCTCACAAGGTGTTTTTTGCAGTTGAGCATAGACAAGATGATCATTAGAACACTATCATAGAAACTTTAGGCTCATTAAGGGGTAAATATATTTCTATTCTCTTTGACTTAGGAGCAATCAACTCCTTTATATCTTTGTCTTTGATAGAAAAGTGCGGGTTAGCGGTAGTAGCTCAAGGAGTTAAGTGGAAGGTAGAGCTAGCCTTAGGGGCTAAGATGACCACATATTTGTGTGTTTAGAATTGCAACTTGGGATTAGGGCCTTTCTTTACCAATGTAGATCTTTGAGTAATTACTCTTGGATCATATGAAGTTTTCCTAGGAATGGACTGGTTAGCATCTAACAAAGCCAAGATAGATTGTAGAAAGAAGCTCATTCATTGTTTAGATGATTTGGGAGAACCCAACACTATTGTGGGAATCCAATGACCTATATCAATTCAGATGATATTAGCAATGCAATTTAAGAGATGCATGAGAAAGGGATGCCGACTTCTTGCAGTCTCAGTTAATGACTTGGATTACAAGGAAGATAGAGAAATAACACTTGAACACCCTTTACTTCAAAAATTTGCAGATGTCTATCCAATTGAGATACCTGGAATGCCTACCAAAAGAGACATTGATTTCTACATAGAGTTGGTGCTATGTATGTGAATTTTGTACCTAGCTATGGACACAACACTTTAGTAAAACATTAGAGGTTAGCGAAATCAAAATATGCAAATAATTGAATCTAAGCTAACTAGGTGATTTACTGCCTTCTAGTAGGTGTGAGTATGATGTTCTCAAATTGAAATCAAGATCAGTGACAATGCAACACCTAAACGAAGGATTTGAATGCAAAAGAATGAAAGATTGTATGAATGCAGATTAAACTATATTTTTGTATTTTTTGTGCAATAGTATGAAGACTGTATGAACCTAAGCTAGATGAATGAAATTGAATGCAGATTTAATCTAAGAATGATATAAAGACTATGAATGCTATGATATGAAAACTATGCAAACTATGATCAACAATGAAAGATCTCACAAATTGCTTGTCGCAAGTGCTTAATCCTTCAATCGCCAATTTGCCAGAGTAATTGTGCAAATTTGAGTGTTTATAATTATGAAGAGCTGAGCCTTGTTTTTATAGAAATCTAGGGCTTGAGGATGCATTGAGAAAAGCCATAAATCACTCTTGATAAACTCAGGTTGATTTTTGAGTTATCAGGAAATCAGAGATAATTAACTCACAAAAATCATGCAAAAGCAATGTTTAACTCAAAATAGAGTTTAGATTAGATTTCAACTCATCATCAGATGTTGAGTTTCAATTTTAAAATTGATTGTTAATTTCTAGTTACCTGCTTTTTTGATTGTGCATGATTTAATTATGAATTAATTTAAAAATAAAGTGATTTATTCTCAACTTAACTGATTTTTGAATTAAAACAATTGATTTATGGGTTAATCAATTATTAAATCAAACTTTATTCTAAAACTATATTATTAAAATTGACAATTGACTCTAATTAATTAAATAAGAATTTAATCAATTATTCATGAGATTTTTAATTTATTGTCAAGATTAAATAATATAATTTAGGAATAAATTTAATTAAATAATTAAGTGGCAGTATTAAATCTAATTAATTAAATATTCAGAATATTCAATTAATCAAACTTTAGGATAAATAAGATTTATCGCCAAATAATTATTAAATCAAGATAATTAGGATAAATAGGAATATTCAAGGAATATTCTCTGATGTAGAATTTAGGATAAAATCAATTAGGATTCGATAATGTGCAGATGTGCCTTAGGCTAGGACTTTGATGTCAATTTCATTCAAATTGAAGATGTAGGAGGTTAATGAACCTATAGCCCATTTTTGGGGTATTACAAGTGCCAGTAGCTGAACCCATCTCCAAAGCTCCTTATCGTATGACCACTCAAGAGTTGAGTGAGTTAAAATGCAACTAGAAGAACTCTTGGAAAAAGGTTTCATTAGACCAAGTGTGTCACCTTGGGGAGCTCTGGTTATCTTTGTAAAGAAGAAGGATGGCTCACTTAGGTTGTGCATTGACTATCGTCATCTCAACAAAGTAACCATTAAGAATTGATATCCTTTGCCAAGAATTGATGATCTATTTGATCAAATGAAATGAGCCAAAGTATTTTCAAAGATAGATATGAAGCTGGGCAATCATTAGTTAAGGATTCACAAAGCTGACATTCACCAAACAACTTTTCATACCCAGTATGGGCATTATGAATTTACCGTAGTACCTTTCAGTCTCACAAATGTACCTTCAATGTTCATGAGTCTTATGAATGGGGTATTCAGGATCTTCTTGGATAAATTTTTCATAATCTTTCTGGATGACATCTTTGTGTACTCTAAGTTAGTGGAGGAACATGAGAAACATATCTGACAAGTATTAAAATGCCTTCACAAGAATCACTTGTTTGCAAACTTGGAAAAGTGTGAATTCTTTCAAACAGAAGTTAAGTATCTTGGTCATGTTATTTTAGGAGAAGGAATAGTAGTTGATCCCTCAAAGATTCAAGCTATAGTTGAATGGCCAACACCCACCAACATCTCAAAGGTTCGTAGTTTCATGAGTTTAGCTAGATACTACTGACGCTTCATCCAAGGATTCTCCAGAATAGCTTATCCCATCACTTACTTGCAAAGGAAAGGGAAGAAGTTCATTTGGACTAAGAAGTGTTCAAAAGATTTTAAGATCCTTAAGGATAAAATAACTAGTGCCTTGATTTTGGTTGTACCTAACCCCACTGAAAATTTGGTAATTTTCACTGATGTTTCCTTGGAAGGCATAGGGGAAGTATTGATGCAAGAAGGTAGAGTTATTTCTTATGAGTCTAGAAAGATTAAGGACTATGAGCTTAACTATCCCACACATGATTTGGAGTTAGAAGCTGTAGTTCATGACCTAAATCATTGGAGACACTTCTTATTGGGGCATTGGTTTGAGTTGTACACTGATCATTGAAGCCTTCAATACATATTTACACAACCTAATCTGAATACTAGACAACGTTGATGGATAGATTTCCTTTGTGAATATGATTTTGAGGTCTGATATATCCAAGGTAAAGAGAATGTGGTAGTTGATGCTTTAAATAGAAGGAGACATAAAATATCCATGCTCTCCCTTTCTACTAATTTGAGAAGTTAGATTTTGTAGATACTTCCTTCAAATACTTTGTATCAAGAGGTTAAGGCTGAAATTGAGTCAGGAAGGGCCTTAGAAGGAAGGATCTCAAGTTATTCCTTAGATTCAGATGGATTGTTGAGGAAACAAGGTAGAATCTATGTGCTACTTCCAGGTGATCTTTACAAATTTATCATGGTGGAATCACATCGCGCTCCCTATTCAACTCATCTAGGAGTTAAGAAGATGTATTTAGATATGCGACAATTATACTTTTGGTATGGTATGAAGAGGGATATAACAGATTCTGTGGCTAGGTGTATGGAATGTCAGAGGGTCAAGGATCACCCAACATACCTCCTTCAACCACATTTGATTCTAGAATGGAAATGTGATACGATATATATGGATTTTATTATGGGACTACCTGTCACTTATCAGAGACATGATGCTATCATGTGTTGGAGATTTTCCAGCAAGCCAGTGTTGACTGTATGTTTGTCATTGATGACAACATATGGTAAGTAGAATGCATGGAAGACTTATGAATTAATCTTGGAGTATATGTAGCATGGAAATGTTATCAACATTATATCATGAACACAGAGGTTAATTGTTAGTACAGATAGTTATGTAGAAGCTTGTGTCAACAGTGTTCCTGACAGAGTTATAGGCAGTGTTCTGTGAGTGATTGTCCGTATAATTATCATGGAGCCTTGCACCTTTGGATATGTGATGAAGACATACTAGTGATGTTACATTCATGGACGTAGAGTCTACTGATTAGTAGAAGGGAAGTTATGAAGTCACCATTCACCAGTTGTAGTTTGCTGTGTTTATTCAAAAGAGCCGGCATAGTTTTTATTAGTACAGGAGTTGCACCTATCATATTGGTATGCACCCTTGGATTAGTGATGAGAGAAGAGTCAAGAAGGTTTGGCTAAGAGTACATGATGTAATTCAGCTTGAGGAGAAAGCTTCAGTTAATTTGGTAGAGCCGACAGTGTGTAGAGTGCATCTACATTTATTAATATTGGATAGGTCCTAGATTGTGATGCGTGCTTAGTAGAGCCGACATAAATATTATTGGAGAGTATTATTGTTTCTCTATTATGATTTCAAGGTGGTTCTAATAGGATGACTTGATTATATCATTTAGAGGAAAGATATTTATAGGAAGTCATTTGTGATTGCTAAGGCATGGTTTAGAGTTGAATGTAAAGAGCAGAGTAGAGTGTGTGAAGTGTTGAGCCATCAGAAGAAGGTCAATATGACCAAGTAAAGAGTTTTTTCTATACATTGGAACTAATCCAGACAATAGGTCAAAGTGCAATTCACCAAGATCTAGATATAGGTGGTATCTATTATTCAAAAGGTTGTAGCCTTCACCCCTTTGAGTAGTGTGCTCTCAGATAGTGCGTCCTCACCCCTAATAGGGTTAATTGTAAAAGAATCCTAACAGGGTCCGACCCTTGACCAGGTCACTATACTAAATGCATTGTAAAGAAAACTCCTAACAGGGTTAAGGATCTTCTAACAAGGATCATAATACACTAGTGAAAATTATTAGTGGGTGTCAATTCCCATCTGGGTTTTTACCTATTTGGGTTTCCCCGTAACCAAAATATTGGTGTTGTGTTCAAGTGTTCTTTCATTGTGTTTATGCTTTATGTTTAAGTATACTTAATTAGATAAATAATTGAAACTTGTAGATAACTGATTCACCCCCCCCTTTTAGTTATCTCTTGGGACTATTCCTAATAATTGGTATCAGAGCCAAGTGCCTCAGAGAGAAATTTTAATAGCTTGAGGTTGATCAAATGGCATTCTTTAGAAAAGACAATCCTAAGTTTGATGGAGAGAATTATCTTGATTGGAAGAACAAGATGATGGCACATTTGCAGTGCATTTTTTTTGAAGTTTTTGAAATGGCTATCAAAGAAGTTTAGATCCCCTCTCTAGCAGATCTTGCAAAGGATGATGCTACTAGAAAGTAGGACTTTTTCCATCAGAATGTAATAGCTAAAGAATCCCTTATCAGCGCCTTATCTGATAGTGAGTTTTTCAGAGATGAAGAAAGCAGACACAACCTACAAGATATGGAAGCACCTAGAAGACATGTTTGTAGGAGATAAACAAGAAAAGAATGCATGCATAAAGACATGGAAGAAAAAGTACAATACATTGGAGATGCTACTTGAAGAGAACATAAGAGCCTACAATCAAAGGATTAATGAAGCAGTTGCTGGAATAAAAAATAATGGTGGAGAAATTTCAGAAGAAAACATCATGGATAAACTGATGACTACATTGACACCAAAATATGAGAGCAAGATAAACATCCTTGATGAGACTATGCAATTTTTAGAAAACTTCAAAAGAGAAAATTTAATCAGAAAGATTGCTACATTTGAGATATCAAGTTTGAAGATAGAGCCTAAATGTGAGACAACCTTCAAAGCTTTGGTCCATGGTAAGAAATCCTTGAACACCTCTGGTAATTTTGATGATGATGATGAAGAAGAAAAAGTTCTAGATGATTTCATTTCTATGATTGCTAAAAGAGAAAAGAAAGGAAAAGGAAAATATGAAGGTCAATTACCATTCAAATGCTTTTCATGTAATAAGATTGGTCACTTTGCATCGAAGTGTCCTACAAGAGTTAAAAAGTTCAAGAATAACTACAAGCCTAAGTATACAAAGGAATGATACTATGCTGGAGATGGAGTATCAGATGAAGAATTAGCAGAAGAAGAAATTGGATTCATTTCTCTTGAAGATGAAAATAATTCACAAGAGTTAGTACTGATTTCACAAGCTGACATCCAAATAGATTGGAACTTTAATAGTTGTGTTTCACATCACATGACATGAGACAAAGATAGATTTGTTCATTTGGATAGATACAAAGGAGGCATGGTTAGATTTGGAGATAACACTCCTAAACCCATCATTGGTAGAGGAGCCATCACCTTGGATGGAAAGAATATCACTAATGATGTTCTTTATGTTGATGGTTTGAAAAATAACCTACTAAGTGTTGGGTAGTTACTTGATAAAGGTTATAGGTTGGAGTTCAATAGAAACAAGTGCATCATTAACAATAAGGAAGGAGAAATGATTACATCAGGATCAAAAACTAAAGGTAATGTTTTTCAACTTAATCCATACACAAGTTGTTTTGTTGCTAAATTATATGATAGTTGGCTATGGCACAAAAGACTATGTCATATCAATTTTGATAACATAGTAAAGATTAGTAATGTTAAGGCAGTAAGAGACATACCTAGCATAGAAAATCTGGTTGATACTATTTGCAGGGAATGTGTGATGGGAAAGCATGTGAGCAATTCATTTAGAAGCAAGCATAATTCAGCAGAGAACAAGTTGGATCTAATTCATACAGACCTATGTGAACCAACTCTAACAAGATCATACTATGGTGAAAGGTATTTCATTTTGTTTGTAGATGATTATTCTAGAATGATGTGGGTTGTATTCTTGAAAGATAAATCAGAAGCATTTGGGAAGTTCAAAATATTCAAAGCTAAGGTTGAGAATGAATCTGGACTAAAGATAAAATGTCTAAGGTCGGATAGAGGAGGAGAATTCACCTCTGACAGATTCTACGAGTACTGCGAAGAACATGGCATAAAGAGATAGTTGAGTGCACCTAGAACCCCTTAGTAGAATGGGATTGTAGAGAGAAGGAATAGGATCATCCTTGATACAGTGCACACCATCATGATTGAAGGAAAAGTTGCACACACCTATTAGAGAGATGCGATCAATACAATAGTCTATACAATCAATAGAATACAATTAAGGCCTGGCACGGACTAGACACCTTATTAGCTATGGTTTGGTAATGTTCCCACAGTGAAATACTTCAAAATCTTTGGAAGCAAGTGCTACATCAAGAGGGATGAAGCAATAGGCAAATTTGATGCAAGAAGTGATGAAGGTATTTTTCTTGGTTACTCTGCTAAAAGTAAAGCTTATAGATGTTTTAACTTAAGATTGAAGAAGATCATTAAAAGTGCTCATGTTAAGATTGATGAAAAGTTTATGGTTCAAGAAAGATATCATGATTACTCACCTATAATTGAAGAAGAACCCAGACCTTCCACTAGTGAGATAGTTGTTGAAGAGATGTTTGGCAACATTGATGTATTATTCAATGACCCTAAAACAAGTGAAGAAGAAACTTAGAAGGAAGATGAGTCAGTATCACCTAAATTTCCAAAGTATACATCTAGATATCACTCTAAGGGTGACATCATTGGAGATCAGAGAAACAAAGTCACAACAAGATAAAAAACAAAGAATTTAGCAATAAATGAAGCAGTGTGTTTACCATCTCAAATTGAAACTGTAAGTGTTGAAGATGCATGTAATGATTCATATTGACATGATGCTATGAAAGAAGAACTAGATCAGATTATTAAGAATGATACTTTGGAACTGGTCCCAAGACCTAGTGATAAGAATGTGATTGGAACAAAGTGGATATTTAGAAGCAAGATGAATGAAGATGGTACAATAGTAAGGAATAAAAAAAGGTTAGTATGTAAGGGATATGCACAAAGAGAAGGTATTGATTATTCAAACACTTTTGCACCAGTGAGAAGATTAGAAGCCATTAAGTTATTTTTAGCTTTGTCAACATTCAAAAACTTCAAATTTTATTAGATGGATGTTAAGTCAGCATTCTTGAATGGAGAGCTAAAATAAGAAGTATACATTGAGTAGCCAGAAGGATTCACCTTATCAGACAAACCTGATATGGTATGCAGATTGAAGAAAGCCCTTTATGGACTTAAGCAAGCCCCTAGGGCATGGTATGAGAGACTTGATGTATATCTAACAAAAATTAGATTCAAGAAAGGAGCAACAGATTGTAATCTATTCATAAGAGAGACATCTGAAGGTCTACTACTTGTAGCTATATTTGTTGATGATATTATCTTTGGGGGTAATGACAAAATTATTCCAAATTTGCTAAGGAGATGAAGAGTGAGTTTGAGATGAGAATGATTGGACCTATCAAATACGTTTTAGGATTGAATGTGCAACATATAGACACAAGTATATTCATAAATCAGACTACATATGGTAAATAAATCTTGAAGACTTTCAAGATGGATGATTGTAAGCCAATGGGTACACCTATGATAACAGGTTGCAAGATTACGAAGGAAGATGATTCTCCAGCAATAGATACACCATTATACAAGTCTATGATTGGTAAACTCATATATCTTACTCAAACTAGACCTGATATTTCTAATGCAGTTGACATAGTTGGAAGATTTGCAGTAGAGCCTAAACAAAGTCACCTCATGGTAGTAAAGAGAATATTCAGATATTTGCAGGGCATTATAGATTATGGTCTATGGTATCCTAACTCAGAGAATGTTGAGCTTCATGTTTATATAGATGCTGATTGGGTAGGATGTGTTAATGATAGAAATAGTACATTAGGTGGAGCAGTGTTTCTTGGTGATAGACTTGTCACTTGGACAAGCAAGAAGAAAAATTTTATTTCTCAGTCAACAACAGAAGAAGAGTATGTTGTAGTAGCCCTAAATTTTTCTACAATTATTTGGATCAAGTAGATGATAAAGGACTTTGGTATTCAGATTGATTATCCTATTGCTATTCATTGTGATAATACTAGCACTATCAACATGTCAAAGAATCCTATGATGCATGCAAAGACAAAGCACATAGAGATTAAGTATCACTTCCTAAGAGAGAAAGTGGTAGAGAAAGAAGTCAAATTGGATTATGTGAGCACAAAGGAAAAACTAGTAGATATATTCACAAAGCCTTTGCCAAAGGATACTTTTGAGTATCTCAGGGAGAAGTTGGGTGTAATTCCCTTCCTTGATTTTGCTTAGAGAAAGAGGAAAGTGCATCAGTCCTCAGGGACTGATGGATGGTTGACTACTTTAATTAAAGAGTAGTACCAATGATTAAATGAGTTGGCACCCTTTTCCATTGATGTCAAAGGGGGAGTAGTATAAAGTCATGAAAAATAAGAAAAGAAAAAAAAGATATAGAGTAGGGGGAGAATATTCAGAAAGGAGGAGTTGCAATAGTTGATGGAGGATCCATCTTTGGGGGAGTTTTGATGAGGAGATGGAGAATTTTATAAAATAATTATTCATTTGGATTGGTGGAGTTTTTCATTCCATATGTCACCATCAATGCCAAAGGGGGAGATTGTTGGAGATTTGGCAACAAGCCAGTGATGACTATATGTTTGTCATTGATGACAACATATGGTAAGTAGCATGTGTGGAAGACTTATGTAGTAAGCTTGGAGTATATGTAGCATGGACATAGTATCAGCATGATATCATGGACACAAAGGTTAATTGTTAGTATAGACAGTTATATAGCAACTTGTGTCAGTAGTGTTATTGACAGAGTTACATGCAATGTTCTATGAGTGATTGTCTATATAATTATCATGGAGCCTTTCACCTTTGGATATGTGATGAAGAAATACTAGTGATGTTGCATTCATGGCCATAGAGTTTGATGATTAGTAGAAGGGAAGTTATGAAGTCACCATTCACCAGTTGTAGTTTCCTGTGTTTATTCAGAAGAGCTGACATAGATTTTATTGGTATAGGAGTTGTGCCTATCATATCGGTATGTGCCCTTGCATTAGTGATGAGAGAAGAGTCAAGAAGGTTTGGCTAAGAGTGCATGATGTAATTCAGCTTGAGGAGAAAGCTTCAGTTAATTTGGTAGAGCCGACAGTGTGTAGTGTGCGTCTACATTTATTAATATTGGATAGGTCCCAGATTGTGTTGCATGCTTAGTAGAGCCAACATAAATATTATTGGAGAGTATTATTATTTCTCTATTATGATTTTAAGGTGGTTCTAATAGGCCGACTTGATTATATCATGTAGAGGAAAGATATTTATATGCAGTCATTTGTGATTGTTAAGGCATGGTTTAGAGTTGAATGTGAAGACCAGAGCATAGTGTGTGAAGGGTTGAGCCATCAGAAGAAGGTCTATGTGACCAAGTAAAGAGTTTGTGCTATACATTGGAATTGATCCATACAATAGGTCAAAGTGCAATTCACCAAGATCCAAATATAGTGTGTATCTATTATTCAGAAGGTTGTAGCCTTCATCCCTTTGAGCAGTGTGCTCTTGGACAGTGCGTCCTCACCCCTAACAAGGTTAATTGTAAAAGAATCCTAACAGGGTCTGACCCTTGACTAGGTCACTGTACTAAATGCATTGTAAAGACAACTCCTAACAGGGTTAAGGATCTTCTAACAAGGATCATAATACACTAGTGTAGATTATTAGTGGGTGTCAATTCCCACTGAGGTTTTTACCTATTTGGGTTTCCCTGTAAACAAAATATTGGTGTTTTGTTCAAGTGTTCTTTCATTGTGTTTATGCTTTATGTTTAAGTATACTTAATTGGATAAAGAATTGAAACTTTTAGATAAATGATTCACCCCCCCCTCAGTTATCTCATGGGACTATTCCTAACATCATGGTCACAATGGATAAGTTAAATAAGGTAGCACATTTTTCTCCTTTGCAGTCATCCTATACACCCACCTCAGTATCCAAAGTCTTCCTGAAGGATATAGTCAAGTTACAAAATGTTCCTAGAAAGGTTATCTCCAATAGGGATCTAGTGTTTGCTTCAGAGTTCTAGACCTCATTGCAACATGCCTTAAGGACTTAGTTGAATTTTAGTTCAGCATACCATCCAGAGATGGATGGTCAGACAAAGTGAGTTAATCAGGTGCTTGAGGACATGATTAAAATGTATGTGATGGACAAATAGATCCATTGGGAAGATTATTTGTACCTAGTGGAGTTTTCATACAATAATGGCTATCATAGTTCTATAGGAATGTGACCATTTCAAGCTCTCTATGGCTGACCTTGTCGTACCCATCTGAGTTGGGATCGCTTAGAGGAAAGAGTAGTACTTGGCCCTTAGATGTTACATGATATGGAGAAATAAGTTCAAAAGATCAGAGAGCATCTTGTGATGGCTCAGGATAGGCAGAAGAAGTATGTTGATGCTCAAAAAATTGATAGGCAATTTTCTATTGGAGATAAGGTGTTTTTGAGAATCTGCCCACGTAAGAGCCCTATCTATTATGAAAAAGGTTCTAAGTTGGCACTGAGATTTGTGGGTCCGTTTGAGATCCTTAAGAGGATAGGACCACTTTCTGATCGACTTGCCCTACCACCCAGCCTCACATGTATGCATGATGTATTTCATGTATCCATTCTTAGAAGTATATTCCTTATTTGACCCATGTTTTGGATTGGAACACTTTACAGGTAGAGGATGAGCAACTAGCTTTGAAGCTAGTGCATATACTCCAACAAACGGACTTTGACCCTCAGGGGTTGCAACATAGAGCATGTAAGGGTCCTATGGGACCCCATTGATGAGACCTCCACCACTTGGAAGGATGCTAGCAGACTTAGATTTTCATATCCATACTTATTTGTAGGCTTTCAAGAGTAAGCCTAATCGTAGGGGGAGATGATGTAATGCCCACCCTAGTGTCTGCAGATTCTGGACTAATAGGACTACTACTTGGTTATTTGGATTATATGTTTGGACTAAGATTATTACTTGGTTATCATTTTATGATTATACATTTGAGCATATCTATATATTTGGTTAATATAATTTATTATGGAGATATTAAATGATTTGGCATTAAATGAATAATGTTTAGAAATGAGTTATCTGTAATGTTTCATACTTGATTTCTATTATTATTATTATGTTTATGATGGATCTAACCCTACTAACCCCGTTATGTTGGATGATTACACTATTTTATGTGAGTGTAGGATGAGGAGAGGAAGTCATAGTTACTCCTATAGGAGATCCACACGATGTCACATTCTCCCTCCTTGTTTGTCACTATTTGTTTATATATATATATACATGTCGATTGGTGATGCAGGATGAAGCTACTAGGCATCAACTCCACTTGGCTATATAGGTCTGAGTGTGCCTTCAAAATCCTCGAACTGTTGTTGTGTGGAGATTTTACCAAGCTACTTTCAAGGTTACCGATGGACTTAGATTCCTGTTAGGAGGTTACCCTAGTTGGGGGAATTTGAATGCAGTTTTATGATGTTGTCTTGTGGTTATGTTTCGATGTTGTTTTGAGATTTATGTTGTAAGTTAGATTTATTCCTATATATATATATATAATGAATGTACATTATGTTAGGAATAACAGTCCAAAATAAAACTGAGAGGGGGGTTGAATCAATTGTATGATAGATTATTAAACTTTAAACTTTGAGTAGCAACAATATCAGATCCAATGAACACAATAAATTCCAACACAATAACACAATATTTTGGTCTCGGGGAAACCCTGTTAAAGGCAAAACCCCTAGTGGGAATTAGCACCCACAAATAATGTAATGAGAGTATATTATCCTTGTTATAAGATTTAGCCCTGTTAGGAGCTTATTAAACCATTATAGTACACATTCCTTGTTAGAGGACATACCCTGTTAGGAGTTAGCAAAGAAGGGTGGGCTCACTTCCTAAAGAAGGTTAAATCCACCTTTAGAACTCACTATTCGTAACAAGTGTATATGAAGACATATGCAATCTTTTGAACTATCCAACAAAAACTATCTTTGCTTGATTAGTTCCAATGAAGTTCACCAGTATATCTTTTCTCTACATTCAGGAGACAAAAGCTCACAGCTTCTTACAATCCTCTTTATGTCCCATTCATTCTCACCATATCTTTTCCAAAGAAAAGATCATACATATATACCCTATTACATTCTACATGATCAGGTCATCCAATTAGGCTTTCCTATTTACATAAACTCTTGCTAAGATGCACATGGTACCTAAAACAAGTATACAATGATTATATTACAACAATTAAGGACCAACATCCTTAATTTACTTTTGCAAAACAAAATGCATGCTACACTTCTAAAGTTGGCTCCCAAATAAGTCTTCTCCATATCACATGCCACAACTAATGTCATCCAATGTTTTGTACCTTACACTAACCAAGGAACATCCTTCAGTGCCTTTTCTTTCATCTCTCAAACTTGCATGTACCGAATCCATATCTTCTGTAAGATATATCAAAAATACAGAGACTCACTCCGTCAGCTTCCATTGTTACTGTCCAGTAATTAGTCTTCACCAAAACAAGTGTAACTCTCTCAATATGGAACATTACATGATGTGATATTGGATATAAGATCACAAAATCTTCTTGTACTCTCATCTATCTTCACATGTTCTAAAACATTTGTACACTATCATAATCATCCTGTACTCTTCGTAGAGACATATGTTGACATCAATGACAAACCACAAATGAAAATAGTATGACTGCCCATTCAGTAATGTAGTGATTAAACATATTAAATGTATCAATCACCATCTCATGCATTAAAAATATCCAACAATCTCCCCCTTTGGCATTGATGTCAACATATGTGAAAATCCATCATCCCACAATTATATCAATCCAAAGTTTTGCAACCAAATAGTGCTGCATACAATCTCCCGATACAATGGGGATTTTCTCATAGCAACACTCCCCCTTTGAAAACAATGGAAAAGGGTGCCATGAGTCATCAAATGTTCTCTAACATCTTTCTTCCATGATCAATCCCCCTAAGGAGTAGATCCCTACATCCAATCCAAAATATGACAAGGCTCTAAAAACCTCTAGATTAATGCATCTCTGCATCATTTAATTCTGACTAGGAGGGGCCTAAACCCCAAGCATACCTCTGAGATATTCAAAGGTATCTTTTGGTAGCGACATTTTGAAGATGTTTGCAATCTTCTCTTTTGTACTAATATATTCTAATTGTATTTCCTTCTCTACCACCTTGTCTCTCAAGAAGTGATACTTGATAGAAATATGTTTAGTTTTAGAGTGCATCACCAGATTCTTTGACATCTTCACTATATTGGTGTTATCACAATGGATAACCATAGGATCATCAAAAGTTAGTCCTATGTCCTTCATCATTTGTTTCATCCAAACAATATTTTGAGTGCAATTTTTAGCAGAAGAAACATACTCTGATTCAACAATAGATTGTGCTATACAATCTTGCTTCTTACTTAGCCAAGAAACCAACTTTTTCCCAAGGAAAAATGCACCACCACTAGTACTCTTTTTGTTATCAATGTTTCCTACCCAATCAACATCAGTATAATCATGAAGTTCAAAGCTATTATTTCTATCATACCATAAGCCATAGTTTATGGTTCCTTTTAGATATCTCAGTATCCTTTTTACAACAACTAGGTGTGTTTCTTTGGGTTCTGCCTAATATCTAGCCACAATTCCAACAACATTAGCAATATCTGGTCTGGTGTGGGTCAAATATTGTAATCCTCCAACCATTGATCTATACAAGGTTTGAAAAATACACTTTGATTCATCATCAATTGTTAGTTTATTACCAATCACCATGGGTGTGTTGACTAGTTTGCAGTCCTCCATTCCAATTTTTTTCAACATTTCTTTAAGATATTTAGTTTGAGAAATAAAATACCATCTTTGCTCTGATTTATTTGTAGTCCAAGAAAGAATTTCATTTCACCTATCATGGACATCTTGAATTCACTTTCCATTTCCTTAGAAAATTTCTCACATAGATCATCATTGCCTCCAAAGATAATATCATCAACAAAGACTTCTATAATCAAGATTCCATCTTCACTAGTTCTTAAATACAAATTACTGTTAGCATTACCTTTTCTGAATCCAAGACAAAGTAAGTACTTCTCTAACCTTGCATACAAAGCCCTTGGAGCTTATTTCAGCCCATAAAAAGCTTTGTTTAACTTGCATACCATGTCTCCATCTTCGCATAGAGGAAATCCATCAGGTTGTTCTATATACACTTCTTCTTCAAGATCCCCATTCAGAAATGCAGATTTTACATCCATCTGATACACCTTGAAATTCTTATGTGCAACATAAGCCAAGAATAATCTTACAACTTCTATTATCGAAATAGGAGAAAATGTCTCTTCAAAGTCTATGCCTTCTTGTTTTGAGTAGCCTTTACATACTAGTCTTTCTTTGTTTCTTATAGCAACCCCTTCTTCATTCATTTTGTTTCTGAAAACCCATTTAGTTCCTATCACATTTTTGTTCTGAGGGCTAGGAACTAGTTCCCAAGTGTTATTCTTCTTTATCTGATCTAATTCTTCTTTCATAGCATTTATCCAAGATTCATCTCTACAAGCTTCATTTGTATTCTTTGGTTCAACTTGAGAAATTAAAAAAGTTTCTTCTCTAACCTTTGATCTAGTTAGTACTCCTTGATTTGTATCACCAATAATTTTCTTCTCAAGATGATTCTTCTTTACATACCTTGGAGTTTTAGGAACCTCAACAACCTTATTTGTCATTATCATAGATCTCTTTTTCGCATTTAGTCTCAACAATTTCTTCTTCTTTTGTAGCAGCAGCCCCTTTGATCTCTGTATTCTGATCATAGTTATACATTCTCTCTTGTATCTGGAATCTTTCATCTATCTTTACATTGTGACTTTCAATTATTTCCCTCAATCTCAGATTAAAGCATTTGTAAGCTTTACTCTTAGTAGAGTAACCAAGAAAAATTCCTTCATCACTTCTAGCATCAAACTTTCCTATCTCATCATCTCTCTTTATATAGCACTTACTACCAAGTATTCTAAAATATTTTACAGTAGGAATATGATTGAACCATAATTCATAAGGAGTCTTACTTGTACCTTCTCTGATCTAAATTTTGTTCAGTGTGTACATTGCTGTTCCAATAACCTCTCTCCAATGTATATGAGATACATTTCCTTCAAGAAAAATTGTCCTAGCAACATCAAGTGTAGTCTGGTTTCTTTGCTCTACTATCCCATTCTGTTGTGGAGTCCTAGGAGTAGATGTTTTTCTTTGTATTCCATGTTCTTTGTAGTATGAATTTAATAGATATGAAGTAAATTCTCCACTTCTATCTGACCTCAAACATTTTATTTTAAAACCTGATTCATTCTCTACTTTTGCTTTGAATATCTTGAATTTATCAAATGCCTTTGATTTCTCTTTTAAATAAGTAACCCACATCATTCTAGAAAAATCATCAACAAAAAGTATAAAATACCTTTCACCATAGTATGATTTTGTCCTTGTAGGTCTACATAGATCTGTATGTACCAGATCCAACTTTACCTTTGATGTATAAGCTTTTCTTTTATAACTTCTTTTAGTCTATTTTCCCATAACACATTCTCTGCATACAGTATTAGATGGTTTAACAATCTTTGGTAGATCTCTTACTGCATTAGTCAAACTTGCCTTCACAATGTTATCAAAATTAACATGACAGAATGTTCTGTGCCATAACCAACTGTCATCTACCTTCACAACAAAACAAGAAGCTTTAGATGTATTTAATTCAAATACATTACCTTTAGATTTAGTACTGGTTGTAATCAGCTTTCCTTCTTTACTTCTGATAAAACATTTACCATTACTGAATTTTAATTAAAACTCTTTGTCCATCAACTATCCAACACCACCATCATACTTTACTAACTTAACAAACTTGTTTTTATCCCCAGTCATATGATGTGAACAACCACTATCTATAATCCATTCAGTTTTCTTATAAACATGTGACACTAAAGCCTTTTCCTCATGTACCGGTTCATCTCTAATAGAAAAAAGTCTGATCTTCTCATAATCTAAATCATCATCATTAGAAATACCTTCACTAGCATAGTAACATTCTTTATCATTTGAGTACTTAGATTTGAAAAACTGAGGTTTGTACTTAGGAACCCTTGTAGGACATCTAGATGCAAAATGACCAACCTTATTGCATGAAAAATATTTTAAAGGTAATTTGCCTTCAAATTTACCCTTACCTCTCTTTTCTCTTCTAGTGATCAGTGCAACAAGTTCATCCATCTTTCTTTCCTCAATCATTATCTGTTCCCACTCCTCGGCATATTCTCCAAGATCTTCTTTCAGATTCTCACTACTATTGCTTGAAAGTGTAGACATTATCTTCTTATGTGCAGATGCCTTAAATGAATATTCAACCTTGGGTATAGAATCTCCCATTTCTATAGCTTCAAAAGTAGTTAGCTTTGCAATCAACATTTCTCTGCTAAAGTTTGGAGTCAAAGGTATAGATTCTTGAATTTATAGAGCTTTGAACTTGTAAGCAGGAGAAAATGATCTAAGGATCTTTGCAATGAATTCTTCTTCATCATAAGTGCCTCCACAATTTTTGATTCCAACCACAACTTCTGTAACTCTTTGAACATAGGCCCTAATACTTTCATCATCATTCATTTGTAGCTTCTCCATCTTTGTTTTCCAATTCTGTAACTTTTCTTTCTTTGTATATTTGTCTCCTTCATATAGTGCTTCTAATCTTTGCCAAATTTCATGTACTGAATCTAAGTCTTTAACTTTAGTAAATTCTCCTTCAGAGAGTGTGCTGATCAATGCTTCTCTTGCAACCATGTTTTGAGAGAACACCTTCTTCTCGTCATCAGACACCAATGGAAAATCATTCTCAGTCTTTATAGTCACCTTATTCTTTGTGGGCAACCGATAGTCAATGCCTAAACATAGCAAATGATTTCGCATCTTGTTCTTCCAATTGTCAAATATTTCAGGATCAAATTTTGGACCATCCTTCCTATAGAGTTCTATATCCAAGATCACCTCAAGCTTTTAAGCTTTCTCTCTAAGGACCAGTAGCTCTGATACCAATTGTTAGGAATAATAGTAAAAAATACAACTGAGAGGGGGGGGTGAATCAGTTGTATGAAATATTATTAAACTTTAAACTTTGAGTAGAAGCAATATCAGATCCAATGAATACAATAAATGCCAACACAATAACATAATATTTTGGTCTCGAGGAAACCCTGTTAAAGGTAAAAACCCTGGTGGAAATTAGCACCTATAAATAATGTACTGAGAATATATTATCCTTGTTAGAAGATTTAGCCCTGTTAGGAGCTTATTAAACTATTACAGTACACAGTCCTTGTTAGAGGATAGACCCTGTTAGGAGTTAGCAAAGAAGGGTGGGCTCACTGCCCAAAGAAGGTTAAATCCACCTTCAGAACTCAATGTTCTCAAAAAGTGTATATGAAGACACACAATCTTTTGAACTGTCCAACAACAACTGTATTTGCTTGATCAGTTCCAATGAAGTTCACTAGTATATCTCCACTCTACATTCAATAGACACAAGCTCACATCTTCTTACAGTCCTCTTTATATCACATTCATTCTCACCATATCTTTTCCAAAGAAAAGATCTTACATATCTACCCTATTACATTCTCATGATCAGGTCGGCCAATTAGGCTTTCCTATTTACATAAACTCTTGCTAAGATACACACGGTACCTAAAACAAGTATACAATGATTCCATTACAACAAATAAGGATTGAAATCCTTAATTTACTTTTGCAAAACAAAATGCATGCTACACTTCTGAAGTCAGATCCCAAATAATTCTTCTCTAGATCACACACCACAATGGATGTCATCCAGCATTCTGTACCTTGCACTAACCAATGAACATCCTTCAGTGCCTTGTCTTTCATCTCTCAAACTCACATGTACTGAATCCATATCTTCTGTAAGATATGAAAAAAATATAGACTCACTTTGTCAGCTTCCATTGTTACTGTCCAGTAATCAGTCTTCACCAAAACAAGTGTAACTCTCTCAATATGGAACATTACATGATGCGATCTTGGATATAAGATCACAACATCTTCCTGTATTCTCATCTATCTTCACAAGTTCTAAAACATCTGTATAGTGTCATCACACTATCATAATCAGCCTATACTCTTTACAGAGACATATGTTGACATCAATGACAAACCATAAATGACAACAGTATGAATGCCCAGTCAGTAACATAGTGATTAAATATATTAAATGTATCAATCACCATCTCATGCATTAGCAATAGCCAACACCTTATATATGAATGTGTATATGTGGGTGCACACACATATACCCATGCATATATACATATTATTATTTATGTGTTTTTATTTGTTTGTACAATGGCTTCTTTAATGCTTAAAAAAAGTATATTAAATAAAAGCAAAAATAATAATAAAGAAAATAAAAAGGAAGCTCTTTTGGTAAAACTAGCTATCTAGGGGATTTGAACTCGAGACCTCCTAGAAGTTAGGCTAGTTTGTTTCCAAGTGGGATATGTGTTATACTTGAGAGCTTTATGTCTATTTTTCTTGTTATAGGGTTTTTAGAAGGATAATTTAAGTAAAATTAATTGAAGGCTTTATTATGTGGTTACAAGAAGTTTTGGTTAATTTCTCAACCAACTATGGAAGTTGGAGAAGTTGCTTCCTGTAAAGAAAATCCTTCAACCATATAGTTGGAGGTTAAATTATTTGGTTTTGGGAGAGTTTGGGAGATTAGAGGTTTGAAGGAAAATTTGGGGATTTTTGCAAGTTTTGATCCAGAAGTCATTTTGGGGTTTCTCTGTGTGTTGAAATCTTCATTCTAGTTTATGAGGGAAAGTAAGGAGATTGTTGAGGAAGGAGGGAGGATTTATTTCTATAGGGAAATATAACTAGGAGGATATCAACTCACCATTTCTCAAAGCTTGATTGAAGGACTTTCAGAAGTGTGCTCCAACCCTTTGAGAGGATTCTCCGTAGGACTCCAGGTAGGGTTTGGAACTGGGATGAATCTCTTTTCTTCCCTGTGTGTTTGTGTATGTGTTTTCTATGTATATTGACAGGCATAGTGTTAATAAACTATTGATTGATAGGAAATATAACTGGTTGTTTATTTTCATGTTTTGTAAGGTATAGTTCCTGGAAGTTTATTTGAATGTTTATACAATAGTTTCTTGTAAATTATTCCTGGAAGTTCCATGATTTATTATGATACTTTTTATTGGTGTATTTTATTTTTATTGAATGGTTTAGGGAAGTTTAGGAAGGTTTAGGAAAGGTTAGGATGGTTTAGGGAAGGATGTAGTTAGTTTTTCCCCTTCCTTGCTTATGTAGGATTTCATTGACTTTGATGTTTTGATTTGATTATCTTTTCTAGGACTTAGGTTGTGTTGAGGATGTGTTCTAGAAGTGGTACCAAGGTACCTCAATTAGGTAGACCTCAGTGAACCTTTCCCAGATACTCTCCACACCTAAAAATGTCAATTTTGGGTAATTCTGAGAAGTTTTGGGTACAGTCTCGTATGTGCATCATGGAATGTTGTACGAGTTTGTACTAGTACCCATACAACCTTTGGTAAATTATCATATGGGATTACCTATATTTTCATATGGGTTACTATACAATTTCATTTGGTGTTTTAGAGGATCTCAGGGGCTCAAATTTTGTAGAATTAGGGCTTGTGACCTCCATAACCCGTTTCTCATGTGTGGGCTGTAGATTGTATCACTTATGTATGTCTATCTATGGTTTTTTTGGCATTATAAGATGTTACTTATGTTATTTCAATAGTTGGCTTATGCTTGTGTTCATATTTTGAGGCTAGGACTTGTTCTAGTGGCCTGAGTGCACATGAGGGTTCCCTAGACCTGCAAGATGAATATTTTGAAGTACTTTATGGTTTCATGGCTTGTGTGTGTGGGTAGGGGAATAGGTACCCTAGGTGAGTGGATCACCATAAGTGTTGGGACCCAAAGTAGTTTTTAGATGATCCTATGGGTGGGTTAGTAAAAAGTGATAACCTAATAATGAACTTGGGAAAGGGGGGATTCAAAAGATAATGAAAGACACATAATTAAGTCCACATAGTCTTGTTCGAGTATCGGGACCATGGGTAATTTCTAGGATGGATCCCTATTCATGAAGGGGGGACCGGGGTTACATGGTTGCCAAGAAGGATCCCAATATATAGAATATGTGATGACACTCACCTAGAGGGTGCGCTAGAAACCTAACCTATGTGTATAGTAAAGTGATACCTTGTTATGTTTTTTATTTGTTTCCAAATTATTTATTTGTAAATCCTTAGGTTTCTTTAGGCCTTGTGAGTATCTTGGTTCTATCTCCTAGCACGGGGGGTGGAACTACATAGTTTCACATGGTTGGGTGGCAAATATATTTTGAGGTACTTTTTGTGGTTCATGGCTTGGATGTGTTTTAGATTTTGTGTAGTGATAAACACATCTTAATGTGTATCATGTATTATTGAAAAGAAATATGTAAAGATCTCTTTGTATACCTTCGAGCCATTCATGTAATTGTTATTGCACAATTGTATTCATTATCCAAAATTGAAGGATTAAAGCAATGTAATCAGGGATGGATAGTTTTAAGGTTATTTCAAGGGTGTTTATTTGAAGATTCAAAATTTGTAACTTAAAATGTAATCTTCTATATTTTCCTTATCTCTCCTATGTGGAATGAAAAGCAATGTCACAATATAAAGGTTGAATTGAAATTGAAAAGGATAGTTATTCAATGTGTAGGAAAAATAAATGAGAATGAAATAGGAAGTAGAGATATAGTTATGAATGAATTATTACTCTCTTACCCTTCTCTTATACTCTGAAATGCAAAGTAAAGGAAAAGGAAATGGAATTCAATTTGGAAAATAATGAAATGCAATGTATGTATATTGGTAAATGAAATCAATAAGGGAACCTTAAGCAATGTACTTGTGAATGCAATAATGAAATGATATAATGTTAGAAAAGTTTTTTGTTAGTTATAATTTTATGTCAAAAGACTTGATTCCTTATGGGTTCCCTAGCAGGGAAATTAAATTTTTTTTTTCCCTATGACCCTATCAGCTTTCAATAAGATTTGCATTTTAATTCTCTAAAATAGTCAAACACATTTTGGATTCTCCAATGCACCACCTCAAATCTTCCTTATATAATAACATTGATCCCAAAAATAACACTTCATCAACTCTATAACCATTATTACACATCATCATAAAAATATGTATCATCGCAACTACTAAACTACTTACCAATATGGATTCTTCTAAGTGATGCTCAAGAACATAAGTGTTCTTTCCTATCTAAATGATTGTGACACTAAAATATCATTCATTGATCAACCAAATGAGTTGTGGTTAGAACCACACTACATTATGACCATGTTGATACTATATCTATGAATGCACCTTGTAATTATTCATCTATCACAACTTCTACCAAAGTGGTGACCTCTCTATCTACCGATCTTCTGGACTTAACTAATTTCTAGCATTACCAATTTCTTAACCTGGACACCGATTGCCTTCTAAACTTCACCGATTATGATATATGACCGACCTGGCTTAGTTTCCATAATGAAAACCAAACCAATTACTACTTATGATTGCAACCAATATGCATCACTATGTCAATTCATAATTCCAACAAACTCCCCCTTTGGCATTGATGACAAAAACCTTATGCTCACCAACATATTCTTCCCTTTTGAGAGTAATACCAAAGGTGTAAAACTAAAATATGTTCAAATATGCACCATCTTCTTAAAAATTCTCAAAGATGACCTTAAATTTTACCTTTTTTGACTCTAAGGATGTTTCCCATGTCTTTTGCATGTTTCCCAATGCAATAATTTTCTCAAGTAAACTTGATAGTAACTTTTCCATACTTTTTAAAGTGCTCATGTTCAACAAGACAAGTATCCCTTCCACCTTCTCTACATGCTACTGCATTACCTCCATTGTTGGGGATAAGAATGATTGAAGCTCAAATATACTGACCAATCCACTGTCTTTCTCCTACTAGATTTGCTTCACCCTTAAGGTTAGTTTTTGCACTTGACTACTGAAAGCAGTAACTAAGCTTGAAGTAGGATCTGGCTAACTGGTTAATATTTATATCTCCTTTAGGACTTCAATTCTTTTCTCCTCCAAATATTTTACAAACTCTAAGTGATTGGATACTTTTGTGAAAAGTTGTCCTACCTTAATCAATGAAGTTTTGACTTCTTTCACCAATTCTATCAATTTGTCCTTATCCTCAGTGATATTCTCCTTTAATTTACCATCTTCTTCTCCATCTTCTTTTCTACTATCTTTACTACTGCAGTGTACAAATCTAGGTCTTGATTGGAGATAGCCTTAACCAAGGTGTCCAGTTGATCTATAATAGAATTATCTTCATCATATTCAATTTTAGGGACCAAATCAACTAGGATTTTTCTTGCTTGATTCAATAATCTAGCTTTCTTCTTCTTTGTTTTCATTTTATCTCTATCAAATTTCTTCATAAAATTTTCCAAAGAATTCATCAATTCCTTGGGTTTCAACTTTATTATGTCTACTAGTGTGGTGAATAGTTTCTTCTTCTTCTTTACACTAGACTCTCCAAGGATCAATTTCCTTTTCACATCATATACTTCTTCAACCTCTTTTTGACTTATTACTTTTTCTTCACCCTTCTAAAAAATCAATCATTCTGAATGCTTCACATGGGATGATGAGGGTGAATCCTCTTTACTAGTTATGTCTTTTATTATTTCCTCATCCTCACCAGTGTAACCTTGTGATACTTCTTCTCTACCGATTTGGGCTAACTCAACATCTCAATCTTCAATATCTTGTACTTGAATAGGGATGTCAGTAATAATATCACCGATAATATCTTTATGTGTGGATGTGTCATTAGTCTCCTCAATCACTTGTTCTTTTCCCTTTTTCTGTGCATCATCAAATTTTTCTTTCTTTTGTCCTTGTTATACTTCCTTCATCATTCGGATCTTTTTTTCTCCATATCTCCATGGTTTCACTATACACATTTTGTGTCTTACCAACAAGCATACTTTCTGCTCTATTTTTTATTCTAAACTCCTATCTATAGGCTTCAACTAATATCTTTACTTCATTAGGACTTAGCTCAGGTCACACTTGACTAAGTTATATCTCCATAAATTTTCTGTCCATTCTTAGTGCAAGTTCCCATCTAGCATGGATAATATCATAAATATATTTAGGTAAAACTTGGTAAAGCTCACTAGGAGTCATACAAAATTTGTGTAGGCTGAATATTATAGCCTCTTCTTGTTAGGAATAGTCCCAAGAGATAACTGAGAGAGGGGGGGGGGGGGGGGGGGGGTGAATCAGTTATCTACAAGATTCAATTCTTTATCCAATTAAGTATACTTAAACATAAATCATAAACACAATGAAAGAACACATGAACACAACACCAATATTTTGTTATGGGGAAACCCAAATAGGTAAAAACCCTGGTGGGACTTGATACCCACTAATATTCTGTACTAGTGTATAATGATCCTTGTTAGAAGATCCTTTACCTTGTTAGGAGTAGCTTTACAATATATTAAGTACAGTAGACCTGGTGAAGGGTTGGAGCCTATTAGGAGTCTTTTACAATTGTCCCTACTAGGGGAGAGGATGCACTGTCTGAGAGCTCACTGCTCAAATGGGCGAAGGCTACAACCTTCTGAATAAAAGATACACACTATATCTGGATCTTGGTGAACTGCACTTTGACCTGCTGTCAGGATCAGTTCCAATGAATATCACAAGTACTTTACTTGGTCACATAGACCTTCTTTTGATGGCTCAAAACTTCACACACTCTGCTCTGCTCTCCTTTAATCAACCATGAACCACACTTTAGCAATCACAAATGACTGCCTATAAATATCTTTCCTCCAAATGATATAATCAAGTTGGCCTGTTAGAACCACCTTGAAATCATATTAGAGAAACCATAATAAAATCCAACAAACATTCTGTCAGCTCTATTATGCATGTAACATAATTTGGGACATGTCTAATAAGATAAATGTAGATGCACGCTACACACTGTCGGCTCTACCAAAACAACTGGAACTTTCTCTGTAAGCTGAATTAACTTATGCACTCTTAACCGAACATCAATAACACTTCTCCAAGATTAAATCCAAGGGTGCATACCCTCAAGATAGGCACAACTCAAGAACCAATAAAATCTTTGTCAGCTCTTCTGAACAAACATAGGAAACTGCTACTGGCGAATAGCGACTGCATAAATTTACTTGCATTCATCAATAGACTGTGTCCATAAATGAAACATCAATAACATGTCTTCAACATATCCAAGTGTGCAAGGCTCCATGATAACTTTACGAACAACCATACACAGAACACTATCTGTTACTCTGTCAGGAACACTGTTGACAACAACTGCCATATAACTATCTGTACTAACAGTTAACCTCTATGCCCATGATATCATGTCCATGCTACATATACTAAAAGCTTATTGAATAAGACTTCTATGCATGCTACTTTCCATATGTTGTCATCAATGACAAACATACAGTCAGTACTGGCCTGCTGGCAAATCTCCAACAATCTCCCCCTTTGGCATTGATGGAAACATGTGGAATGAAAAACCACCACCAACCCAAATGAAAATTTATTTTATAACATTCTCCATTTCCTCTTAAAAAATCCCCCAAAGATGAATCCTCAATCCACTACAATATTTTCTAATATTCTCCATTTCCTCAACTGTACTGCTGTCATAACTGAATGCTGCTCCCCCTTAGTATATTACTCCTCTTTTTAATTCTTTTTTTCATGACTTTGTATATAATCCCCCTTTGACATCAATGGAAAAGGGTGCCATTCATTTTAAGCATCGGTACTACTCCCGAGGTAGAGTAGTCAACCTTCCACTAGTCCCTGAGGAATGATGCCTTTCCTTCTTTTTCTAAGAAGAATCAGGGAAGGGAATGACTCCCAAATTCTCCCTTAGATACTCAAAAGTATCCTTAGGAAAGGGCTTTGTGAATATATCCACCAACTGATCTTTAGTACTCACATAGTCCAACTTGACTTCTTCCTCTGCCACTTTCTCTCTTAGGAAGTGATACTTGATCTCAATGTGCTTTGTCTTTGCATGCATCAGAGGGTTCTTTGACATATTGATAGTGCTAGTGTTATCACATTGAATAATAATAGGATAATCAATCTAAATTCCAAAATCCTTTATCATTTGTTTGATCCAAACAACTGTAGAACAATTCAAGGCTGTTGCAACATACTCTACTTCTACTGTTGACTGAGAAATACAATTTTGTTTCTTGCTTGTCCAAGTGACAAGTCTATCACCAAGAAACACTGCTCCACCTGAAGTACTCTTTCTGTCATCAACACATCCTTCCCAATTTGCATCAGTGTACACATGAAGCTCAACATTTTCTGAATTAGGATACCATAGACCATAATCTATAGTGCCCTGCAAGTATTTGATTATTCTTTTTACTACCATGAGGTGACTTTGTTTAGGCTCTACTGCAAATCTTCTAACTATGACAACTGCATTGGAAATATCAGATTTAGTCTGAGTAAGATATATGAGTTTACCAATCATAGACTTATACAATGTTATATCTACTGCTGGTGAGTAATCTTCTTTTGTAAGCTTGCATCCAGTGATCATAGGAGTTCCTACTGGCTTGCAATCATCCATCTTGAATTTCTTTAGTATCTCTTTCACATATTTTGACTGATTAATAAAAATTCCTTTTTCTATCTGCTGCACATTTAGCCCCAAAAAGTTTTTGATAGGACCAATCATACTCATCTTAAACTCATTCTGCATTTCTTTGCAAAATTCAGCACTTAGTTTGTCATTACCTCCAAAGATAATGTCATAAAAAAATATAGCTACAATTAATAAATGTTCAGATGTCTCTCTAATGAATAGATTACAATATGCTACTCCTTTCTTGAATCCAATCTTTGTTAAGTATCCATCTAGTCTCTCATACCATGCTCTAGGGGCTTGCTTAAGTCCATAGAGGGATTTCTTCAATCTGCATACCATATCAGGTCTGTCAGATAAGGTGAATCCTTCAGGCTACTCAATGTATACTTCTTTCAAATCTCCATTCAGGAATGATGACTTGACATCCATCTGATAAAATTTGAAGTTTTTAACTATAGCATGAGCTAAAAATAACTTAATAGCTTCTAATCTACTCACAGATGCACATGTGTCTGAATAATCAATGCCTTCTCTTTGCGCATATCCTTTACATATAATCTTGCTTTGTTTCTTACTACTGTACCATCTTCATTCATCTTTTTTCTAAATATCCACTTGGTTCCAATCACATTCTTATCACTAGGTCTTGGGACCAATTCCCAAGTGTCATTCTTAATAATATGACCAAGTTCTTTCATAGCATCATGCCAATATAAATCATTACAAGCATCTTCAACACTTAAAGGCTCAATTTGAGATAGTAAACATACCACTTCACTGCTGGTTGAGTTCTTTGCTTGTGATCTCATTAAGAGTTTTCTGCTCTGATCTCCAATGATGTCTACCTTGGAATGATTTCTTGATGTAAACTTTGGAACTTTAGGTGATGCTGATTCATTAGCCTTAGGAGTATTTTCTTCACTTATCTCAAGGTCATTGAATAATACATCAATATTGTCAAACATTTCTTCAATAACTATCTCACTAGTAGAGGGTCTAGGTTCTTCTTCAATCATGGGTGAGTAATCATGATATCTTTCTTGAATCATAAAATTTTCATTAATCTTTACATGAGAAATTTCAATAATCTTTTTCAATCTTAAATTGAAACATCTATAAGCTTTACTTTTAGTAGAGTAACCAAGGAAAATACCTTCATCACTTCTTGCATCAGACTTGCCTATTGCTTCATCCCTCTTGATGTAGCACTTGCTTCCAAAGATTCTAAAGTATTTTATTGTGGGAACATTACTAAACCATATCTCATAAGGTGTTTTGTTAGTGCCAGGCCTTAATTGAATTCTATTGATGGTATAGACTATTGTATTGACCGCATCTCTCCAATAGGTGTGTGCAACTTTTCCTTAAATCATAATGGTGCGCACTGTATCAAGGATGATCCTATTCCTTCTTTCTGCAATTCCATTATGCTGAGGGGTTCTAGGTGCACTTAACTATCTCTTTATGCCATGTTCTTCACAATACTCATAAAATCTGTTAGAGGTGAATTCTCCTCCTCTATCCGATCTCAAACATTTTATCTTTCATCTAGATTCATTCTCAACCTTAGCTTTGAATATTTTGAACTTCTCAAAAGCTTCTGACTTATCTTTCAAGAACGCAACCCACATCATCCTAGTATAATCATCAACAAAAAAAATGAAATACCTTTCACCATAGTATGATCTTGTTTGAGTTGGACCACATCGGTTTGTATGAATTAGATCCAACTTGTTCTCTGCTGAATTTTGCTTGCTCCTGAATGAATTTCTCACATGCTTTCCCATCACACATTCCTTGCATATAGTATCAACTAGCTTTGCTATGTTAGGTAGATCTCTTACTGCCTTTACATTGCTTATCTTCACTATGTTATCAAAATTGATATGACATAGTCTTTTATGCCACAACCAACTATCATCAACTTTAGCAACAAAACATCTTGCTTCCAAATTGAGTTGAAAAACATTACCTCTTATCTTTGTGCCTGATGCAATCATAACACCATCTTTTTTGTCAATGATGCATTTGTCATCTTTGAACTCCAACTGATAGCATTTTCCAAGTAACTGTCCAACACTGAGAAGGTTATGTTTTAAATCATCAACATAAAGAACATCATCAGTACTATTCTTTCCATCCAAAGTGATGGCTCCTCTACCAACTATAGATTTAGGAGTTTTGTCTCCAAATCTAACCATACCACCATTGTATTTGTCCAAATGAACAAATGTATATTTATCACCTATCATGTGATGTGAACAACCACTATCTATAATCTAGTCTGTCCTTATGTCAGCTTGTGAGATCAATGCTAGCTCTTGATTCTCTTTCTTATCTACATGAACTATCTTGTTATTCATTTCATCTATAATAGCAATGAATCCAATTTCTTCTTCACCATATTCTTCATCTAAAAATCCATCTCCAACATAGTAGCATTCCTTAGAATACTTAGGCTTGTAATCCTTTTTGAACTTTCTAGCTCTAGTGGGACACTTAGATACAAAGTGACCAATCTTATTACATGAAAAGCTCTTAAATGGTAATTGACCTTCATATTTTCCTTTTTCTTTCTTTTCTCTTTTGGTAACCATAGCAATAAAATCATCTTGTGTTTTATCTTCATCATCATCATCAAAATTACCAAAAGTGTTTGTAGATTTCTTACCATGAACTGTTGCTTTGAAGCTGTCTCACTCTTTGGTTCTATCTTCAATCTTGAAATCTCAAAAGATGAGATTTTTCTGATCAAGGTCTCTCTCTTGAAATTTGATGTAAGCTGCATGGTCTCATCAAGGACATTGATCTTGCTTTCATATTCGAGAGTAAGAGTAGTCATCAACTTATCCATAATTTCCTCCTCTAAAATCTCTCCACCATTGTTCCTAATTCCAACAACTGCTTTATTAATCCTTTGATTGTAAGCTTTGATGTTTTCTTTAGGAAGCATCTCTAATGCATTGTATCTTTTCTTCTATGTCTTTCTGCGTGCATCCTTTTCTTGTTTGTCTCCTTCAAATGTGTCTTCTAGGTGCTTCCATATTTTGTGGGCTGTATCTACCTTTTTTACTTCTAAAAAATTCACCATCAGATAGGGTGCTAATACAGGCTTCTTTAGCAATAGCATTATGATGAAAAAATTCCTTTTTTATGTTAGTAGCATCATATTTTTCAAGGTCTTCTAAGGTAGGAATCTTGGCTGCTTTGATGGTTACATTAAAAACTTCAAAAGCAATGCATTGCAAATGAGTTACCATCTTGTTCTTCCAATCAAGATAATTCTCTCCATCGAACTTAGGACTTTCTTTCCTGAAGTATTCCATTTGATCAACCTCAAGCTGTTAAACTTTCTCTCTGAGGCACTTGGCTCTAATACCAATTGTTAGGAATAGTCCCAAGAGATAATTGAGAGGGGTGGGGGGGTGAATTAGTTATCTACAAGATTCAATTCTTTATCCAATTAAGTATACTTAAACATAAACCATAAACATAATGAAAGAACACATGAACACAACACCAATATTTTGGTTATGGGGAAACCCAAATAGGTAAAAACCCCAGTGGGACTTGATACCCACTAATATTCTGTACTAGTGTATAATGATCCTTGTTAGAAGATCCTTTACCCTGTTAGGAGTAGCTTTACAATATATTAAGTACAGTAGACATGGTCAAGGGTCAGACCTTGTTAGGAGTCTTTTACAATTGTTCCTGTTAGGGGAGAGGACACACTGTCTGAGAGCTCACTGCTCAAATGTGCGAAGGATACAACCTTTTGAATAACATATACACACTATATCTGGATCTTGGTGAACTGCACTTTGACCTACTATCTGGATCAGTTCCAATGAATAGCACACATACTTTACTTGGTCACATAGACCTTCTTCTGATGACTCAACACTTCACACACTCTACTCTGCTCTCCTTTAATCAACCATGAACCACACTTCAGCAATCACAAATGACTGCCTATAAATATCTTTCCTCCAAATGATATAATCAAGTCGGCCTTTTAGAACCACCTTGAAATCATATTAGAGAAACCATAATAAACTCCAACAAACATTCTGTCGGCTCTATTATGCACACAACACAATCTGCGACCTGTCTAATAAAATAAATGTAGATGAACACTACACACTGTCGGCTCTACCAAAACAACTGGAACTTTCTTTGTAAGCTGAATTAACTTATGCACTCTTAAATGAACATCAATAACACTTCTCCAAGCTTAACTCCAAGGGTGCATACCCTCAAGATAGGTGCAACTCAAGAACCAATAAAATCTCTGTCGGCTCTTCTAAACAAACATAGGAAACTGCTACTGGTGAATAACGACTGCATAAATTTACTCACGTTCATCAATAGACTATGCGTCCATAACTAAAACATTAATAACATGTCTTCAACATATATCCAAGTGCACAAGGCTCCATGATAACTATACAGACAACCATACACAGAACACTATTTGTTACTTTGTTTGGAACACTGTTGACACCAACTGCTATATAACTGTCTATACTAATAGTTAACCTCTGTGCCCATGATATCATGCTACATATATTGAAAGATTACTATAGAAGACTTCCACACATGCTACTTTCCATATGTTTTCATCAATGACAAACATACAGTCAGTACTGGCTTGCTAGCAAATCTCCAAAACTTCTATCTTATTTTTATCTTCACCATTGAAGAATCCATATCTTCTGCCAACTCCTCCCATTGTTCCTGTCTCCATTATGTCTTTGAAAATAGAATCAGCACTTGGAGATTTCTTTTGACCACTCTCTTTAATTATTTTGTATCTTTGTCTAATTCAGTCTTAAAATATTCATCTCTTGTAGTTTTCTTTTGTTCACTCTTCTCATCAATAGATTTTCTCTTTCTCTTGTATGTCTTCTTTATTGGTTGCATTTTAACTTCAACTTCTTTCTTTGTGGGTTTACTCTACTTGCTCTTAAATTTTTCATAAGTGGATGGAATATTGGATGATGGATCTTCAAATGCAACATCAACAATACCGGATGTTCTCGCTTCTTCACTACCAAACTTATGTTCTAGCTTAGATATCATCCTTCTAGTTTTCCTTTCAATGCCCAGTTTCTTCAATTGTATACTGATTTTAGAAAATTCTTCTTCATAGATACCAAATCTCCATGCTTGTCTATCCAAGGGTTTTGAAAGTAACTCATTTGCATGAAGGATTACTAACTCTTCTTCTACTCCATGACCCATAGGTGGAACCCAATAAGTTCTAGGTTCAATCGCCATCATAATACAATAATCTGTATCTACTAGGAAGCATATATCATTCTTATATTTGTCTACAATGTTAGTAGGAATTTTTTTATGCTTGTCCATTTGAGCTTGGAAATATTTGAAGTAACCCCACATAATATTATTTAAAGTTTCACCTAATTCCTTAATGAATTCACATACTTGCACAAATATCGGTTTGTTCGATGATCATACAACATTACCTCTACTGGGGAAGAAATTCTAAGTGTAGAAGTATATACATACCAGTAGGGAACCATATTTAAATGATTGCTTCTTGTCTTTCTTAATTCTCTCCATATTTTCTAGGAGCTAACTTATGATCATATCACATAAGTCATACACAAAACTATCTTTCACTATCTGATAATTGGCGTGGATAACACCATCGAGAATACTATTAACTATAATTGATTGATATATCCTATAACCTATTACCATTTATTCAAACATAACTTCTCTATCTTTAATGTCATCTATAGTCATAGCTCTTCCATCTTGTTTGGATTTGGTTAAATCAGTAACCAAATCTTATGTGACTTTTCTCAATGTGCATTCTAATCCTTGTGCTAAAAAGCCAGTTACTCTATGAATCATTGTCTTAGAAATTTTATAAGGCTTGTCCAACCAAATAAACTGATCATGTACTCTTCTTAATACATAGAAAATCCCATCAGAATGGAATTCAATGGGAATGTCCCCCACATATGTCAAACCTTTTAGTTGTATATATTTGTGCTCATCTCTCAATACACCATTAGTACACATATTCTCATATTCTTTCTTGATAGCTCTAGCTCCCAATTCTTCAATCTTGCAATGAACATATGACCGAATATACTTGAGTAATAGTACTTGTGGAGGAATTGTAGATAGGGCACCAGACATGTCAATCTCCATCTCTTTGATTAGATGAAGCTTTAACATGGGTTGAGGCTTATAAAAAATGTTCATCAACATAGGGGCATCAACTTTCCTTTCTATTTCAACCGACTGCAACAATACACAAATTTAACTATGAACTAGATAAATAACTTGCAAAGTACCAGTTAGGGATCTCTAATTTTTTGATAGAAAATTAGGCCCAAATGAATATAAAAAGGTAACATGCGTAATCACTTCCCTCTCTTTATCATTGAGATATAACCGTTATGCGCTTCTAAAGGTAAAACAATGTTTTTTCCAATGATAGGAACAGTGATATCATCAATTAATGCATATCCATTGATAGGTACTTAAATGGTCATAACCGATATCAAGTGATATAAGACATACATCAAGAAATTCAATGTAATCATCAAATAGTCACTATCAACTTTAAAAAGATTTATCAACGCCGAAATCATAGCATCTGTCACCTTAATGTGCATTTAGATCTTACCACTCTTAGATCTAGGGGATTAGTAAATGATTTTTTTTTAAGTACTCCCCTAAGCAAATAATATGTTTAGTTTGAAGAATAATCCTTTGCACTAGAGGATGGGGACTTCTCTTCAAATGATTTTACCTCTTCCTATTTGACCTCCTACTTCTCTTCTACTTTTCTCCAGATCTTATTCATTTCTTGACCAACTTCCTCAATATTAACAATCTTCTTACCTTTTCTATCTTCTAATGGGTAGGATAACCAATTCCTAAACTGATAGTCTTTTGCAATGTGAATGATCCTATGGAAAATAAAGAAATCCATAGTGGTTGACCTCCAAGGTATAAAATTGCCCTTTGAGTTCTCATTTTGCAATTCATCGCTAAATGATAAAAATTACCACATACAGCTTATGTTGCATCAAATTATATTTCCCTTATATTAGGGCTTACTGATTTGTTTGGAGACCTAGGAGTGTAAAATTTAGATCTACAATTCTTAGCTTTATGTCCATATTTTTTATAAGAAAAACAATATCCATTGAATCTACCACCATTGGATCTATTACTAGATCTACTGCTAGGTCTAGATCTACACTCATAAGCTATATGACCATAGTCATGAAAATTGTAGCAATTACCATTAAAATTATAAGACTTGTTCACTGATTTTATCCTACACATATTTACAGTATGACCAAGATTACCACAGTTAAAACATGTAGGTTTGTTAGGTTTCTTACCCAAATTTATTGGATCTATCTTCTGATCTTATGGCTTCTCAGGTTCAAATTTTGACAACTCATTTGTTTCAAATGTTCCTTGACTAGTGTAACCAAGACCAGTTGGATCTTTGTGTCTCCTTTGGATCTTCAATTATTCATCAATCTGTTGCATACTTTCATTGTACTAATTCAATTTTTCATTTGCTTCTTTCATAGATTTTAATTCACTCTTCAATTTCTCATTCTCTTCTCCGAGTCTTTCATTTTCACTTATAACTTGCAGATTTTCTTTAGCTGTATCTTGTATTTGGTTTCTATACAAAGTATATTCTTGTCTCAGTTTATAGTGTTCTTCATCTCTTTCTCTTAGGGCATCCTCATCAACTTTCTTAGCATCTTATGTAGTCTTCCTTGAACTTTCTGCTATTCTCTTTCCTTCAAGATCCTCACACATCCTTACAAATTGACTTTCAAGATCTTTCTAGATTTTCCACCTCTTCTTTAAGTCCTTTGTTCTTTTCCATCAGATCTAAAATTTCTTCTTCAAAATCTTCAGACATACTACCTTTGGATAGTTTTTCAATATAATCCTGAATCTCATTCAACTGTTCAATAATTTTTCTCCTTATAACAAGTGACTTCTTTAGTTTCTCCTTTAGCTCATTAATCATCTTGTGTGCATTCTCAAGTTCTATTTTATGCTTGTAATTCTCCATAGTTGCAGATCTTTTCCTCAAGTTGTCAGACTTATCAATAAGAGGACCAACGCTTTGATACCAATTGTTAGAATTATTAGGCACTGAGTGTTGGGGGGGGGGGGGAGAATAAGTGTTGCCCAATTATAAACTAACTCAACCACATATCTAAATAGATTCAATAGTAACTTGTTAATCAAAATGCATATAATTGAAGTAAACAAGTTAATGTAAACAAAATCAAACATCCACAAAATCATCACACATGACACAATGATTTTTACATGGAAACCCTTGGTTAGAGGGAAAAACCATAGTGGAGATGACACCCACAAGCCTACTACTACAGTAAAATGAGTTAACCTTGTTAGGAGCATACAATTACCCTTTCTAAGGGTTCACCCTGTAAGGAGTGATTAGTACCTTGTTAGAAGTACAATAATATTTGCTAAGATTTACCTTGTGAAAGGATTTTAAGACTCTATTAAGAGCTCACCTAATTAAGGGATTTATAATGAGAACATGTTAAAGTTCACTCGATTAAGGGATTTTATTGCTATAATTGTTAGGGAACAAGTTGAGTGATCTGAATGTTCCACTAACTACTTGATAGATCCAATCCTTTCTCTTCTCTTTGTACTTTCTCACAACTCTGATTCTATCAAATTTTTTATCACAACCTTAATTCTTTCACAATAACATCAATATTCTTATTTCAATATCATTATCTTTTCAATATGAGAAGTACCACATATATATACTTCTAGCATCAACTTCATAAAATTAAATATTTTCCCATCAAAATGATAAACTTGATGTAAAACACATTTCCCTATGACCGTACCAACTTTCAATAAGATCTGTATTTTAATTCTCCAAAATAGTCAAACACATTTTGAATTTTCTAGTGTACCACCTTAAGTATTCCTTATACAATAGCACCGATCCCAAATATAACACTTCGTCAATTCTATAACCATTATTACACATCATAACAATAAGTATCATTGCAAGTGCTAAACTGCTTATTGATCTGGAATCTTCCAACTAATGCTCAAGAACATAAGTGTTCTTTCCTTTCTAAATGAGTGTAACACCAAAATCTTGTTCACCAATCAACTAAACGAGTTGTGGTCAGAACCACACTATATTATGACCATGTTGATACTATATTTGTGACCGCACCATGTAATCCTTTATTTGTCATGACCGCTACCAAAGTGGTGATCTCTTTGTCTATCAATATTTTGGACTTAAACAATTTCCAACATTACTGATTTCTTAACCTATACACTGATTTCCTTCTGCACTTCACCGATTGTGATACATGACCGATTTGACTTAGTTTCCATCAATGACAACCAAACCAATTACTACCTATGAATGCAACCACTATGCATCACCATTTCAATTCATAATGCCAGCAATTTTGACATGTAAAGACTAAAAACCTAAAATAGCGAGTACTTCCTAATCAAGTCTAATCAATCTAAAGGTATTTTGGAGTACCCTTTTCCGAGTACTACCTATTTAAGTCAAGACAGAGTGCAAACCAAGTCAAATTCAGACTGTCAACAAAAGTCAAGAAGGTTTCACCAAAAGGAATTCAATTCTAAAATCTTCAATTCTTGTTAATGCCAATTTTCACCAAGTCACATTACATCAAAATATCTTTACAAGAATAAGGGACTTACATTAGGCAAGAGATACCTTATTTAGATGACCACCTCTATCACCATATCAAAATTTCTAAGAAGAAAAGGAATAAGAACAAGAAATAATGGCACACATATTTTTGTATGATGATCCCAATGGTATCAATGACACCAATGAAGCCAATAATTCCAACAACAACAACAATACTAACATCAATAGTGAAAACAATGGAAAAACTGAGAGAAACAACAATAGAAACAACTGTGGTAACAATGGGGGAAACAATAGGAATAATGGAGGAAATCAAAATTAATGAAATCAATATGAAGAGGCAACAAAAGAAAGAAGACAACATGAAGAAGGAAACAAATCCTAAGAAATTTTAATTTGAAGCCATATGTCCATTTCGGTTTGATAAGAGTCTAATTATGATACCCTTTCCTCTAAATGTGGTCCTTCCAAAATATGATAAATATATGGGTAAATCTGACCCACAAGACAATTTGAGGGAGTTTTGTGCATGAAGCATGAAGTTTATGCATGAAACCACTTATTTAATGAGGTTATTTCCTAGAAGCCTTGGAGGCCAAGCAATGGAATGGTTTTTGAAACTACCCCCGGACATCAAGATGTTTGAGGAATTAGCTTCCAAGTTTTTTAATCATTATTCTTACAATATTGAACATGAGGTCACCATGTTAAACTTATTTAATACCAAACAATGAGATGGTGAACCCTTTTTGAACTTCTTACAAATATGGAGAATGGTTTTTGTCCGTTATCCTAGAAGTGTACCGATAAAGAGAAGATGGGCATTTTCATGAACAACTTGAACATGGAAATGAATTATCGATTGCAACTAAAATGTCCACCTACTTTTGAGAAGATCATTTAAAATAAGATTAAATAGAAGAGGTTTTAGTAATAAAGGGAGAACTAAAACTTTACAAGGAAAATAAGGGTTTCTCCAACAACAATAACAACTTAAAAAATAAGGCTTCCAATAAAAATAATGAGAAACCTAGATTTTGGCTAAAGAACACTAATAAAAACCTTGTTAATGATGTATTTGTAGAGGCAAAAAACCTTAAAGATACTGCCCTCAATATGTCAAGTGGGTCCTGTGTGCTATAAATGTGTCACACTTCTATGGATCATTACATTCAAGAACGCTCAAGAATGAGGTCTCAAAAATCGATCCATAGCTCCCTAGGCATGGAGTGCAAGGGTTTTAAGAATGCTCTCAGCTAGAGCTATTTAGCCTATAACCTTGCTAGTAAACCATGCAATGGGAGATTCAATGAAGACAAGGGCAAGAATGCCAATATCCTCAAGAATCAAGAATGAAAATGCAATGCAATGCTATGCTAGAAATGGAAAGGCAAGCTAAGCTATGAAAGGAAATATGCAAGTGTTACAACCCAAGCTAATTAATCTATGTGAGCTAATCTAGAGCATAGAAATGAAACTAATCTAAGAAAGCATAAATATGAAGCTAAGCTAAGAATGCAAGAATAAGATGTAGATGCTAAGAATGCTCCAAATCTTCAAAAGCTCCAAAGTGACCTAGAAATCTTGCAGCATAAAGTTAGCATAAAAAGTTGGGGGATCTAGAAATGAAGAAGAGAGCTCTCCTTTTATAAGAAATGAAAAGGAATGGACCATGGAGATTAAGAGGCAAAAGATTTAATCAAGGGTGGAGCTTAAAAGAGTAGCAATCCATGTGCACAAATATCCTCCAATGAGAAAATAGGAGTTGACTTTTGTGTTCATATGAGACAAAAAGTGCTTTTTCCCTTTTTATAAAATAAGAATAATGTTTTATTTGTGCAACTTAGGATAAGAGGAAAAGTGGGGGGGCTTTTTATTTATTAAAAGGGGAGGAAATATTCCTTTTAAATAAATAAAGACTTAGGATAAGATGGTTAGCCCATAGAAAATAATCGAATAAATGATAGAGCTAGGATTTGATCAAGAGCAAGCAATTTATGATTTAGCAAAAAGGGCTAATAGTCTAGATGACCATTTTTAGGTGTATACATTTGCCCCTCTTTGACTAATGTGTGATCGATCTGGGAACACATGTAGTCAAAGAATGAAGTTGAAATGTGAGATCGATTTGGGATCACAAAGCAACTCAGATCAGCCAACAAAGCAAGCAGATAGCCAAGAATGCAAGCAAATAGCGATCTAACTCCAAAGAATGAAGTGCAGAGAGATAGAAAATCCTGCATGGTCAGCCTAGTAGTGACAGTACTGAACACTTAGGAAAGAGATAGCCAATAAGATATGATGTGTCTGCCCCCTCGGGATCAAAAGCAAAATCCGGGTAGAGGGAATGCAGAAGCAAGAGAGACATGATCAAATTACTAGAAATCATAATCGAAGCTGAAGAGAATAGAATAACCATCAAGCAGTGAAGGTATGCCCCACACATGGGACTCGGGGCACGAACCAAGCGGTCCCTCAACCCAAAAACACCATGGAGGGGAAGAATTTGAACTTGGGATTTGAAAGTGAATGAAAGAAAAGAAGTTTGAAAGAGATGGAGATGAAGAGGTGAAGAATGCCCCAGCAAAGATCAAAGGATCAGGCCTCAAAAGGTCAGCCAACTACATGGAAGAAGGAGAAAGATGATTTAGACGAGCAAGGTGAACCTGGATTTCAGTTTCGATCCCAAAATGAATAGAAAATGATGTGATATGAAAGACCAGAAGTGAAAGACATGATCGGGAAGAAGCGAAAGGTGAGCGCAGTTAATTAACAAGTCCATGAAAGATGAAAGGAGAGCTCTCTCCATATGCAAGATGCAAAACTAAACTAACATGAACCTAAGAATGCAAGCTACATGAAAAGTGGTTTACTTGCAAGGTTACAATGCTAATAGACATCTAATATTCATCATTGAGCGTTATTGGTAGCCTCGCAAGATCATACAATACACACTAGCATAACTATGTGGATCTGAATATGATCTATATCAGATAGAAATGTGGAAATCCCACTGAGGCATCAAAGACATGTAGGTCAAGATGACTAGTGCAGTGAGATTACCTAAGTTTGATATAGCAAGATTATGCTCGCATCGAGACACAAGAAAGTTAAGATGACTATAAGCATGCACTTGTGAAATAGTCAAGGATAATACCTTGTAGGTCCAAAGTGTCAAGTAAGACCAGCATAAATGCTCATGACAGTTAGGACCAACAAAATATACCCACAAGTAGAAAAAATAATAAAACATGTTCTCATTCCCTCAGTCTTCTAGCTATGCATCATCAAAAATGATCATAGGGGGAGAACACTCAGCAAAGAAATCATCATAGACAACACACAAGAAATAAAGTCAAACAAATCTTAGCAAGTCAAGTGCGTGTGTGTAGGTCATAGAGTCAAACTTTGAGTATCGCATCTGCCAATGAGAAATATTGCGTCATCTAGACTATGGGTAGGATATCTGATAAGTGTTAAGAAACACTTGACGCAAGGGTAAGTGTTGAAAAAAATAGTTGGGGTGGTGTTGAAAAACACCATTTGCGAGGTGCCTAAGAAACCCAGACGCACAAAGAGACCCAAGATAAGCTTAAAACAACGTATGCCCCCTAGACTAAGACAAGAGTCAATTCCAGGCTAGGAGAGGCAAAGCGAGAAGTGGAGCGAATGAGCACCACGCAAGATTGATAGACATAGGTGCAAGGGTCTCAAGCAGTGCCTGCTTCTAGGTTTTCACCACTTGATAGATTTATTGCAAATTTTTCATGACTTTTTATAATTTTTTTTGTATTTTTGCTACCAAGGCGCCTGTTTCCAGGTTTTCACCAAGGCACTTTTTCTATTTTATTTATTTATTTATTTATTTATTTTTTGATTTTTTCAGCATCATATATGATTTTTTTTTTGGTATTTTTTTAGGATCATAAAATATGTACAAAGGATGCCCCAGACAGAAATGGGCATCAAGAATCTACTTCCTCTGATGTAGAGAACTGATAGGCCCCAGGTCCAAATGCTGCAACTATGACGATAGGAGGTCTCAACCAGTTTGACCAATAATAACCAACCCTAAGCAATGTTTGAGCTGGCAAAGGATCATTAGAATGTGATCCACATATGCCATCATGGATTTCAGTTAGCACTTTTTCTAACTCCTCTATTTCTAGACACTTAAGGAGAGTTCCGTCTAGACCCTTCCTATACAAGTCACCAGAGACAAAGGCAAAGTGTAAGGGATGGCAGAAGGAATGGTGTGGTGGATTTGCAAGAGGAATATGAGGTGGAAGATATGAAAAGATGGTAGGATTGTAAGATTTGTCAGCAGGATAGCGTAATTCGTCCACCAGGAACTTGAAGCAAAATTTATGCTTTTTCATTTGTAAAATGGATGCCGAAGTAACCAAGGCATTAGCAAATTTGTTCTTAGCTCTAGGAATGGGCTGAAGTATAATAGATATGAGATCATGCTTGAAGTAGTGCATCATTTTTTTGTAGAGAATCAGCTTGTCATCTTTTATTTGAGAATCATTATTTTTGAGCAGATTTTTATTTTTACTTTTCTTAGGTGCGGATACCGCCACAATGTGGTTTTTTCCATTCGACCATTGCTCTTTTCTTTTGACGTGATGACTGTGATACTTGATTGTTAATTCAATCTTTTTTGTTGCTAGTTCGCTGGTGGAAGAAGTAACAGGTGTTGATGTGAGATGAAATGAAGTGACTGGTTCAATAGTATTTATGTGAAGGATATCATCTCTAGTGACAAGAGAGGTCAAGCCTATAGGGTAAGCTCCAAAAGCATTAAGATCTAGACTTTTCATAGAAGGACCAACGTGATCCACTAAAGCAATACGTGGAACAAACTCATCAGACCCGACATGAGACTCATAAACTACGTCAGCTGGGTTACGAGAGGTATGAACTACATCAAAATCCATATCTGTCATGGAAGAACCTTTTGGAAGAGGCTTAAGATGCCGAGAAGTAGAGATACTCATGTTGTTATGTGATAGATCACCTCTTTGTAGTAACCATGCAATGTTGCGACGTTGTCTATCATAGTGCAATGATTCTTTAGGCACATAGGTTCTAGACATAGAGGCCTTAGCCATATCATCAGTAGATATACACTCTTCTCCCCAAAGAAGTGAGGTAGAAGGAAGATCATCTCCCATTTGAACCATAGTGTGTAGTGGTGACTCATCTATATCTGTGTCTGAATTACTGAGCATGGGAGTATTTCTAGAATCCTCTCTATAGATCCACTCTTGAATAGCTTGTTCTTCTCTTTTTGCTTCTAAAGGAACGGATGAAGGAACAAAAGTATCAAAGATCATCATAGTAGAAGTGGAAGGCTTCATCTGATCAAAAGGTCTCCCATATGACCTAGGAGAAATAGGTATAGAAGCAAAGGAATCCAATGTATATTCACCCATACCAAGGCTCATCATCTTAAGTGTTTTCTCAGCAGCAACTAAAGATGTACTAGGATCAACAGAAGGTTCATTGTGAGGAACAAATTTTTCAGCAGCAACAAGAGCATTAATAGCAATAGTATGGTCTCCAAGAATCACAACTTCAGTGCCATTGTATGGAAATTTGATGCACTGATGATAAGTGGAAGGAATAGCCTGCATGTCATGGAACCAAGGATGACCCAAAAGAATGTTATATGTGAGTGGGATGTCCAATACTTGGAAGATAATATCTTTCGTGACAGGGCCCACTCAAACAGGCAGCGTGACAAGACCTTTGGAAGATCTTTCCACTTCATCGTAAGCTTTTATAGTAATCTTCTTCTTAGAATCCACAGTGAATTCTGACAAACCCAACTATTGTATGACATTGAAAGAAACAATATTTAACCCTGCACCATTATCTATCAGGACTCGGCGGACTCGGGTATTGTAGACTAGAACTTCAATGTGTAAAGCTAGATTATGCGGGTGAGCAATAGATATGCCATCTTCTGCAGAAAAGGAGAGAGATAATGGAGATGAAATGTGGTTGACCATGGCCTGAAATTGATTCGGATCAATGTCATTGGGAACATGTGTTGTACGTAGAGCCTCATCAAGAATCTCTCTATGCGAAGGGGATAACCGAAGCAACTCAAGGATAGATATCTGTGTTGGTGTCTTTTGCAAATGTTGGACAAGATCATAGCTAGGGGTGACTGAAGGAGCCACTTGTTTGGAAGGAAAAGCTTGCTTGGGATCTTGCACAGTTTTAAGGACAATCTTGGCTTGCCCTCTAGTAATAGCATTCAGTGTCTCACTTCGGGAAGATGAACTACCACATGTTTGCAAGACTAACTTTGGCTTACCATGATTGGTGTTATTATCATCTTGAGACCTCATCATTAGAACACTCTCAATGGGCTCTACCATGTTAATCACAAGCGTATGAGAAGGATACGTGTAATTGATCTTTGCATCATGATTCTTCTTATGTGTTTGAGAGCTTTCCCCCTTATCATGCTTAGGTAGAGGATCTTTGAAAGCTGTGTGATTAGAATTTTTAGTTAAGCCATCAGTGGAGATTGTGTTGTTATCAACGAGGTCTTGAATATCATCCTTAAGCCTAAAACAATTATCTGTCAGATGTCCCTTATTTCTATGATAATGGCAGTAATGATCCTCTCTCCACCAATCCGGCTTATTTATTGGATCCCAGTTACCAGGTTTATCAGGAAGCGTAAGATATCCATTGTCAACCAAAGTCTTAAGGATCACATCGTAAGGTTCTGCCAACTTGGTATAGACTCACTTTCGAAATGACTTCTTAGGCTTATCTGCATATTGAGGTTTAGGAGCACCGTGAGCGTTGGTAGCTTCTTGTTGTTTTTCTGCATAGATAGCATTGGAGAGATTGAAAGCGGGCTCTTTAACTTTAGGAGCATCAACAACCCCATCATTAACAACATACTTGTTCTTATTCCAAGGTTTGTTCTTGTCTTTTCCATTGCATTTAGCATCTTTATTAATAACAATATCCCCTTTTCTTATAGCTACATCCTCAATTCGATATGCACTTTCAACCATGTCATTGAAAGAGGAGAACATTTGCTTCCTTAGATCATAAAATAGCTCAGGCACAAGTGTGTTGATGAAAATGTCAATCTTTTCTCTTTCAGGTAGCGGATGAGGATATCTAGAATACAATGACCTCCAACATTGTAAGTTGCAAATGGCTCACCTTGATGTTGTCTTAAATTGCCGAGATCTATCATGGTGACAGGTTGTTGGATGTTGTAAGAATAATGTTGTGTGAAGCGCATAGCCAACTCATCAAAAGTCTTCAAAGGAGGTGTCAACTTTGCAAACCATTCTAAAGCTTGTCCTCTTAAGCTTCGAGGGAATAATCATAGCAGAAATGTGTCTTCATGAAGAAAGTCCATGCTAAGAGCGTAAAAGTGACACACATGGTCATGGGGGTAACCATTTCCATCATACTTGTCATATTTGGGAACCTCAATATCCCTAGGAAATGGGGCCATGTATAGACTTTTATCAAAAGGAAGAGCACAAATTGATTCTACAAAAGAGACCTTTGGAGGCTCTCTTTCTAATGCCATTTGGGTAAGGCGTTGATTTGTTCGACGCAGTTCTTCCTGAAGGACTTCCAATTTAGTTGGTACTCTTTGTTGGACAATTTGTCTGACATCATAGTCGGGAGGAAGCTTGTATGCTCTTGAAGTCATATATTGAAAATATTGATCACCATTACGCTCTAAAAGCTTATGCATCATGTGTTGGGAGACCACATCTTGTTCAAATCTCATAAGATCCTCACTATAAATCTCATCATCAGCCTCTGCCTCATGTTGAGAGGGAGGAGGTCTAGGAGGTGAAGAAGGCATACCAAAAGTGGTTCTTGGAGGAGATCTTGGTGGTGTGTTGTTGCCATTGTTGCCATTAAAAAGAGGTCTATGCTCATAGTTACTAGTCTCGGGTTGCTCATAAGACATTCCTCTATAAGTCATACATCTAGCAGCATCCATCCTTTGTTGATTATGTTCTTTCTCTAAGCGCGCTTGATTATCTTTATGCTCAAAATGTTCTTGCAAGTGTTGAAATTTTTCTTGTTCAGTTAGAGTGAGACACTGTCTGTGTTTTTGGGGGTCTTGAATGCGGAAAAGAGGAAACCTCGTTTGTACCACGGGGTAGCCTTAGAATCCTCAGATTGGTCAGAACTAGAACTATTGTTGCTAATGGGCACTCGTGAGCATCTAGTTGGAGAAGGTAACTGTGTATAATTGAACGGAGGATGACTCTCCTGCTCAAATTGAGACCGAGTTGTAATTGGCATGAAAAGAGATGTTGGTTGACTAATAGAATGAGACAAAGTTTCTTAGATTTGAGATAAGCAAAGCTAATAAAGATCACTTGTCAAAGTAGAACAATAGAGAGATGGCTCGTCAAAAGTGCTCAAGCACTTATAGTAATCAATTGACTAAAGCCGAGCAACGAGAAAGAAGCTCAATAAGCAAGTAGCTAGAGAGGTAACTGTGATGCGACAAGTGATCAAGAGTAGCATTCGTTAAACTCAAATACAATAGTTTTAGCTCTTTTGTTTCAGTATAGAACAAATCTAAGCATGTAGATAACAAGCCAGCTTCAGGTAAGAACAGAAAAAGACATTCTACGACAGGTTAAAGTGCAAGTTTAGCAACTCTGGATTGCAGCAACAACAAGATAGCAAAAAGATTCTGGGCGACACTTTCCAGGTAGATAGGGTGATATTTCTCAGTCGGGAGATACTTCACCTTAAACCAGGTGATAGACCTCAATATACTAGAGTGACAGACTTCAGACAAAGCAAGCGATAGACAGTAGGTGCAAACTATCGCGCGATATTTCTTAGTAAGGCACGCGATACTATTGCAGATTTGTATGACTTTTTGACCAGTGAACATAAAAGTCTCAGTTTTGAAGCATTTTGATCAAGTTCAAAGGTTGGATAGTGCAATTTCTTAGTTTGACAAGTAGTAACAATAGATAAAAGATAGGTTTGCAAACAATATAGGATCAAACATGTCATAGAACACTTGAAACAAGGGCAAAAGCAACCTTGCCAAGACAAGCACTTGTGATATCAAAATAGAGAGCCTTATGAATGCTACCATTTGTTTGAATGTTGAGGATGTTTACACTGGTATAGCACAATCAAAGACAATTCAAGCAATTACTACCTAGAAGGACAAGGCTCATTACTTAGCAATGTGGCCCACAACTTGATGCTCCCTTGCCTCACACCGAGTGGTTGCCCACAAGAGATATTGGCGTTGTCATGGAAGTGTCAAAAACACAACCAAAGGAACACATATGGTGAGTGTCTTGGGGTGATCCGAGTAAGTCCACTTGGATCAATCCTTGAACCAAGAAGCTAAGCGGCTAAAAGAAGGTGGCCTCTATCTAATGGTTCGTAGTAAGGGCTTCTGTTCATAACACCCCTCTTGCTCCTCATAAAGGACTAGGACCTCACGGCCTCAAGAGTACCTTAAGCATTCTTGCTCAATGCTTTCCTCATGGTCACAATCCCATGTGCTACTAACATCAAGCGAAGACAAGTGTTATGTCTACCAAGGTTTTGTGTCCTCGATAGCCTTGAGATTATAGTGAGTTGAAATCACTCGCCACCAAGGAAAATGATGACAAGGTTGTCCCCACTTGGGTCATTCCTCTTGATTGCTCAAGAGCAGGCCCACTAAAAGATTCTTATACTAAACAAAAAGTGGATTAACTCTTGAGGTTCAAGGTTTTTGGTTCACCACAAGGGTGAAGAGCATACTCCCCTATCTCAAGAATCTCTCCCAAACACACCAAGAAAAGATTCAATTACCCCCTTGCTTTCAAAATTCCAAGATAGGTCAAGATTTCTATTTCACCACAAGGGTGAAGAGCATACTCTCCTACCACCTCAAAATTTCTACAACAAGGTATTAAGTGCCTATGAAAGGAAACAACTAGTATATGCCGCACTTAATAAAAGAAGCAATTAAACAAGCACTTGATTTGGTTTTTATGCTTAGGGCAGCCCTGCAAAAACCATTAGTAGCCCTCTTTGACATGCGATTATAGCAAATTTCAAGCAAGAAGCACCTACAACCACAACTTGTTAGACCAACAAGAGTTAGGAGAATCAAAATCCAAAATCTAACAATGATTAGTACATGAAAAATCAGATAATCTACAAAAATAACTGATCAAATGATAAAATCTAAAAATGAAACCATCATGGTTAGATTAGGCTCAAAAAGACCTTTCCAACGATATATCACACTTAAAATTTTGATACCATTTGCAAAATTTCAAAAAAAATGGGCACCCATTTTCTAGAGTGGATTTAAAAACGCTAGAAATTTCAAAAATTTTTAAAAAGATAGCAGAGAACCCAAAACTTGCAAGATAGATAAAATAGCCCAAAAATAGCTCTCTGTCAAGTTCAGGCGATATACCTCAGACTTCACCAGTATCGCGCGACATAGTTTCCTATAGCCGGGCGATATACCTCAGTCTGGGTGATATACTACACAATAGGCAGGCGATACTTCACATGACACCAGGCGATATACCTCAATACTATCGTGTGATTCTTCTCTGGCATGAAGTGTCACATGTGTATAGTAAGGTATATCACACGATATACTTGAGAAGTATGGCGCGATACTCTGAGACAGAGAACCAGAATCTGCAAAATTTCCAAAAAATAATCCAAAAAATGATGAAAATGCAAGAAACTAAAGGGCAAAGCCTATCTACTCTGCCCCACGGTGGGCACCAAAAATGTGTGCTATAAATTTGTCACACTTCTATGGATCATTACATTCAAGAACGCTCAAGAATGAGGTCTCAAAAATCGATCCATAGCTCCCTAGGCATGGAGTACAAGAGTTTTAAGAATGCTCTCAGCTAGAGCTATTTAGCCTATAACCTTGCTAGTAAACCATGCAATGGGAGATTCAATGAAGACAAGGGCAAGAATGCCAATATCCTCAAGAATCAAGAATGAAAATGCAATGCAATGCTATGCTAGAAATGGAAAGGCAAGCTAAGCTATGGAAGGAAATATGCAAGTGTTACAACCCAAGCTAATTAATCTATGTGAGCTAATCTAGAGCATAGAAATGAAACTAATCTAAGAAAGCATAAATATGAAGCTAAGCTAAGAATGAAAGAATAAGATGTAGATGCTAAGAATGCTCCAAATCTTCAAAAGCTCCAAAGTGACCTAGAAATCTTGCAGCATAAAGTTAGCATAAAAAGTTGGGGGATCTAGAAATGAAGAGAGCTCTCCTTTTATAAGAAATGAAAAGGAATGGACCATGGAGATTAAGAGGCAAAAGATTTAATCAAGGGTGGAGCTTAAAAGAGGAGCAATCCATGTGCACAAATATCCTCCAATGAGAAAATAGGAGTTGACTTTTGTGTCCATATGAGACAAAAAGTGCTTTTTCCCTTTTTATAAAATAAGAATAATGTTTTATTTGTGCAACTTAGGATAAGAGTAAAAGTGGGGGGGCTTTTTATTTATTAAAAGGGGAGAAAATATTCCTTTTAAATAAATAAAGACTTAGGATAAGATGGTTAGCCCATAGAAAATAATCGAATAAATGATAGAGCTAGGATTTGATCAAGAGCAAGCAATTTATGATTTAGCAAAAGGGGCTAATAGTCTAGATGACCATTTTTAGGTGTATACAGGTCCAACAAAGCTAACAATGTTAGTCAAACATCAAAGACCATTTCAAGAACAACAATTTTTCAAACAATCAAGGAGCCAAGAAACCAAGAAGTTTCTTCAATTCAACACAAAGGAGGAAATTCACACCCTTGGGTGAACCTATCAAAAATACATTAAGGAATCTCATTTCCAAAAAAATAATTACACTACCAAAGGCAAGACCCTATGAACCGCAAGTTAAGCCCTCATGGTAGATTGATGCACATCATTGTGAATATCATAGAAACAAAGGGCACACAACAAATTAATGCATGAGATTGAAGCATGTGGTCCAAGACTTGATATATGATAGTACAATTAAGGTAGATGACCATAAAAACAATGAAGACCATACAACATTCAAAAACCATTTCTTAAATCATGAGAAAGGTGAACCTTCAATTTTCAACCAAAATAACAAAAGAAATAATGAGAAGGTTAATTTTTCCCATATCTATGATAATGTCATCAATTCCCTATCAGGGTATGAAAATACAATCAATGTCATTGTGGTTAAGGACAAACAAGAAAAAGAAACTTCTAATGTTGTGACTAGGGGGAAAGCTCTGAAGATAACATTGCAAGGGACCACCCCTATAACCACTTGGCTTAACAAATCATCTTCCTCTTTGAGACAATATAAACTTGTGGACCAGCTCTAAAAGACAACTACAAAAATATAAATCTTGGAGTTCTTAAAACTTTCACCAACTCACAAATAAATATTGGAAAAATCTCTTGTTGAGACAACTATTCCTAATGACTTGGATGTTGATATATTTCAAAACATGATTGGACACCTAATTACACCTCATTTATTATCCTTCTCAGAGCAAGATAAATGCCCCTTAATCATCCCCAAAATATACCCTTGCATATTAAAGTTTTGATTCATAAACATCGAGTCAAAAGAGTCCCGATTGATGGTGGTGTGGGCCTAAACATTTTTACCTTGAACCTTGTAAAATCTCTAGGATATTTTGAAGATGCTATTGATCCAAAAATAAAAATTACCACCAAAGCCTATGATGTTGGGGAAGGATCTTCCAAAGGAATGGTTTTTATACTCTTTAGAGTTGGTCTAATTCAAAAGGAAATAGTTTTTCAAGTCATTGATCTAAAGTTGAAATATAACATCTTGTTAGGAAGGCCACAGATCCATAAAATGCAAGTCGCACCTTCAACCTATCATCAATGTATAAAATTTCCTTACATGGGTCAATAGATCACTATAAGTGGATACTTAAATCCCTTTCAATATTACAATAATGTTAAACCCTTGAATGATTCATTTGTCTCACATAATAGTGAAGGTTCTATACCAATTATAATATTCAAAGAGACAACTCAAGAAAAGGGTCCTAGTTCAAACTCCCCGCCAAAGAGAAAGGAAAATATAGAAAAAGAGTATTATTGTTGAATCAAATAAAAAACTAACTTACCTACTTCGACTAGGGGAAAATGGAAACTTATTTTTTTTTATTCAAAAGATGATGATAAAAGGAATACTAGCTCAAGTGTTTCACAACAAGATGAGGAAAATTCAAAATCCTCCAAGTTCGAAAAAGAAATAGCCAAAGATACACATTATCAAAAAATGGACAAATTGATGAAGAACTTTGAGAAACAATGTAAAATCAAACAAAATGGGGTAGGAGAATATTCCTTGTCAATGGTGGACTTACCTATTTCCCCTAGATCTCATGGAAAACCATATAGTTCTCATCCTCCTAAAAAGTATAATGAATAGTTTGTAAGAGAAAGTAATTCTTCATCCATGGAAGAAGATGATGATGCAATTTTAAAATGGATTTATAAAGATGAAGAAGCATAAATTTAAAACCAGACATAAAACCAAGCATCAAGGTCTAACCAAGAAAAAAGTTCAAATGAAGAAAGGGTTCAAAATATTAGCATTCCTACACACTAATATGGTAAAGGTTATCGAATCATGTAAAAGACGGGTTACAAAGGAAATGGACCCTTAGGAAGGAAAGATGAAGGCTTGTTGGAACCAATAGAAATAATTTGGAGAGATAGCAAGGAGAAATCAAGATTAGATTATTTAGAACAAGTAAACACTCAAAAGAACCATCCACAATTCTATGAAAGTGTTTTACAAATAAAATCCCAAAGTGATGAAGATTCTAATGAATTGGAGTGGGATCATTTTTCCAAAGGATATTGTCATGAAAAAGAGGTGGATGTGATTCATACCTATTCTCTTATATCTAGTTCAAGTAAAGAATCAAGTTCAAATAAAATATCAAGTTCCACCCAAGGACCTAGTACTAATCAAGAACCAAATTCAAGGCAATAATCAAATGGAAATCGATGGATAGGTGAACCATGGATACCTTCATGGTTAAGATAATATAATTTTAGGATTAACCTTATTTTTATCCTTAAGAAACCCAAGAAGACTCGAGTGAGGATAATTGTGATCCAAGTTCTATGGAACACCTTGAACAAGCACATGTCATAGATTTGAATGATACATTGTATAAACCTTATAATAAATTAATGTACCTAAAACCTATGGATTTTAATCTACCTAATGATTGCCTACCCCTTGTACATCCTGAGTTAATTTATTGGGATTTAATTGAGCCAAGTCACATACCCTCATTTCCAAATGATAATTCATTGGCCTTGTACCTAAATGTGGTTGAAACCTCTTTCATCAATGAATTATATCAAGGAGGAATAAGGGGGGAAAGTAACCAATATTTTAGTCTCAAAAGAAAAGAAAAGAATAAAGAAAAAAACAAATGGTTTAGTGGTGAAAACCACAATGTGGCAGTACTAGACCTAGAAAAAGTAAAAAAAAGGATGTTTTTAAAGGTGAAAGCCCAATTGTGGCACATAAATAAGAGATGTTGGAAAATTTACCATATAACTATGAGGAAAGATCATCTATATTAATTCAACCCACAAAAAATTTGAACGTTGGTATATAATCAGAGCCCAAGATCATAAACCTTGCAACATCATTAACACTAGAAGAAAGACATGAATTCATCAAATTATTCAAAGAGAAACAAGTAAATTTTACATGGTCTTATGAATATATGCTAGGGATGGATCCAAATATCATCATGCGCCATTTTAACATAAATCCAGGAGCTAAATTGGTCAAACAAAAATTAAGGAAAATGCATCCTCACATTGTATTACTAGTCAAAGTAGAATTGTAGAAATTTTTAAAGGTTGGTTTTATAAGAGCTATTGCATATGATGAATGGACCTCCCAAAATTGTACTAGTCTCCAATCCTGATAAATCAATTAGAGTTTTTATGGACTTTAGATATCTCAACCTAGCATACCCTAAAGATGAATTTCCATTACCAAGCATTGATGCTATAGTATATTTGACAACTGACCGTTCTATGTTCTCACTTATGGATGGATTCAGTGGGTACAAAAAAATAAATATAGCTCCTGAGGATCAGGATATAACAACCTTTACATGTTCTTGGAGTATCTTTTATTGGAATGTGATGCCCTTCAATCTCAAAAATGCCAGAGTAACCTATCAAAGAGCCATAACTATAATTTTTCATGATATGATGCACAAGTTTCTAGAATACTATGTTGATGAAACCTTGGCCAAATATAATACAAGGAAAAAATACTTACCAATTTTGGAGAATATATTTACAAGGATAGAGAAATTCAAAGTGAGGTTAAATCCTAAGAAGTGGACATTTGGTGTGTAATCTGAAAAATTGCTTGGCTATATAGTATCTACAGAGAGAATATAGGTAGACCCCACAAAGGTTAAAGCAATAATGGAAATGGGGGCACCAATAAATATAAGTCAAATGAGGTCACTTCAAAGAAGGATAAAATCAATAAGAAGATTCATTTCTCAGTTGGTCAAAAAATGACATTCTTTTACTCAATTTCTTCATAAGGACACAATTTTCAAGTGAGAAAATCAATGTGAAGAAGACTTTTCACTCTTGAAGAAATATTTGATGAACCCACCCATATTGATGCCACCCACCAAGGGAAAGCCATTAATCTTGTAAATTTCAACAATAGATCATTCATTAGGTGCTTTATTTTCTCAAGAGGATGAAAATGACAAAGAAAAGACAATCTATTACATCAATAGGACCTTGGTTAAGTATGTGATAAACTATAGTTTTATTGAAAGGGAATACCTAGTAGTGGTTTTTGCTTCACAAAAGTATGTAATTGCTATTAGGATTAACAAGATAGAAATAATAATTACATGCAAATATAACCAATATCAAAAAACAATAAACCACACAAAAGAGAACACAAGACACAAACATTTAACATGGTTCACCCAATCCCTGGGCTACATCCACCAACAACGAGTCCAATATTATTATTATCTAGTGATTACAACCTGATTACAATCTGTAATCCCTTACAGTTCAATTCTACCACAAGTACTAAAATCATACATTATGAAATCCCTAACCCTAACCATATTATACAATATTTTTCCGCTTTAGGGTTAGAATGAGTTACAACATGTCGGCCCAAAAATTACCAAAAATATGTTGGCCTAAAAAAAATACCCCGGTGAGGATGGGAGGAAAAGTGTATAGTACTTTCCTGGATAGTACTTTCTTGATCAGTCACCACAAGGTAACAATCTCCCACTTGGTGACTGATCAGTATCCACACTAAAAACCTCCCACTTGGAGACTGATCCTGTAGTAATACCACTACCATATGTGGCTCCAACTAGATCAAACCACCCTGGACTTAGCTGCTCCTTTATTCTGTTTAGTCTAGAAGACCAACTGAAGTTGAACATGAGTTCAAATTCTCCATTGTTACTACCTTTGTAAACATATATGTTGGATTGTCATTTGTATGAATCTTTTCCAGCTTTAACTTCCCATCATCCAAAACTAACTGAATGAAATGGTACCGCAACTGTATGTGTTTTGTCTTTGAGTGAAAAGAAGAATTCTTCACAAGATGAATGACACTTTGGCTATTTGTATGTAAACAATTATCAATCTGTGGATGTCCCAATTCTTCCATGAAGAATTGAAGCCATATCATCTCCTTGGCTACCTCTGTAGCAGCAACATACTATGCCTCTGTAGTGGATAAAACAACCACCTTTTATAGTCGAGAAATCCAACTCACTGCTGTCCCACCAATAGTAAATACATAACCTGTAGTACTCCACCTACTATCTATATCTCCTGCCAAATCTAAGTCAACATAGCCTTGTACAGTAGTAGTAGAACCCCCAAAGTGTAAACACTTACTAGATGTACCTCTCAAATATCTAAGAATCTATTTGACTACATTCTAATGCTCAATACCAAGGTTACTCATATATCGACTAATGATTCCCACTGCGTGTGCAATATCTGACCTAGTACATACCATAGCATACATTAAGATCCCTATAACTGAAGCATAAGGTACCTTAGACATTGTTGCCTCTTCTTCTGATGTCTTAGGACACATCTCCTTAGTCAATTTCAAATGACCAGGCAAAGGTGTGGCTTTGGCATTCTCCATAGAGAAATGTTGCAACACCTTCTCAATATAATCAGCTTGAGATAGAGACGACTTCCCATTTTTCCTATCTCTACAAATTTTCATACTAAGGATTTGTTTTGCTGCCCCCAAATCCTTCATAGAAAATGAATTTGCTAACTGTTGTTTCAACCCCTTAATGTGATCCATGTTAGACCCAGCTACAAGCATATCATCAACATATAAACATAAAATAATGTAGCTGTCATCATCCAACCTCTTAAAATAAACACAATGGTCAGAATGACACTGACTGTATCCATGCTCATTCATAAAAGTGTCAAATTTAATATACCATTGTCAAGGTGCTTGCTTCAAGCCATATAAACTCTTCTGCAATCTGCACACCAAATTCTCCTTACCCTTGACCTCAAATCCTTGTGGCTGTGTTAGGATTAACAAGGCAGAAATAAAAATTATGTGCAAATATAACTAATATCAGAAAATAATAAACCACACAGAATAGAACACAAGACACACAGATTTAACGTGGTTCACCCAATCCCTGGGCTACGTCCACCAACAGCGAGTCCAATATTATTATTATCCAGTGATTACAACCTGATTACAATCCGTAATCCCTTACAGCCCAATTCTGCCGCAAGTACTAAAATCATACATCATGAAAATTTTTTTGAGGTCGGGAGGAAAAGTGTACAGTACTTTCTTGGATAGTACTTTCCTGATTAGTCACCACAAGTTAACAATCTCCCACTTGGTGACTGATCAGTATCCACACTATACTAAAAAACCTCCCACTTGGAGACTGATCCTGTAGCAATACCGCTACCCACATGAGGCTCCCACTGGATTGAACCACCTTGGACTTAGTTGTTCCTTTATTTTGTTCAGTCTAGAAGACCAACTGAAGCTGAACATGAGTTCAACTTCTCCATTGTTACTACCTTTGTAAACATATCTGCTGGATTATCATCAGTATGAATCTTTTCCAGCCTTAACTGTCCATCATCCAAAACTGATCGAATGAAATGGTACCGCAACTGTATGTGTTTTGTTTTTGAGTGCAAAGCAAAATTTTTTGCAAGATGAATGGCACTTTGGCTATCTGTATGTAGAAAATTATCCTTTTGTGGATGTCCCAATTCTTCCATGAAGAATTGAAGCCATATCATCTCCTTGGCTGCCTCTGTAGCAGCAACATACTCTGCCTCTGAAGTGGATAAAGAAACCACCTTTTGTAGTCGAGAAATCCAACTCACTGCTGTCCCACCAACAGTAAATATATAACTTGTAGTACTCCACCTGCTATCTATATCTCCTGCCAAATCTGAGTCAACATAGCCTTGTACAGTAGTAGTAGAACCTCCAAAGTGTAAACACTTACTGGATGTGCCTCTCAAATATCTGAGAATCTATTTGACTGCATTCCAATGTTCAATACCAAGGTTACTCATATAACGACTAACGACTCCCACTGCATGTGCAATATCTGGCCTAGTACATACCATAGCATACATTAAGCTCCCTACAGATGAAGCATAAGGTACCTTAGACATTTTAGTCTCTTCTTCTGGTGTCTTGGGACACATATCCTTAGTCAATTTCAAATGACCAGGCAAAGGTGTGCTGACAGCTTTGGCATTTTCCATAGAGAAACGTTGCAACACCTTCTCAATATATTCAGCCTGAGATAGAGACAATTTCCTATTTTTCCTATCTCGACAAATTTTCATACCAAGGATTTATTTTTCTGCCCCCAAATCCTTCATAGCAAAAGATTTTGCTAACTGTTGTTTCAACCTCTTAATGTGATCCATGTTAGACCCAGCTACAAGCATATCATCAACATATAAACATAAAATAATGTAGCTATCATCATCCAACCTCTTAAAATAAACACAATGGTCAGAATGACATCAACTATATCCATGCCCATTCATAAAAGTGTCAAATTTAATATACCATTGCCGAGGTGCTTGCTTCAAGCCATATAAACTTTTCTACAATCTGCACACCAAATTCTCCTTACCCGTGACCTCAAATCCTTGTGGCTGAACCATATATATTTCTTCATCCAAATCACCATGAAGAAAGGCTGTTTTAACATCAAGCTGCTCTAAATGCAAATCTTCAGTAGCCACAATACTTAAAACAGTACGAATAGAAGTCATTTTAACAACTAGAGAAAATATCTCATCAAAATCAATACCATATTTTTGTGCAAATCCTTTTACAACTAATCTGGCTTTAAATCTTTTTGTACCTCCATCCTCTTCTTTTATCCTGTAAACCCATTTATTCTGTAAAGCCCTTTTACCTGCAGGTAACTTACATAAATCCCATGTCTGATTTTTAGCAAAGAGTCTATTTCATCTGTCATTGTAGACTCCCACTGAAGCTTTGTATCCACCTGCACAGCTTCATTATAACATTCAGGTTCACCAGCATCTGTTAACAAAATAGAATACAAAGATGGAGAAAATCTTTCTGGAGGTCTACTTAGCCTTGTTGACCATCTAACACTCACTGGGGTGTGTGGTATTTGTTGTTGCTATTGTTGCGGAGCATAAGGAACTACTGGAACATGAACTTGTGGAGTATCATCTAGTACTACATAGTCATTTTCTTTCTTCTCATGCTGCAGCAACAGATCTTTGTACAATACTTTCTCATTGAATATGACATCCCTACTTCTTACAATTTTATGATTTTCAAAATCTCAAATCCTATAACCAAATTCATCAATGCCATACCCAACAAATACACATTTCTTTGACTTAGCTTCCAGCTTGGTTCTATTTTCAGAATCTATAAGTGCAAAAGCTTCACAACCAAAGGTTTTGAGAAAAGAATAACTCACCTTCTTACCACTCCATGCTTCCTCTGGAATACCACAGTCCAAAGGAGTAGAGGGGCCTCTATTGATTAAATAAACAGCAGTGTTCACTGCCTCTTCCCACATATTTTTGGGCAGCCTAGCATGCAACCTCATACTCCTTGCACGCTCCATTATTGTCCTGTTCATGCGTTTAGCCACTCCATTTTCTTGTGGAGTCCTTGGTATAGTTTTCTACCTATGAATACCATTAGAGGAACAATATTCTTCAAATTCTGTGCTGCAATACTCACCACCATTATCAGATCTGAGACATTTTAACTTTTTACCAGTCTCATTCTCAACCAAGCATTGCCATTTCTTAAAAGTTTGAAATACATCAGATTTCTGTCTAAGGAAATAAATCCATACTTTTCTTGTTGCATCATCTATAAATGTAACATAATATAGAGAGCCACCAAGGGAAGATACCTGAGCTGGTCCCCATACATCTGTATGCACAAGCTCTAATCTCTCATTTTTCTTTTCCTTCCCACTCTTCACAAAACTAACTCTCTTTTGTTTTCCATAAACACAACTTTCACAGAAATTCATATTGACACATTTCAGACCAGGTAAAACTTTCTTTGAATGAAGTAATTTCATACCTTTTTCACTCATGTGCCCGAGTCTGTTGTGCCACAGTGCTGTGTCAGAATCTACAGCAATAGTTTGATGTTCTTCCTGCTCAACTGCAGCCACTGTTCCTGAACATTCATTATCTTCTGAAACAATTAAAGTAGAAGGAACAGTATGACCTGTACAAAGATATAAGGTGCCTACTTTCACACCTTTTGCTACTACTAAGGAACCTTTTGAAACCTTCCAATTTTTATCATTAAAAGTAACTGTGCAACCCTCATCACCCAGTTGCCCTGCTGAAATTAAATTCCTACTCAGCCTTGGAACATGTCTTACCTCTTGTAGTAGCCAATGATTCCCATTCTACAACTTAATCTTAATTTTTCCCTTTCCAACAATCTGACAGGGTTCATTATCTCCCAAATAAACTAGCCCAAAATCCCCTTGGACATAATCAACAAAATAACTTCTATGGGGTGTAGCATGAAATGAAGCCCCAGAATCTAAAACTCATGAATCATCAATACTTTCTAAGGACAAGAGCAAAGCATCCTCCTCAGATTTGTTACTTACCACATTTGCCTCCTTGTTTCCATCATTTTTGTCTCCTTGATCTTTCTTCCGAGACCAACAATCTTTCTTCTTATGACCTGGTTTTCCACAGTACCAGAAATCATTTGGCCCTTTAGATTCGGACCTCTTTCCCTTTGATTTTCCTCTTGATTTCCCACGATTTCCAGAGTTGTTTCCTCTATCTCTTGTTCTGCCTCTGCTTTCTGTGTTCAATACACTACCCGATGTGGATGCCCCTGAGCTTTTCCTACGAATTTCCTCACTCAATATAACACCAATAACATCATCATACTTTAGGGTATTAGAACCAGAAATAGAATTACTAACAGCCATTACCAAGCCATTCCAGCTTTCTGGCAAAGAACACAAAATCAAGAGAGCCCTAACCTCTTCATCAAAAGTAATTTTAACTGAGGTTAATTGACTTGTAACTATATTAAACTCATTCAAATGATCAGTAACTGATCCACCTTCTACCATTTTCATATTAAATAAACGCTTCATAAGAAATACCTTGTTTGAAGCTGAAGGCTTTTCATACAACTTCACTTGGGTTTCCATCAGATCTTTAGCTGTCTTTACTTCAGTAATATTGAATGCCACCGATTGTGCCAGGCATAGATGAATACTCCCCAGTGCCTTCCTATCCAAAATATCCCAATCTTCCTGAGACATTGATTGCTCTTTCTTGGCTACTCCCTCTAATGGCTGCCATAGATCCTTCTGATAGAGATAATCCTCCATTTGCATCTTCCATAACTGGAAGTTCTGCCCATTAAACTTATCAACCTTCAGCCTACCCTCGTCTGCCATTTCTCCCACTTAACCGAGAGACTCTCCCACTAACTCGTGAGACCTGCTTCAGAGAATAGATGAAAGAATGAATGAAATAACCTCGCTCTGATACCACTTGTTAGGATTAACAAGGTAGAAATAACAATTATGTGCAAATATAACTAATATCAGAAAATAATAAACCACATAGAATAGAACACAAGACACACAGATTTAACGTGGTTCACCTAATCCCTGGGCTACGTCCACCAACAACAAGTCCAATATTATTATTATCCAGTGATTACAACCTGATTACAATCCGTAATCCCTTACAGCCCAATTCTGCTGCAAGTACTAAAATCATACATCATGAAAATCCCTAACCCTAAGCCATGTTATACAATATTTTCCCGCTTTAGGGTTAGAATGAGTTATAAGTAGTCGGCCCAAATAACCAAAAAAAGTAGTCGGCCTCAAAAAAATTTTCAAATCGAACCCCGACGAGGTCGGGAGGAAAAGTGTACAATACTTTCCTGGATAGTACTTTCCTGATTAGTCACCACAAGCTAACAGGCTGTACCATATATATTTCTTCATCCAAATCACCATGAAGAAAATATATTTTAACATCAAGCTTCTCTAAATGCAAATCTTTAGTAGCCACAATACTTAAAATAGTATGGATAGAAGTCATTTTAACAAATGGAGAAAATATCTCATCAAAATCAATACCCTTTTTTTGTGCAAATCCTTTGACAACTAACCCATCTTTAAATCTTTTCTTACCCCCATCCTCTTCTTTTATCCTGTAAACCCATTTATTCTGTAAAGCCCTTTTACCTGTAGGTAACTTACATAAATCCCATATTTGATTTTGTAGCAAGGAGTCCATTTCATCCATCATTGTAGACTCCCACTGAAGCTTTGTATCCACCTACACAACTTCATTATAACATTCAGGTTCACCAACATCTGTTAATAAAATAGAATACAAAGAGGGAGAGAATCTCTCTGGAGGTCTACTTAGCCTTGTTGACCGTCTAACATTCATTGGGGTGTTTGGTATTTGTTGTTGCTATTGTTGCGGAGCATAAGGAACTACTCAAACATCATCTTTTGGAGTATCATCTAGTACTACATAATCATTTTCTTTCTTCTCATATTGTTGCAACAGATCTTTGTACAATACTTTCTCATTGAATATGACATCCCTGCTTCTTACAATTTTATGATTTTCAAAATCCCAAAGCCTATAACTAAATTCATCAATGCCATATCCAAAAAATAGACATTTCTTTGACTTAGCTTCCAGCTTGGTTCTATTTTCAGAATCTATAAGTGCAAAAGCTTCACAATTGAAGGTTTTGAGAAAAGAATAACTCACCTTCTTACCATTCCATGCTTCCTCTAGAATACCATAGTCCAAAGGAGTAGAGGGGCCTCTATTGATTAAATAAAAAATAGTGTTCATAGCCTCTGCCCACATGTTTTTGGGCAGCCTAGCATGCAACCTCATACTCCTTGCACGCTCCATTATTGTCTTGTTCATGCGTTCAGCCACTCCATTTTCTTGTGGAGTCCTTGGAATAGTTTTCTGCCTATGAATACCATTAGAGGAACAATAATCTTCAAATTTTGTGCTGCAATACTCACCACCATTATCAGATTTGAGACATTTTAACCTTTTACCAGTCTCATTCTCAACCAAGCATTTCCATTTCTTAATAGTTTGAAATACATCAGATTTCTGTCTAAGGAAATAATCCATACTTTTCTTGTTGCATCATCTATAAATGTAACATAATATAGAGAGCCACCAAGGGAAGATACCTAAGTTGGTCCTCATACATCTGTATGCACAAGCTCTAATCTCTCTTTTTTCTTTTCCTTCCCACTCTTCATAAAACTAACTCTCTTTTGTTTTCCATACACACAACTCTCACAGAAATCCATATTGACACATTTCAGACCAGGTAAAACTTTCTTTGAATGAAGTAATTTCATACCTTTTTCACTCATGTGCCCAAGTCTGTTGTGCCACAGTGCTATGTCAGAATCTACATCAACGGTTTGATGTTCTTCCTACTCAACTGCAACCACTGTTCCTGAACATTCATTATCTTTTGAAATAATTAAAGTAGAAGAAAAAGTATGACCTGTACAAAGATATAAGGTTCCTACTTTCACACTTTTTGCTACTACTAAGGAACCTTTTAAAACCTTCCAATTTCTATCATTAAAAGTAACTGTGCAACCCTCATCACCCAGTTGCCCTGCTGCTGAAATTAAATTTCTACTCAGCCTTGGAACATGTCTTACCTCTTGTAGTAGCCAATGATTCCCATTTTGCAACTTAATCTTAATTTTTCCCTTTCCAACTATTTGACAGGGTTCATTATCACCCAAATAAACTTGCCCAAAATCCCCTTGGACATAATCAAGAAAGTAACCTCTATGGGGTGTAGCATGAAATGAAGCCCCAGAATCTAAAACCCATGAATCATCAATACTTTCTAAAGAAAGAATCAAATCATCCTCTTCAGATTTATTACTTACCACATTTACCTCCTTGTTACCTTCTTGTTTGTCTCATTCTTTATTCTTCTGAGACCAACAATCTTTCTTCTTATGACCTGGTTTTCCACAGTACCAGCAATCATTTGGCCCTTTAGATTTGGACCTCTTTCCCTTTGATTTTCCTCTTGATTTTCCATGATTTCTAGAGTTGTTTCCTCTCTCATTGGTTCTACCCCTGCTTTGTGTGTTTAAGACACTACCTGATGTGGATCTACCTGAGCTTTTCCTATGAATTTTCTCACTCAGAATAACACCAATAACATCATCATATTTTAGGGTATTAGAACCAGAAATAGAATTACTAACAACCATTACCAAGCCATTCCAGCTTTCAGGCAAAGAACACAAAATCAAGAGAGCCCCGACTTCTTCATAAAAAATAATATTGACAGAAGTTAATTGACTAATAACTATATTAAACTCATTTAAATGATCAGCAAATGACCCACCTTCCACCATTTTCATATTAAACAAACGCTTCATGAGAAATACCTTATTTGAAGCGAAGGGATTTTCATACAACTTTGCTAGGGTTTTCATCAAATCTTCAGTCATCATTGCTTGTGTAATATTGAATGCCACTGATTGTGCTAGGCATAATTAAATACTACCAAGAGCCTTTCTATCAAGAATTACCCAGTCCTCATCAGAAATGCTTGCGGGTGTTTTGGCTTTTCCTTCCAACAGCCGCCATAGATCCTTTTGATAGAGATAGTCCTCCATTTGCATTTTCCATAACTGAAAGTTCTTCCCATTAAACTTGTTAACCTTCAGCCTACCCTCGTCTACCATTTCTCCCACTCAACCGTGAGACTCCCACTAAACTATGAGATCTTCCTACAGAGGATAACTGAAAATAACCTCGCTCTGATACCACTTGTTAGGATTAACAAGAATGAAATAACAATTACATGCAAATATAACCAATATCAGAAAATAGTAAACCACACAGAAGAGAACACAAGACACAAAGATTTAACATGGCTCACCCAATCCCTGGGCTACATCCACCAATAATAAGTCCAATATTATTATTATCCAGTGATTACAACCTGATTACAATCCATAATCCCTTATAGCTCAATTCCGCCGCAAGTACTAAAATCATACATTATGAAATCCCTAACCCCGAACCTCAGCGAGGTCGGGAGGAAAAGTGAACATTACTTTGTTGGATAGTACTTTCCTGATCAGTCACCACAAGCTAACAATTACATGTTGAAATGTAAGATTAATCTCATAGCTAAGATTTACCCTTTGAAGTATCTACTTAGAAAGACAACTCTAATTGGGAGATCCAAAAAATAGGTCATGGTATTGAGTGAGTTCGACATTGAATATGTGGATATGAAAGAAATAAAAGACCAAGTCATAGATGATCAGTTGGTGGAGGCTCCATTAATACACGATCAACCCATTCAAGTGGAATTCCTAGATGTAAAGATAATAAATATTGAGACCAAAACATGGAAGCTTTACTTTGATGGATCCTACACACAACATGGCTCAGAGGTACGCATTCTCTTGATTACACCTCAAGTATACACCATTCCAAAGTATTATAAACTTCTATTCCCATATACAAACAAAATTTTAGAATATGAAGCCCTTTTCATAGATATTAAAATGACCTTAGAATGGAAAGTGACAAAATTACAAGTCTACGGTGGCTCTCAACTTGTGATAAATCAAATCAATGATGAAAATCAAACCAAAGATGACAAGTTGATGCCTTACAAGAGAATTGTAGATGATTTGAAGAAGTACTTTGTCTTGATAAATTTTGAGAAAATACCAAGAGAAAAGAATAAAGAAATAGATGCCATGGTGACTTTAGCTTCTCTTTTACAAATACTAGAGAAAAGTGCTAGATACAAATCTTGGTGAAATAATTGGTAAAACCTACATCTGACCTTCCTGATTCCCAAATCATTTTTTTTTCTAGTTGGACATGATTCCCCATGGTACGGATCCATTATACCTATTTAAAAGATAATACTTTACCCATCGACCAATCCCAAAACTAAAGAAGAAATTTTGCACGCCAAGCTTCCTACTATACCCTTATTTCAAACATATTGTATCATAAGAGTCTTGAAAGAACACTTCTTAGGTGTGTAGAGAATGAGGAATAAAAAATTGCCTTACAAGATATTCACAAGGGAATTTGTGGGTCACATTCAAGTGGTTTAAACTTAGCTAATAAACTCCTTTGAATGGGCTATTATTGGCTGACTATGGAGAAAGATGCTTGTCAATTTGTGGAAGTATGCCAAAAATGCCAATATCATGGGAATTTGATTCATGTACCAGAACAAGAATTGCACCTAATGACCACACCTTGGCCCTTATATAAATAAGGGTTTGATTTAATTGAGATGATTTACCTACCTTCATCCAATGGTCATAATTTTATCATAACTGCAACAAAGTATTTTACCAAAGGGGTATAAGCCATGCCCTTTTCAACTACAACATGAAATCATATTTCAATGTTCATCTTGAACCACATAATTTGTAGATATGGTATTCCACATTCCATAATAATGGACAATGCAAAACATTTCAAAAATAAGTATATTGATAAATTATGTAATAAGTTCCATATCATCCACCATTCTTCTTCAATTTACTATCCTTAAGGGAATTGTCAAGCATAAGCTACAAACAAGAATATCCTTAATATTTTAAAGAGAACAGTTGATAATTATGAAAGGGATTGGCATGTAAAATTGAACCTAACATTTTTGGCATATCAAACAAGCATAAGAACACCAACCAGAGCTACACCCTTTTCATTGGTCTATGGAGCAGAGACAATTTTACCCTTAGAAGTTGATATTCCATCATTAAGAGTCTCTTTGCATGGATTGTTGATATATGAAGACTATAGAGTTGCTAGATTCCAACAATTGGAATTTATTGAGGAACACCAAATACAAGCCTATGAACATCTAAAGGTTTACCAAAATAGAATGTCAAAGAACTACAACAATAAGATAAAACCTAGAGAATTTCAATTTGGTGACTTAGTGTTGAGAGAAAACCCTACGAATCAAGAAGATAGGGAAAATAAAGGTAAATGGGAATAAAATTGACTAGGACCTTTTATTATTACGTCTTCCTTTGGAACAAGAATATACAATTTAGCCAATTGTGATGGGGAAGAATTACAAGAACCAATTGGTAAAATCCATTTGAAGAGGTTTTATACCTGAATAGATGAAAGTGTATTAGATTGAATGAGTATTAGAGGAGAGAGTATCAAATGAGAAAGCATAATTCCTTTTATGACAAAAATTGATTATGAAGAAATCCAAAAATATTGAGAAATTAATCCTAAGAAAATCCAAAAACATCAGAAAGCAGAAAAGTAAAAAACATTGAAAAAATGATCTTGAAGAAAATAAAAATAGTGAAAATTGTTCTTGAAGAAAATAAAAAATATTAAAAATTGATCCTGAAGAAAAGTCAAAAATATTAAAAAATTGATTTTGAAGAAAATAAATAATAGGGAAAATTGATCTTGAAGAAAGCAACAAAAACATTCAGATATTGATCTTGAAAAAAAATGTTATCTTGGTGAAAACCTGGTAAACAGGCGCTTTGGTAATATCAAAAAAATAAAAATAAAAATAAAATTTAAAAAAAAAAGAAAAAGCAAATCAAGAAAAAAAGAGAAATAAACTCAAGTAGTAAAAACTTGGTAAACATGCGCCATTTGCCCTTAAATTAAGCCTAGTTGCATTTTCCATCTGCATCTTTCCATCATTCTTGTATATATTCTTATATTTCCCATCATTTGTACATACTCATAATAAACTCCGAGAACAGTATTTCTATACCCAAGGCTTTCATTATGGTTTTGAAAGTTGTCTAAGTGTAACATTGTTGTTGAATCAAACCAGGGGTACCTATCCAAAACCAAGTGAGTTCATCAAGCAGACACCAATTCACACAAATCAACGCATCAAATCAAAAACTTGACACTTGAACCTTTTATTCATATCAATTTCAGATTCAAATTTGATCTCAAACCCAAACTATTGACACTGTGATCCTTAACTTCAAAATTGACTTATCTTAATTAGGATTAAAAAATACAAACAAAGATCAAAATGGATGAAGTTAATTCTATTGAAATATGGATCCAAAAAAAATAATAATAATGTTCAACGTGTTACTTTATTTTTGAGTCATGTCTTTTTAGCAAATCGATGATGTCTTTTGACTAGGAAAGCGATGATAAAAGCATGACATTTTTCTTGATTTCTGCATAGTTGATTTTGAGGTAGATTCAGGAAATTATGCAAAAACTGTTGAATGACATGATCATCAAAGAATCATCATGGATATTTTTATATGGAAGGGATCATATATTTGTGTGTTTATGAAAATAGATACCTTGGCCATTTAGATCTTTCATATTTGATGTAATTTTTGAGGGGGCAGGATGAAATCAAAACGTAAAATCAAGAAAACCAAAGTAAATTTTTGAAATCATTTGTGGGGATTCTTAATTAACAAAAGTTTTCAATCAGGAAAATGTATCAGAGTTCATCATATTAGTTTGTATCAACAAATTAGTCATCAAGTTCAGATCAAGACATTAGTTAATCAAAGAGATCAAGTATTCTTTGAACCAATGTGCTTTGCACATTGATTCAAAGAGGGGCATTTGTATACCTCAAAATTGGTCAAGAAAAGTTAAAGAAAACAATTGATGATCAAAGAAGGAATTAAGTGAAAATCAAAGCCAAGTGGAATGATTGAATCAAAAGGATCAAATAATTATGCAATTGATTTTAATCAATTAATTGTATAGTTTAATTAAATTTAATCCAACCTATTCGAATGGGAGACATGGCTAAATCATTTAAATAAATCATATAATTCTCACCTACCATATGAAGACAAAACAAAATCAACCAATTAGGTGAGATCATTTGGAGAACATGGATCACAAATAGCCTTTTCTATCTCTACCATCCAATTTGGCTTTGCAATCTTGACCATCCAAGTTGTCTCTTTGTCCCAACATTTGAAACCACTAACTCAACTCTCATCTAATCATAAGTCAATTTAACTCACATTTAACTTAGCTTCCTAATTTTTGGAATCCTTTAAATAGAATGCATCAATAGAGTAAATCATCCATTACCTTAGTGCATCATTACTCTAGTGAAAATGTTCTAGGCATTGCATAATATTTGAATTCAATTTTAGTAGTAATCATAATGGAGAATTGTAGTTTTATTTTGAGCATAACATAGCTAGATTAGGGATAATCACATTATAGATCACCATTCTCATTCTAGAATTGTCACTAATGAATGCTTAAATATGAGAGCATTACTTTAGATTTCTAGTTAGAGATCCATAGAATACTTATTGTCTTAATTTTAATTTAATTTGGTTAAATAGTTGTATTTCTTGCATTTAAATTGACATTTTGATGAACTAATACTATGAAGGTATATTTTCATACATAATTATTTTAACATTTATTGGTTTAATGTCTTAATATTTTTAATATTGTAGCATTATTAGTTGACTTTAAATTTAGTTTTGATCATCACTGATAATTGAATGAAATGTAGTCCTTATATTTGAAAACTACAAATCATGTGGTGCCACATCAATAAACCAAGAGAATGATTTAGTGCAAAATTATAAATATTTTTGAGTCTATTTTGGGCACATCAAAAGCATGCTAATGTGGTATCATATTTGATGTGGACTTCAAAACTTACTTATAAATAGGGGACTTTCCAAGTAAGCCATTATAAAAATTGGGAGTGGTTTGAAATTGCCATATGTTGGTATGTGGTGACTAATCATGTTGTTGGGCTTAAACTTTGGTGGCTTTGTCAGTTGTGTTTCCATCCCAAAATCAATTAATGGGGGAGGTCCTAGTCAAGGATTTGGAGGGAAGTGCCCATGAAGCAAAAATTTCCTATTGTATAATAAAGGATTTGGCTATTATTTTGGCACGTAAATTGACTTTTGTACAATTCCTTAAAGGCCTATAAATAAGTTGCTATGCAATGTGAAAGACATTATATTGTAACTTTCTCTTCACTAGATAATATAAATAAGTGGATAGTTATTTCTCTATAGGATGTATCCCACATTAGATAAACTGCATTTATTCTTTTTGTTATTGTGTTTTTAAAATTTTTTTGCCTCTCTTATTCTACATATATTTAATATTATTTATTGCTCTGATCTGCCTTGAAACCCTAAAAACTAGTATCAAAGTTGTGTATTTTGGTCATTTTGATAGGATTTTTTAGATTTGAGTGGGAGAAATGACATAAGAAGCCAAGCTTAAGGTTGATAAGCTCAATGACTAAAACTATCAGCTATGGTAGATGCAAAATGGAGGATTATCTATATTAGAAGGATCTTTACTTATCATTGAGTGGAGTATCAAAGAAACCCTTGACTATGAAAGATTTTCAACAAGAGGTTCTTGATAGGAAGGCACTAGGAACAATACGATTGTTCTTGACATTGTCTATGACTTTCAATATAGTAAAGAAACAATGGTGGATCTGATGGTGGCCTTAGAAAAACTATATGAGAAACCGTTGGCCTCCAATAAGGTATTTATTATGAAATGTTTATTACTATGAAGACGATAGAAGGTGGGTATATTGTTGATCATTTAATGAGTTTAATACGGTTACTACTCAACTAAGTTTTTTGAAAATAAATTTTGGTGAAGAGGTTAGGGCTCTTAATTTTGTGCTCATTGCCAAAAAGCTAGAATAGTTTGGTCATGGTTGTAACTTTGTCTTTGGTTCAAACACTTTGAAGGTTGATCATATTGTTGGTACTATCCTTAATGAGGAAATGTGATGAAAAAGTATAGGTGAGACATTAGGTAATGTTAGAATGTGAGGTTGATGCGATCTATACTATTGTCATTGATGTCAACATATCCTTATTCCAACCTCGACTTGGTGTATCAGTTGCTATGGAACTGATTGGTTTTGCGTATCAACTGTGTATCATTTGATGTGTATCAATAATCTGTTTGTTTCAGTTGAGGTTCTTCATTGGATAAAATATGTGGTTGATTGGATTGATGCTATTTAGATGTGTATCATTTGTATTTTTTGGTCCCAACTATGTATGCATAACATACTATTTATTTCTGCTGGAACCGTCGATGGCTTTAGAGATGATGTGGAATGTTGGCTTGAGTGAGGCATGTTTTAATTATTGAGGTGGTCCTCATTTAATTTATTACCACTATGGTGTGACCTATATCAAATGGTTTGGGTTAATTGGTGGATCTCTTCGTTCTATATAAGTAGAGTGAGGAGTTCATTTATTCACATGTATGTATTTATCTGATAAGAATCATATGTGGTGATATCTGAAGTGATTATGAATCTATTTGCAGGAGATATGTGTTTATGTGTATCAATGTGTTGAACTCAATGGTGGATTCTATCTCTTTTCATATTTTCTAGCTATGAGCCTTATTGTATTGGCAAGGATCCTCTGTATAATGAAAGTGAGATTTATTGTATCACTAGTGAGCCATATTGACAATGAGCCTTAATATTTTGGAAGTGAGCCCTATTGTACCTATAATGAATAGTACTAGTAGTGAGATGATGTAAAAATCACCATACCAATGTCACCTTGACAAGTGTTTTTACACTTCATGATAATTAGCTTCTCCATGGTTTTTCCCATCTTAGGTTTCCATGTAAATCTTAGTGTTCTCTATGTCAATGTTTTTGTGTTCTTAATGCTTACATTTTATGTGGATGTATGACGTGTTTAACTTATAGTGCCTCTACCTATCAATCAAAACCTCTTCTAATAGACACCTAAGTGTTCAAATTGGTGCCTGTATCTAGTTAGGTTTGATCATTTCTCTATTATTATATTTATTTGTTTTAGTGTTTTCATTTGGTTTTCTAGATAAATAGCTTTATGGTTTTTACAATAACACTATGTTTTATAGGTTTAGCATTATATTTTGTAGGTCTGACATTATATTTTTTAGGTTTGACTTTCTAAATTTTTAGGATGTATACATCAACATACCCACTTGTAGATCAGTCTCAAAAAATTGACACATATGTGGCAGTAGAACTTAAAAATTATGTGTTTCTTTGATTTCTATATTAGCTCAACCTTCAATGAACAATTGTATTGAATCTTTGGTTCACTTGCACACTTTGTGTTACCCTAGGTTATTTTTTTAAAGTATCATATCCCCCTATATTTCCTAATCTTGTGTACAAGAGAAACCACAACATTTGTTCTTTTTTAGAGACATCTTCCTAGGCCCACTTGATCTTAGGGGACAACCTCAAGCATGCAACTTGAGTAGGCTATGTAAAGGGGCATGTTGTTGAAAAATGATCTCAATTTAGGTTCAATAGTTTGAGGTGTGGCGTTGAGGTCATCCTCATTTATTTGACTTAGGTTAGGGACCCTAAAGGGATTGATCATTAAGTTGTTACATGATACTCTTTACGTTTGACATTTTCCAGAGTTCTTGGGACCCTTAATATACAAATATTGTTATTAAAAGACCAACCTATCAATATTATTTTATTGGTGTAAGGGATGAAGGTTGTACCCTAAATCTACTCAATATTTGCCCCACTTGATAAGGTTGAAATCCGTCAGTTATAAGGCTTCTTCATAACCTTGGATAAGAGGAAATATGAGCATATTGTCAACTGAGATTTATGCTACTAGGTGTAAACCATTGGACCTCTAGCCATCAATTGTGGATGAATATTTTATTTCTTGGGTATGATCTAATAAATAACCCTATTTAATTCTAGGTCATACATGATTATGAGTGTCTTTGTGTGTTATGAGATCCATTTATCAAATGTATATTGGGCCTCCTAGGACCCCCCCTTTTACTATCACATTTTAAAAGTTTTAATGAGTAAAAACAACCAAGGACAAGTGTTTACTATTGCTTATTATATTTTCTTACCAAATTTATCGCATGAAACAACTTATACTTAAATCAAAAACTTCATATTTTAGGAAAGTCATCATATTCCCCTACTTCAATGTCCCTTCTTGTTTTCCATTGCCTACATAATTGGCACCTAAGACAAGACATTGGTGCTTGCACCTATTTATAATTTGTTCCAAAATAAAAATAGAAATCACTAGGGCTTAAAAAACTAGGCTTATCATTTTTATTTCTAACCTATGCTTGCAACTTTTATAAATCAGGCATCAAGCCTCATCAGTTAGTCTATCATAATATTCTACTAGTCACCTTTTTACTAAATTCCTTTTTTACTGGCCTTTGGTGTATGTGCTCATCCTTCCCCATCTTTGTTGATCAATGCCTAAGTTTGCATTTTTCTGCCTCCACCCACCTTTAGTTATGGCATGTCACTGCCTTCCTTTGTCAATCAGTATTGCATCATACTTATTATCCACAATAGCTATCATATCTCTCTCATATCATTTTCACATATTTATCCTAGGTTACTCTTAGTCTTGACCATATTTTGGTTATTATTTATCTCTTCCTTACCACTTGAGATCCATCACCTTTGAGTGTATGACCATCTTAGCATCTTTGAATATAGTATCTCATCTTGGAGTACATCATATCCATAATTGGCATGCTCTCTCTTGATCATTAGATTGTGGCTTTTGGTCATAGTCCAAGTTATCTTTTCCAAGCTTGTTACCAATAGATCTAGAGTTACCTTGTTATCTTATCCAATGTTAGTATCTTTTATCAATCTTGAGTTTATCCACAATCCTATCATTTGAGTCATCACCTCTCTTCATTCTTTCCAAGCTTAGAATTATTGCATGCCCATCAAAATTAGAGCCCTAAGAAAAAAAAATAACCAATGAGTACTTTAGCACTGTACAAGGTGATAAGGGGAGCAAAGGTAAATGGGATGATTATTCCTTATTAAAATTGCACACTCAGAAGGAAGATATCCCAATAAGATCAAGTAAGGACCTAAGCACTGAATGGGGTAGTGATCCTTTTCTAAATATGTAATTTGAAAATGGAAATAGGAAAAATGAAATGTAGATGACAAAATAGATGAATAAAGATAAAAATAGAAATAACAGACTGATAAATAATTACCAAAAATAAAAAATGAGCCGAATCAGGGCCCAAAATGCTATATTGACCTAGGATTTCAATATAAATTGAAGTTTTAGGGTACATAACATTTCAAACATTTTGTACCTAGGAATAAAACATTTAAAATGTACTATTCTAGACACTTTTGACAACAAATTTCAAGGATTAGCCAACTATTTCCGATCTGCCCAAAAAAATTTCAACAAATCCATAACTTATTCCTACACATAAAAATAGGGAAAATGTTGGGTAAAAGGTGTTTGACTTGGTCAAACCCTTTTTAGGAATCAACCTTTAAAATGAATTGAAATTGTATAAAGGAATGCATGTAAAAAGGTAAATGTATGATTCACCTTGCATAAAACCTCATGGATGAATGTAGAAATTGCTCATACCCATGAAGGTGCTTGAAATTAAGAAGTTGACCTTGGAATGTAGAATAGGAATCAAGGATTCCCTAAAAAATGCATGGATATATGAATGCCACTCCTAGATATTCAATGTAGATATGATTGAAAATCACTCACAATGGAGAGATGAATGCTGATAGAAGGAAGGATATTGCTTGATCGATAAATCCTCTTCTTGTTTATCATGGTAGAGAATATTGATTTAATTGGAGAATATTTCTTGGAAATTTAATTGAATGAATTGGAGAAACTAGATCTTGAAGTCTTGCCTTCAAATCTTGAATCCAATTGCTTGAATGCTTGATTACTTGTGCTTGATCATGAAAGTATATGAATTCTTGTCAAAAGGAGAGATAAGGTGTTTATATACATCATCCTACATTTTAGGATTAAAAAATAAACTAGACTAACTAGAAGATCAAATTTTCCACTAAAACCTTGACATAAGGTTCCATGCCAAATTCGAGCCAAAAAGTGGAGTAGAATGTTTGAAACATTCTATTCTTGGGTAGATAACAATTGAAACATTTTGTACATATAAAAATTAACCAAATTTGAATTGGGTATCAAGATAGTGAAAAAGATGCAAGAAAAGAGGAATTAGGTTGCTACGATCAAGCATAACAAATATTAGATCTCAAAATCACCAAAATGGGGCCTAATAGAGCATCAAATTATGGGTGCTATATTTTTAGGATGATAGATTTATCCCCAAATTTAGGACAAGTATGATACAAAATCATATTTGCGGTAAAATAGATCAATGCACAATAATTTTTTTGTCAAGGTCAAGGAGACAAAGAAACATCAAGCCCCAAGTGACTTAAGTCATCATCAAATCCAAAACCAAGAAAAAATAGGCATCACTCAAAAGAGAGAGAAAGAAGGAAGGAGAAAGAGACATGATCACTATCCTAGTAAGGTATTTCCTTACTATGGAGAATGCAAAAAGAAAGCACTACTACAAAATATGGTATTGTCTAACAAGATGTGTTATGCTAGTCAACCCATCAAAACAAAGTGAATAGTTGTTAAATAAAGCTTTGTCTCCATTAAGGGATCTTGAAAAGGTGATAATTCCTAAGGAAAGTATTGTCTCCATAGGGATCAAGAAAATGAGCATCAAACCTTAAGGATAACATTATCTCTATTAAGGGATCTACTGAATAATGCACAAGGGCATGATAATGAAAATATGAACATAAGGAAACAATTGTCTCCTTATCAATATGCACAATAGAGATCACATTGAATCATTATGTGGTGTGCAAAATGTGAAACAAGGAGTAGAGTGTAATCTCCCACATTAGGGTATGTGCAGGATCATGGTGTGCCAAAAAGTGGCAATGTAAAAAAATATGCCTTTTCACTCGTCCAAAAACATGAAAAATGCATGCTTGAATTTTTAGTAGGCCCAAGTGTCAGTACACTTGGCCAAAGGAGACACAAATGAATAAGCCATATTGGGTATCTGATAGGTATCAGGTATATGGTTTGATTTCACACCAACAATATTGTAATATATAATATAATATAATATTATAGAAATATTATATTATATAAATAATAATATTATAAAATTTATATTATAATGTAATATAAATGTTATATAATATAATATATGTCCAGGAAAATATTGACATATACGAATGATACATTTCATATATATGTCAATAGTAGCAAAGTTATCAGGTATCCGATACCTATTAGGTACCCGATAGGTATTAGGTATCAAGTACATGATATCTGTCCATATATTTACCAAAAAAATCAAACTAATTTTCATTTGTGCTCATGACGTTTTGCAAAAAGTAGAAACAACTATTTGTTATAATGATTTAGAATAACTGTGAGGGGGGTGAATCAGTTATCCTCAGGTCCAGATGTACAAATTCAACTTTCAAACTCTTCAAAAAACTTAGATCTATTCATCAATTCACTCAGTCTCTATAGAATAAATAAGTAACACAAAACTTGCAGTCCACTATCCCAAAGTAATCAACTTGCAGAATATAAAACTTTCAACAACACATCAAATAACATTCACTCAAGTATAACACCATGATTTAACGTGGAAACCCAATATGGGAAAAATCACCAGTAACATGCTACTAATTTTCACTCTTTTGAAGTGAGCTCTGTGAGAAGCCAACCTTGTTAAAGGTTTACAATACACACTATTAGGTGTGACTCGGTTAAAAGATTTAATGATACTGTTAAGAGTGGCCTAGTTAGAGGGCTTAAGAACATTCCATCAGAATGTCACCTTGATTAAAGGATTTACAAAATGACTGTTAGGTCAACCTTGATTAAAGGATTTTGACTGATACAATGGTTAGAAAGTAATAGTAGGTTCTGATCTGAAAAATACAACTCACTTTGCAAATACAGATCCAATTCACTCATATGTTGATTTACTGACTGACCTTCATTTCCATCTCCATCTCTGATCTGCTCGAAAATCCCTTCAAGAAATCACCTCAACTCTATTAAGCTCTTCACAACTCTTCTTAGCCTTCTTGCTTAGGTTCGTTAGTCAATAACATCAACCTCATCCACCGCACTTCATAACCCACAATTAGGTCGTCCTTATACCTCCTTAATCAAGTAGATTAATCTTTTTCCACTTAATCTCTTCCGTAGATCTTAGGTTTAGGTCAGATTCATCAAATCCTTCCATCCTTTTGTTCTCCTCCTTTTCCTTCTAAATACTTCACCAAACTTCTCCTTGAATCCATAAGAAAATGATTTACCATGCATTAAATGCTCCATATCATTCATTAATAATGTCAACACATTTTACATATCCCAAGAATTCAACTATCGGCTAGGATTCTCAATTCCTTCACAAATTGTAAATTACTAACACTTGGTCAATACTGCATTCATCTTCTCGGTCATCACTAGATAACTCGGTCATCGCTAAAATTTTTCTTCTCAGAAAAGACTGTCTTCGCTCAATTAATTCTCTAACACTCGACAATTAATGATCCTCGGTCGACACAGAATTTTCTCACCTTGTATTGGTGCTCGGTCAACACTAGCATCACTCGGATTAAACTGAATTTCTTCTCTTTTGCTTGTTTAAGCCTATGCTTCAAATCTATTGACTTCTTCACTTAGTGTTAAAGTTAAACAACACATTACCTTGTCAATGTGCCAACTAATCAAGTACCCATTGTAGTATCACATAAATCAACCTTTCCTTAGGTCTTCTTATTATCTCCTCGTTTCAAATCTTCTTCATCAATCAAAACATATGGTACTCTACTAGATAGAAACTATCTTACCAATTAAGGTTTGACATCAATGATAATATAATAATTTTTTCAATTGTAGTTTCCAACAATCTCCCTCTTTGGCATTAATGGAAACATCAAATGTTCTACCATACAATCCAAAAACATGTAATGAAGCAACCTCTGTTAACTATCTCTATGTATTAGATCTTCATTAATATCCTTAGCTTCATTATGATTCTTGTCCAAGTATCAACTCCCTTTTGGATAGATTTTGCTTTGTCTGTTCATCTTTACTAAATCTCTCCCTCTTTCTGTATTTCTCCCTCTTTGACAACAATTCAAAAGACATTCATCTTCACCATGTAGATATCTTCATGTCAACTCCCTGAATATCATTACTCCCTCTATCATCTTGCTTATGACTTATCAAAATTTTGTGCTTTCCTTTTCACAACTCTAGGCAACTCCCATAGTGTGACCTCCTTTGCATTAATTTGTTAGATATTTTAATTTGTACATTTGATGCAATGCTCCTATATGTTACTAGGTAGCCTCAGTTAGGGGAATCACCCCTAATTTACCTCTTAGATATTCACGATCATCCTTAGGTAATGCTTTTGTGAATATATCTGCCAAATATTCCTTTGTATTCATATACTCCAATATCACTTCTTTGTCTTGAACTAGCTCTCTCAAGTAATGATACTTGATAAAAATATGCTTAGTCTTAGTGTACATTACAAGATTATGTGATATATTAATAACACTTGTGTTATCATAGAAAATAACAACTGGATCAGTGATTTCTTCCTTCATACCTTTTAACGATTTCTTGATCCACACTAAATTTGAACAATTCATTGCTGCTACTACATATTCAGCTTCTGCTGTAGATTGAGAAATGCAGTTTTCTTTCTTTCTTGTCCAAGAGACTAATCTCTTTCCTACAAATAATGCACCACCACTTGTTCTCTTTCTCTCATCCACATTTCCTTCCCAATCTGCATCAGTATAAACTTTCAGTTCAAACTTGTCATTCTTCTTGTAATACAATCCATAGTCCTCTATTCCTTTTAGATATCTCAATATCCTTTTCATTGCCATCATGTGATTCTCCTTAAGATTTGCAGAAAATATCGCAACAATCCCAACTGTTAGGGAAATATCTAGTTTTCTATGGACAACATATTGTAACTTTCCAATCATTGACCTATACAAGGTTTGATTCACTTCAGATGTATCATCAATTTTTGATAGTTTTTGTCCAGTAGCCATGGGTGTACTTATTGGTCTAGAATCTTCCATACCAAAAGTTTTCATTATCTCCTTGACATATTTAGATTGTGTAATATAGATACCTTTCTTCATCTGATAAACTTGAAAACCAACAAAGAATTTGATCTCACCAAACATAGATCAAATTCAGTTTGCATCTCATTTGAAAATGTTTGACATAGGGCATCTTGTCCTCCAAATATGATATCATAAAAAAAAAATTCAGCTAACAATATCCCTTTGCCATTTTCAGTCTTCAAGTATAGATTGTTGTCATTTGTCCTTACAAATCCAATATTTATCAAATAGTTGTGCAGTCTCTCATATCATGCTCTAGGGGCTTGTTTCAATCCATACAATGCCTTGTGCAGTTTACAAACCATATTATTCTTGTTTGGGTCAACATATCCTTCTAGTTGTTCATTGTATACTTCTTCTTCCAGTATTCCATTTAGAAATATAGATTTGACATCCATTTGACACACTTTGAATCCTTTAAAAGCTGCATATGCAAGTAGAGTTCTCACTTCTTCCAATCTTGCAACTGGGGAAAATGTCTCCCCATAGTCAATGCCTTCTTCCTGTGCATATCCCTTGCATACCAATCTACCTTTGTTTCTAGTGACTTCTCCATGCTCATTTAGCTTATTTCTGAACACCCACTTTGTTCCAATAACATTCTTGCCTTCTGGTCTTGGCACTAGTGTCCAAGTTTTTTTCCTTTTCTATCTGATCTATTTCTTCATTCATGGCTTGGATCCAATCTTCATTCTCTAAAGAATCTTTTACTATTTTGGGCTCAAATTCACATAAGAAGCATGTTTGATCTTTCAACTTACTTCTTGTCATGAATCTAGATTCCTTGTCTCCAATTATTTGTTCTGGCTTATGATGTATTCTCACATATTGTGCCAATGTGTGCTCAGATCTCATTTCTTCTTTCTCTTGATCTTCAAGTTCATCTCCTAGATTCTCTGCCTCCTCTTCTAATTTCTTGACAACATCCTTTTGATGCTCGACATTTTCTTACTGTTGCTCGGTAGGTTCATGTTGTTGCTCGACATCTTTTTTTTTTTTTTTTTTTCTGGTTTATTGCTACTCTCTCCTTCTTCCATGTATACAAAATATCTGTAATCTTTAGGTTCTTGCTTGCACTCAACTTCATTCTTTTCTTCATATTCATCAACTCTAAAATTTACACTTTCCACAACTTTGTTAGTGTTAGAATTCAAACACTTGTAAGATTTTCTCTTAGTGGAATATCCTAGGAATATGCCTTCATCACTTTTAGCATCAAGTTTTCCATTCCTATTGTCTTTCAATATATAACATTTTCTTCCAAAGACTTTAAAGTATTTCACATTAGGTACATAACCATGCCATAATTCAAAAGGTGTAACATTTGTACCTTTCTTGATTTATACTCGGTTCAAGGTATAGACAGCTGTACTTACAAATTCTCTCCATTTTTTGTGCAACATTATTCTCTATTATCAGTGTTCTAGCACAATCCATAATTGATCTATTTATTCTCTTTGCTATAACATTGTATGGAGGTTTCCTTGGTGCAAAAATTTGTCTCTTTATTCGTCTCTAATTGTAGAATATGTTGAATTCATTTGATATGAACTCTCCTCCTCTGTTAGATCTCAAACAATTCAAGCTTTTACCTATTTCTTTCTCAAATTTTGCTAAATACCACTTAAACAATTGAAAGACATCAGATTTATCTTTTAGAAAAATCACAGTCATCATTCTAGAATAGTCATCAAAAAACAAAATGAAATATTTATCACCATAGTAACTTTGCACACCAATAGGTCCAAAAAGTTCAGTATGAACCAATTCCAAAATATTATCAAAAGTATATGTCTTGCTCTTGAAACTAAAATTTGTCATTTTTCCCAATTGACATTGTTTACACATCACATTATCAAGTTTCTTCAATCTTGCTAAACCTCTAACTTTCTTCATCTTACTAATATTTACCAAATTGTCAAAGTTCACATGACACAACCTCTTATGCCATAACCACACATCATCAAATTGTGCAAATAAACATGTTTCTTTAGATAGGTCTAGATAGAACAAATTACCTCTTGTCTATTCTCCACTTCCAACTAGTTCACCTGTGGCATCAAATATTTTAGCCTTCTTGTGATGAAATTAAACTCGGTAACCAGTACTGTTCAATTGTGCAACACTCAAAAAATTAAAGTTAAGACCTTCAACCCAATAAGCATTGTCACATATGATCTTATCAGTTAATCTTATTGATACTTTTTCTTTCACAGGACATGGTGCATCATTACCAAACTTAACACTTCTACCTTTGTAATGGTTTAAGATTTCAAAATTACTTTTATCACCAGTCATGTAATGTGAGAAACCACTATCAATAATCCATTTATCACCTTTAAACACATATGAAATAAGTGCAGTTTTCTCATCTTCATTAGAATCATCTTTCATAGCAACATAAATAACTTCTATATCACAATCATCAAAATCACTAGTTTCACTGTCAGTTTCATCTTCAACAATATAAAATGATTTCTTACCTTTGTCTTTGTAGTCCTTGTACCTTCTGTGATCTCTATCATTTCTTTTGTCTTTATACTTGCTTTCCTTTCTTTCATCCTTGTTAGTCCCGTCAGAGCATCTTGCCGCAATATGGCCAACTTTGTTACATGGAAAATAGATCATAAGGAGTTTACCTTTGAATTTTCCTTTTTCTCTCGGTAACCTTTTAGCCATAAGTGCCTCAAGATCATCTAGGCCATCATCAGAAGTATCACTTTCACTGTCACTGTCATTGCCACTGTTCACATATCTTTCTTTTCCTTTCTTAGACTTATGAAGAACTACTTGAGACTTGAATGCAGATTCAATGTTGTGAGTAGTAAAGTTATCAAAATTAGACAACTCAAAAGCAGTAAGTCTACGAAAAAGACCTTCAAAAGTTAGGACATTACCAGGAGTACATCTTGATTCTTGTATTGCAAAAACTCTTATAGCATAGATAGGAAGTAAATTTCTCAAAACTTTTGTAATAATAGTATCATCGTCAATGTTTCCATTAGCTCCTCTAATAGCATTCACTACCTCTTTAACTCTGCCACAATATTGAACAATGTTTTCACCTTCTAACATTTTCATTTCATCAAACTTACCTCTCAAGCTTTCTGATTTGGCTCTCAACACATTTGTGTCCCCACCATAGATAGCTTCTAGTGTGTCCCACATTTTCTTTGCATTACTATAGTTCTTGATGTCTTCAAATTTAGAACAACTTAGGGCTGTTGCGATCTCCAACATTGCCTAATTGTGTTCTATTTTTCTTTCATCTCCTTAGCAGTCATAGGTGTAGTAGGTGGTACATAGTCATTTTCCACATAATGTTTTGTTGAATCACCAATACCAGCTAGGTGCAATTTCATGAAACTCTGCCATGCAAGGAAGTTCTCCTTATTCAACTTTGGTACCTCATTTTTGTACATCTTGATCATTAGCGTCAAGTACCTTTAAAATTTTTCCTTACAAGCACCTCTAGCTTTGATACTAATTGTTAGAATGATTTAGAATAATTGAGAGGGGGGAGGGGGGTGAATCTGTTATCCTCAAGTCCAGATGTACAAATTCAACTTTCAAACTCTTCAAAAAACTTAGATCTATTCATCAATTCACTCGGTCTCTATAGAATAAATCAGTAACACAAAACTTGCAGTCCACTGTCCAAAAGTAATCAACTTACAAAATTTAAAAATTTCAACAACACATCAAATAACATTCACACAAGTATAACACCAGGATTTAACTTGGAAACCCAATATGAGAAAAACCACTAGTAACATGCTACTAATTTTCACTCTTATGAAGTGAGCTTTTTGAGAAGCCAACCATGTTAAAGGTTTACAATACACACTGTTAGGTGTGACCCATTAAAGGATTTAATCACCCTATTAAGAGTGGCCTAGTCAGAGGGCTTAAGAACATTCTATCAAAATGTCACCTTGATTAAAGGATTTACAAAATGACTGTTAGGTCAACCTTGATTAAAGGATTTTGACTGATATAATGGTTAGAAAGTAACCATAGGTTCTGATCTAAAATATACAAATCACTTTGCAAATACAAATCTAATTGACTCATATGCTGATTTACTGATTGACCTTCATTTCCATCTCCATCTTTGATCTTCTCAGAAATCCCTTCAAGCAATCACCTCAACTCTTTTTAGCTCTTCACAAATCTTCTTAGCCTTCTTGCTTAGGTTCGTCAGTCAATAAGATCAACCTCATCCACCACACTTCATAACCCATAATTAGGTCATCCTTATACCTCCTTGATCAGGTAGATTAATTTTTTGCCACTTAATCTATTCCGTAAATCTTAGGTTTAGGTCGGTTTCATCAAATCCTTCCATCATTTTTCTCTCCTACTTTTCTTTCTAAATAATTCACCAAACTTATCCTTGAATCCATAAGAAAATGATTTACCATGCATTAAATGCTCCATATCATTCATTAATAATGTCAACACATTTTACATATCCCAAGATTCAACTATGTCGACTAGGATTCTCAATTCCTTCACAAACTATAAATTACTGACACTCGGTCAATACTATGTTCATCTTCTCGGTCATCACTGGATAACTCGGTCCTCGCTAAAATTTTTATTCTCGAAAAAAACTATCTTTGCTTGGTTAATTCTTTGACACTTGACAATTATTGATGCTTGATCGACACCAAATTTTCTCAGCTTGTATTGGTGGTCAACACTAGCATCACTCGGCTTAAACTGAATTTCTTCTCTTTTGCTCGGTTAAGCCTACACTTCAAATCTATTGACTTCTTCGCTTAGTGTTAAAGATAAACAACACATTACCTTGTCAATGTGCCAACTAATCAAGTACCCATTGTAGTATCAAATAACTCAACCTTTCCTTAGGTCTTCTTGTTATCTCCTCTTTTCAAATCCTCTTCATCAATCAAAAGATATGGTACTCTACTAGATAGCAACTATCTTACCAGTTAAGGTTTGACATCAATGACAATATAACAATTGTTCCAATTGTAGTTTCCAACACTATTGTGTATACAATTGTGAATCATGTATCTGATCCACCAATAATGGTTTTCTTCCCAAATTCAATAGAGGTAAGTTGTTTTTTCAAATTTTTATCTTCTTTTGTAAGTTTTTTAGTTTTTTGGTTAAATACAAGGTTTTTTAATTGAAATTGTAAATCTTTTGTGAAATTTATTTTAATTATATGAAATTTTAATTTAATCAGGCATGACATAAACAAATGACAATCTTGAGGTTGAAAACCCACCCCTGCAAAACACTCAGCCTAAAAACCCACCCCCATAAAACACTGATCCTGAAAACCAACCCCCTCAAAACACTCGTGCTGAAAACCCTCCAGTTATGAACCCTTGGCCTCTAGAGGACCTCATAGGAGATAATTTGAATCACTTGAGGGGTATTAAAAATGTGTATGGTAATATCCTTGTATTATGCCTAATATTGACTATATTTAACTCCATAATTAAAAATATTGAGATGCTTATCGTGCAACATAATGCTGCACTTCAATGGTGAGAGTCCATGCATGCTCAATTTGATGATGGGATGGATTATGATGGAGACCAGAGCCTTGACATAAAAAAAGAATAACTTGTTGAACTATTTTGGATCCCAAATCTTGACTAAAAATTGATCCCAAAAAACTAAAGTTGTCCATCAAATGGTACATGAGTGATGCTATGCAGGATAACTTATGGGATTGTTGGTGGATGGTTTTTGATAAACCACCCCACAACAATATGGGGGTCCCTTTTTATTTTTGGGAAAAACTATATGTTGGATGAGGAAGTCAACTATTGGAGCATGGGATCAAACATGGGTGTAGGTGGAGGCACTCCCCAGAATAGACCATGGGTGCATCGAGTAAAACCCGACCCTTATGTCCTCCCTCCTAATAATTTTCCCTCTCCTCTACTGCAGTATCTAGATGTTATTGTAGAGGCTTGGTCACAGACCATTATGGCCATTCACCACCAAGAGGAACAAAACCAGATACCAAACCCCCAGCAGTCCGTGAAACACTCACAGACTGCGAAGTACCAGCAACCAACAAGAGACTAACAAAGGAGTCAGCAGAAGGGGAAACCCCAACAACTGCCGAGAAAACCACTCCAACAACCTGTGAAACCTCCAACACCCCATCAAAAGCTACCAAAATCCTAGGCAACTCCTATAAAGATCCAATAGCCCCCAACTCACTAGCGGACAAAGAAACTCTAGCAACCGGCAACACACCAACAGCCGGTGAGATCCTTCCAGTCGACTGCAAAAATCCAATGGAAGGATAAACCCTAGCCGAGACTCCATCAACCAATGAGACCCCAAAAGCTCCAACATCAAATGAAGAATAGAACTTCCCATCTGAATGCAAGGCTCCAACGGGAGGAAAAACCCTAGTCGAAACCCCAACATCCAGTGAAGCTCCAACAAACAGCTCCATTAATTATATTTACTTTGTTATAACAAATGTTAATATTTTTTGATCGGCATAACAAATGTTTATGTTAATTATCATAACAAATGTTTATGTTAATTATCAAACTCAAATTTTTGTGCTTCAAGGTGAATTCACCAAAATAAATATTTAGCTTAAACTTGTCTATGATTGCATCTATAATTAAATATACAATAATAACAAACAAATTATATTTTCTTTGTTATTATTGTATATTTTACCTATTAATATATATAATTAGGTTCAACGTCTTTTATCTTCAGTAATCCATGAAATAAATAATCTCTTGTAAAGGGAGGCATCCTTTTAAAACTTACATTTCTTCATATATGTCTCCTAAATGAGATGTCTTGTCCTTTTATAAAAGTGATGCCTTATATTAGTCAACCTCATAACAAATGTTTATGTTAGTTATCAAACTCAAATTTTTGTGCTTCAAGGTGAATTGACCAAAATACATATTTAGCTTAAACTTGTTTATGATCGCATCTATATTCTACATCACCTATAGAGTTGGCCTTGATGGAGACTAACCCCTTTACATAGGATTTATTATATATTTATGTCTTCAAACATGGTCAATCTTCATGATATTTTATATTGGGCACCAATAAACAACTTGGTTAGCATATTCTTTGCTATATTTTGAATTTGTACATTAATAGTAATATTGTTTGATTTATAGTTTATATATGTAAACCTATCATCATGACATCAATGATAATATAAATAGTACTTTGTGCTCAGGTTGGACACATTATGTGTCCCCTTCCCTCAATATCCATAGCACACCAAGTGACACAGGAGCACATGGGTGTATGGGCAATCAACACCACCCAAAAAAACTATTTTTATTTGGTTTCTTCAATTTTATGTTTTTGGCATCTCTCATTCTTAAATTTATATTCATTTTTTCTTCTGATTTTGATGGACGCCAAAAGTGTGTCTCCTTGTTAGTTATTTATGCTTAAAGAAATGAGTGCTCATGAAATTTCATTTTTGCTATTTAAAATTGAGATTATCAAATGTTGACTATTTCAAATAAGAAACAGAAGTGAAGAGTCATTGGGTACCAAGAAGAGAGACAAATGAGAAATGCATCAGAAATTAGTCCATAAACTTTAGATTTCTATTATTCCCTCAACTTTTGTGCAAGGGGAAGAGGAATTGACATGAGAAATTGCTAAGTCACAAACAAGAATTCAAAGTGGGCGGTGAATAGGAATCAATTCTATGGGTGATAAAGTAAAAAGTAAAAATAAAAAAAGAAATAGAGAGAGGGGAAGCAACATTCAAAATAAAAAGGAAGGCCCTTGCAAAGGTTAGAGGAGGTTGGGTGTGTTGAATTTAGAGATTCATTGGATAAACAAAGTGTTGTATAGTAGATAGAGAAGGGGTGCATATGGGATGACCATGTTTGTGTAAGGAGAAATATCAGAGAATGGCGAGGCCAAAATATGCCAGTATTGTAATGAGATTCAAAGTTTCTCTGTAATAATAATTTGTGATCGTATTTCTTTAAAATTATAATGTGGATTTGAGTTTGAGTTAAATGTAAGAGCATATCAATGGTGTTTTGTGTTTTGAGTTTTAAGGTTGCTTGGTAGAGGGAGTGTTTCTTCCTGCATCACCAAGACACCTTCTTCCTTGAGTGATGTCCATGCCTTCTTCTAAAGTCTCACATAAATACTTTAAATAACATGTCAAAGGGTGGTTTCTAAACCATCACACCCTTTTACAAGAGTTTCCTTTTAATAGTTATTTAATAATGATTATTCCTCCCTTTTTAAAGGATTTATATAATACCCTCTATTAATCTCTTCTTTAACCAAAGGATTTTAATATCTTTTATTTTTATCTCCCTTTTAATTCTAATGGGCTATTTTATAACTTTATTTTCTCTTAGGGAAAAAGTCACATAACAATGACAATTTCAAATTACAACAAATTTGACTTTAACATATTTGCCAGAACAACCATATCAATTATTATTACCAAATGAAATACCACAAACTAATAGAAATGAGCATTTGTAGGGCCACAACAAAATTACAAACCATAGATGCTAATTGAGTCACCTAAAAAATAATAATAAGAGAAGAGTGTAAAATACATAGCATAAGTAGACAATATTTGCTAGCTTGTATTAAATCATAATATCGAGAAAAGAAAATACGTCATAGTTGTATGTGACTGAATGTGACCTCTAAATCAGGCACAACACAACATGGTCATTATTCACTTGCTAGAATTTGGGAGAGAGTATGAAGAACTCAATCCAAATTCCATGGTGAGGCGACCTGTTGCCTCCTATGTGAATGGGGTGTTTGAATACTCTCAGAACGAGAGCCAACAGCCGGGAGACCAATTCAACAATGGAGGATTTGAAAGCTATAATGAAGATATGCAAAGCTGAAATTAAACTAGAATGTGATGCAATTAATCTAAGATACTTGAAAGTAAAGATGAAATGCAATTTAATCTAAGAACTTGAAGCAAATATGATATTAAACTAAGAACAAATAAGCAATTTTAGTCTAAAATGTGATGCAAAGATTATACTAATAATGAGATATTAATCTAATAAATGCAATAAAAAGCTTTGAAAATAATGAGATATGAGACTAAAAAATGCTATAGTAAGGATGCTCTCAAAAATTGCTCTCTTGAATGAGAAAAAGAGGTCAAATAAATAGAAGAGCCAAGAGGAGGAGGAAGAGTTTCTTGATTCGAAACTCCTGACCCTTCATATCCCTTTTGGGACAAATAAGCATGAATTACTTTATTAAAAGAATGGAAAATGCCACATGAGGACCTTTCGAATATCTCAAATTATTAATTCAAGAAAAAGGTGTCCATTCAAATAACAAGCAATTATTAATTCCTTTTTATGGGTAATTAGCTAAAGAGGGTGGTTTGATTTAATTTAATTTAAAGCGCATAGGACTTTACAATTAAATTAATGTATCATAGGGGTAATTTAGCCAATTAAGTCAAAGACTTTAGGAATTAATTTAGCATTTGATTATTGCAATTTATGGTCTTTGCAATTGACATCAAGTCAAATTAAGTCAGATAGGAGAGAGAAAATTGCCTAGGGAACTAGGACTTTGGTGACGTAAAATCGAGATAATGCACCAAAATTGATGAAATTAAATAGGTGCCAATTTTGGGGTATTACAATAGTAATCATTATGGATCTAACTTGTTGAACATATGACCCCTTCCATACTTATTAAATGCATAGTTCTTAATATAAAGTTACAATTGTGATTCCTTCCCCTTCATATTAAGAATCAAGTGTAGTTAGACTCAACTTTTGCCAATAGTTTCATATACCTTTTGTTCTTATTTCCTTCTTTCTCGAACTATCCTAATTTACAACACAAATGCCATGCATTCCCTATACATTGTTGCACTAATGATATGCATTCTCTATAAATTGTTGTATTACTCCACATGCAACAATGTTTGCCATCCAATATTACAAAGCACTAAAGGACCTACTCTAGAGTAGGGGATTCAAGATTGCTCTCAAACCAATAATCAATGGTTTTCATCCATAACTCGTCAAATTGTGCCAACATTTAGATTTTTTTGATAATACAAACAATTAATTTTTTTTTCTTAAGGGATTTCTACTCAAAATTATGCACTTTGCAATGTAAAAAGTTTCTCTCTTGATGATCTAATCTTGACTTTGAAAAACTAATAAAAAAAAATTACAATTATTAAATTTTACGAAGGTTACTCTACTATAAAAATATATAACATAGAATATATTTAACATTGTTATATATTGTATTCCAATACTCAATATATATTATTACATCATATCTATTACATAATTCATATGCTCTTCATAATTACAAAGTTTTTTCACCTCTCGAATCTTTTTGCCATGTTAACGTTAGTCCTTAAAATACTAATCTTGTAGTCAACTTAAACAACAAAATGTTTTAATAGAAACAAATGCACCCTTACTTTGGATATATGTTTTGCTTTTGCTATATATATCAAATTAAGTTTGAGTTATTCCTTGATGGTGGTTATACCAGAGATGTTACTTTGGCCATAACTATTTTGCCAAGTATCCATCATACTTAAATATGAGTATGGTTCCTTGTTATGTTGACCCAAATACTGTCTTTGACACGATTTCAAAAGTTATGCCTGTGTGAACGCCTAGTGAATATGATTTAATATGATTTTTGTAGGGTAAATTTGAAAATATGCTTTCATATATTTTAATCATAAATTTGAATGTTGGTTATTAATCAATGATGTATTTAAATGTCTTATTTGGCTTGGATGAAATTAGGGTAAAATGCAATTAAATAACAATGGAAAATATATTCACATTATTTTAATTTGAAAAATGGAAAAAGGGTAAATAGGGTAAAAGACATTCTTTTCTTTTAATAATTTTTGTTTTGGAAGAAAATGGGGTTTGTGTAAAACCCCCTTTTCTTCATTTTCTTGTTTTCTTGATTGGAGGAGATGCTATGAAGCAATTTGAGTGGGATTTGAAGCATTAGAATAGGAATTGTGTGGGATCAAGCTTGTGGTTAGATTTGATCATTCATTCGCCTTGTGTGAAGTGTTCTACATTTAAAAATTTGGCTAAAATTGAGCTAAATTGAATTTTGTCTTTAAATTCTTCTCCTTTGCTCATTGTTTTTCATTTTGAATGTTTTAAATAGAATTATGATGTTTTGAATTGTGAAAATGAAGGTCTCCTTGGTGAAATTTTGAATTAAGGTCATTAGAACCATGTTGTGAATTTGTTGCAAAATATAAATCGTGCATTATTTTCCATGTCGCATTCCTTGGACGATGTGATGAGCTTAAGTTGTAGCTATTATAAAGGGATATGCGAGTGGCTTCCAATATTTGTCAAGGCCAAAAAGGGCCATCATAACATCTTGTTAGAAAGCCATGCTAACAAGTGAAAACTAATGATACATTGGTAATTAATTATCCAAGAAAATAGATGCCCTTCTCATGCATCAAGTGCTCATTTAGACTCAAGATGATTATGAAAGACATGGCTGCTCAGGGAGCATGGATCTTGTACAACCAAGCCTCCTTGTCTCTTGTGAAAGTACTTGATTCTATGTAAGCCATACCAATAAGATTCATGACGAACACTTTGTATCTTGTTCTCTAATATCTAACCCCTCTATTGTTTGAGTAGCACCTAAAAGATGATGTATTCCTATTCCATGTTGGTGTTGACTTTGTTGCATACTTGGATGCCATGTATTCTTTGTGTCTTGTCTGTGCATTCCCTTCTCTGTGCGTGTTGTGTATGCGTGATTGAGCCTGATGACCATCTCCTAGCACAATAGGGAAAACCTATGAATATCACACGATTGGGTGACATAGAAACCATCGTTGGAGACTACAGGATCTAGGCTGGCCATTGGACCATTCTCTTCATGGATTTATTTAATACAATTAGTTACCTATTTTTTTTCCAAATGCAAATTGTATGATTACACGACATTTGAGTCCTAGATGATGCAATTGTAATATTCTTTATTGCATCTCTCATTGAAGCAAAATGTAATGTAATTGATATATGATAAAGAAGCTAAACTTAGATACATGACTCCATGTTGGAGTCGAGAATGACCATATTGTAGTTTACTTCTATTTTAGTGTTGATAATCAAGTAGGAATATTTTCTTAAATTTAAAATGAATTGTGATATGTACTGAAAAGGAATTGGGTTGTGTTGTGAATTTGTCTTGTGGTGTTAGCCCATTGTATGTTGAGTCATTTTGGGGCTTTTGGGGGCCTCTTGTAGAGTATTGTATATGTCAAAAAGAGTTGTAACCCTTTACTCTCATGCATTTTCTCTTTGGGCAACATGTTAGAGCATCAGGGAGGTCCTAGTACCTCTCCCTACCTTCTCCCACATCTACCTGCAATGGCTAGTGTTTGAGGGAAGCAAATCTTTGTTCGTCCCAAGTTGCAGTTTTGATGTTGTACAGTGCATAAGGTGTTGTAAGCCCTCTTGGGTGGTCCCTGAGTGCTTGGTGTTTCTTAGAGGTTGATCCCTAACTCTGAATCACACAGTGCCCAAGACTCCAATGCTTAGATAGGACTATAATGGTTGGGAAGAACTAAACCACCCAAAATGGACAAGTGCCAAAATTGGATACCATTGCTGGATTGAGACACCAACACTTGGGTGCTAGTCTTCGAGTTAGGTGTTACTCCTCCCATACATCAAACAACAAGTATTTTTGAGTCTTGAATGGGAAAGCTTTGTGAATGGGAGTTTTTGTTCATGGCCTTGGGAGTCTAGAAAATTTTAGAACACCTTTGTATGTGTTGTCAATGAAAATTTATGGCCTCATTAGCAATTTGTGTGCTTTCATCCAAGGTTGTTTGATTATCAAGCCAAGGCTTGGAGAAAGTGAACACCTAGTCTTGTGAAGTCTTGGTGAGGTCAAAACCATTCGTGGGTGACCCCTAAGGTGTTCTCAACATTCCTCCACGGTTAGAGGGAGTTGTCGAGTTAAGTCTTTTGCTTGTGTGACGACACATTGCAACAATATGTCATGAGTTTTTGGATTGTGTGTATTTATACCAATGTGTCATGAGTGTTTCATTTAATTGTTTCAAAAAAAATATTCCATGTTTTATTGGCTAAAGTCTTATGAGTTCCATGGCGAGGCATTATAAATTCTTTCAAAAATTCTACTATAATACTTTGATGAAAAATATTTATAGTATTTTATTATTCGAATGTCATCTCTAATACTTGATCAAGACTTCATTTTTTATTTTTAGATAAGTGATAATTTTAGTTTGAATGAAAAATTTGTAAATATAATAAAAATGTTTTAAAATATTTTAATTTGGTAACTTTAAAAATTGTAAGAATCTCAATAATAATAGATTTTATGTCTAATATTTTATATATTAAACTATAATTTATTTTATTAAAAATATTAAATTGTTATTTTTTTATAAAATTATAATGTCATTTACTTATAAAATATTAATTCTTAACACAATAACTTAACACAATATTCCTGATTTTAAAACCTACTTTTGATTTCATAAAAAATTCCTTTCGAATTTGATCATTTTGTTTATGTAATAAAAACACAAATATTTTAAGCTATACCTTTTTTTTGTCTTGACCATAAACTATTCCTCTCCATAGTTCATACAAGAATTTATTAACCTTGCCAAAACATTATGACGTGCACATTAAGTTCTGGTGAAAGTAGATATATTGCAGCTCGATTTTGATCTTGCCAATCTTAGTTAAGCACCATCGATTCAATAGAAGACTAGAAAGTTGGAAAACGAGGGTAAAAAATGATGAATGGACAAAAGCAATAATGAAACAATATGAGATTATCTTACGTTTCTTGGGTCGATGTTCAGGCCAGCTAGAGTGTATTACAGTTCTACTCCAGCTAAAATCTGAATGGGTTGAATTGAGGAAATTTAATTGTTAAGGGGCTAACATATTATATTTTTCCGATTAAACATATCCATTCATGGCAAAAGAGTAGTACATATCACATGAATACAACCATAGCTGGCAAAATGCAGAAACTACTACTTCAATTCCTAAAACAAGAGGCGCCAAATAGAATTGTCGAAATTTCAAGTCTTCCCAAAGCCTCGTTGGCTGTATACCAAAGGTTCTGCAGTCACAAGTTTGGGCTTTGAGGAAAGTGGCTTAAAGGAAAAGCTGGCTCATTATCGTAGATAATACATTGTTCACTTCCATTGCATACCCGAAATAAAATTTCTAATATTACTGTCATCAAATGCAAAAAACAAAACAAAAAACTTCACTTTGACCAAGTTGGTTTGTCGGATTCTGTCAATGTTTCAACTTGTTACGAGGCAACTCTGGAATTCTTTGGTCACAGCCAATCTGCATTGTCAGTGGAATACATTTGATATTCTTATCTTGGTTACCTGCATTAAATAATTGCTAGGTGATTCAAAGCAAATGGAAAAAGTGAAATCCTTTGGTATGAAACTTAACTGAAAACTTTACAAAAGGGTATTGAGTACTTACATGATTACACCCATGGAATACATTTCTTGGTCTTAGCATCCCTCCACAGTGTTCACCATCCACAATGGCTTCTTAATCCTCTATGTATTAGGACTTCACCAGTAGTATACAAACTAATAAATTTCAGGTTTGAGGATTTGGATCTACGTTGTTTTCCGTACTTGTAGAAGCATCTTTATCCAAAACTGACTCATCTTTTGCTTCAACAGATGCAAGCCCTTTATTTTGCATTTTCTCTGCATAACACCATAACTAGGTTATAAAAAATTAAAAATTCCATTGAACAATTATTATTTCTTGCACACAATTCTGTAGTAAAACACATCCATCTTTTCTTTTTCCTTTCAGGTCTATCAATGCCAAATTTTCTTTAATTTTAAAATTTTGATTATTGAATTAGAGTTAGTTCAATCAAAGCAACATTTCTGGTTGAGAATATAACTTTCTTTTATGTCCTTAACAAAGTATTGAAATTAAAAGGGATAAAACACATTTGAATCCAGATACATTTAAGATATTGCTAGTAGGATTCAACTGTGTAGTTTTTGAGTCAGACTCATTGACCCATGTTTTATGAGTGGTGGTTCACAAGAACCCATCTCGCATGAGAATGAATGGTACACTTAGCACTCATTGCATCTAGGTGAAGCATTGGGCCTTCCCGAAAGGTCACCCATCCCAGTACTACTCCAACTCAAGCACGCTGAAATAAGCGAACTCAACTTGCTACCCCATTTGCAGGAAACTCCATGGTTAAGCGCATTTGATTTGGAGTAGTACTGGGATGGGTGACCTCTTGGGAAGGCCCAATGCTTCACCTCTGTGAGCATCACCTAGATGCAATGAATGCTAAGAGTACCATTCATTCTCATGAGAGATGGGTTCTTGTGAATCACTACTTGTGAAACATGGGTAAATGAGTTTGATTCAAAAATTACACAGTTGGATTCTGATAACAAGATCATAATTTGACTTGTGAAAAATATCACCTACTTATCTATATTGTTGGACTAACCGCCGACGTCCCCATTCGGGATTTGTGACATGGTTTAACAGCCTCCTGTGTCTTCTATAAATCTAGTGGTTGTATCGCACATTAACAAGTCGATCTTTTGGTGCAACGACAACTGCTAGTTGAAACAAGTAGATATATTTGTCAAAATGAGTCCCTATGAAGATCTCAAAGTATAAATTGGAACCCATAGAATCATATACAATTAGCAAGCACTATATACGATCAAGGTGGAAATGGCTATTCAGTCCCTAGGATGCACCAATGCTTAAGTTATCCTCATTCATTATAACTTATACATTGGTGTATCCTAGGGGCTGGATAGCTGTTTTCCAATCAAGATATGCATCATTTGATTTCTGTAAGTATGATTACATGCAAATTATTTAATCTTGGAAATTAGAAGCAAGTGCATGCCTGCACCAAATGACACTCTTAACTCTTTGTCATAGATAGCTCTCTAAAACCTTTCAATTAAAGACCCTTGTTTTTGGAAATTTTAACAATTTTTTAATTTCAAAGGCTGCCTATTACAGAGTCAAGTCATGATTAGGAATTCATATTTATTTGAAAATCATTTAAATAATAATAATAGTTCAATTAAAATTAAAAAAAGAATAAACAAATAAGGTTCACTGGTCATTGAAATTCCTAGGAAAGGACATCACCACCACTTTCTCCTTATCCATTTTGTAGATAATTCATAATCATAGCTTAATAATTTCGAGACCCACTTTTACTGTTCTGGAGAGGAGACATGTTCTAAGTAGTACTTGAGGCTATCATGATCTATTTTTATATACAAAAATCATTCAGCAAGATATGGCCTCCACTTAGAAACAACATGAAGAGTTTTTAGCATCTCTTCTCCTAGGTTGAGTTGGCAAGATTCCACCTCGCAAGGGCCCTACTAGTAAAAGCTAGAAGCAAGGGCTTGGCAGCATCCTTAGTTGGAGGTAACTGGTTCATATCCCCTATGGACCCACTGCAATCTTGTTGTATGATATATGATGTGTGAGTAAGCCATTAATGGCAATTTTCAGTTTTCTGAACTCAAGAAATTACCTATGTAAGTATTTCTGGCATTTGAAACCCCTCTTCAAGATTGACTATGAGAGCATAATTCTAAAATTTATTTAAGATTGCAAGTGTCCATTTCTACTTTATGATTGGAATATTTATTGTTGTCAATGTATACGTTCTTGTTGGAGCCTTCGTGATGGGGTGCCTTGGGAGACTCCCAAATCCTTAGTTGTGTGCTTTTGGTTATGTGCATCCAATTCTATCATGTGTAAGGGGAATCTTAAACCTTGGTCGAATGGATTGTTGTTTTCTAAACCCTTGTATGGCAAGGGAGGTGCAAAATAATTGGTTCCTTTGGCTTAGGAGGGCGCTGCCCATCAACATGGACGGAGGATGCCAACTCGATAGGGTGTGAGGTGTGTTAGGAATTTGAGTTGTCATTAGTGTTCATCTACACACATGTTGTATCGGTAAGGAGTCACCGGTCATTCACAACACCGGTCGCCGAGCAACATACCAAATATGCACCGGTAGATGAAGAGAAGATAAGAGTATGCACCGGTAGATGAAAAGAAGTGCACTCACCGATTTCTGAGTGCATGTATAAGGTGAACCGGATACAAGATTGCACCGGTTTCGGTCTAAGACAAGCTAAAGATCGGCCACCGGATTAAGAGGATCAGTTTCAGTTAGAAGCCGGACTATATGGGAGTTAACTTTTTAACAAGAGTTAGCTTTATCCTTGGCGGATGTCTTACATGGTGAGCTCCAGATCATTACTCGTGTTTTGTTGCTGATTGCATAATTCATTGCGGAGTTTACAGTCTGGCGAAACTATGAGTTAAGGATTTCATTACGGTGAACTCTTGTATAAATACAGGTCATAGGACGCAAGAAAGTTGTTGTTGACTATGAGTGATTGCATAAAGAAAAGGAGAGACATCTTCTGAGAGAAGAGTTGCAGACACAGAGGTAGCAGAGATCAACAGCCAGGCAACCAGAGAAAGAGGTATGATCTAATCAGACATTCAGTGTCATAACAGATCATTACTTTTATCAGTAGTGAAAACATATTCAAATCCCTATATTAGGGTGGACCTAATCGGTTCTTTGTAAAAATCCCCTAACAGGGTAACATCTTCGTTGATGTTCAAAGTCCTGTAACCAGACAACTTTTAACAAGGTTCAGAATTTGAACTGATCTCTGTAAAAATCCCTTAACCGGGTAGCACTATAATCAAGTGCTTTGTAAGCTCCTAACAGGGTGCCTTCATTCTACAGTAGTGAAGTTGTGAGCTCTGTCTCACCGTGGTTTTTTCCTTCTAACCGAGGGTTTCCACGTATAAACACTTGTGTTGATCTAAGTGGTTCTGCTTATGCTAGTAAACGATTGTTAACTTTCTATTTTTTATTCCAAAATCTCTTTGAAAGTTTTAGAAAGGATTGATTAGTTTTATTGATTCACCCGCCCCCCCCCCCCCCCCCCCCCTTCTCAGTAACCGGTAAAATATTATCAATTCGTATCAGAGCCAAGTTCTCTCTACTTCAAGCCTAACAACTGGAGAGAAAGATCATGGAGGTTTACCGATATCAAAAGCAGCTAGAGGAAGCCAATGACATCATCACCTCTCTGGAAAACAGATTGAGGAGATCACTTGCGAAAAAAAAAGAGCTAGCGCTACAGCTGAATGAGAGCAATGAAACCATCGATGAACTCTCTGGGCAGAGTGGATCTGACGAAGCTGAGGAGGCAGTATCTGAACTCATGGAAAAGAATCAGATCCTGACCGATGAGATCTCTAATCTTAAAAGAGACCAAGAAGACAATGCCCTGAGGATGATTGAACTAATCGAGAAAAAGAGAAAAGCTGAAGACGAAAGAAATTCAGCAATCAAGTCTCTGTCAGCCTCTGAGAAAGCAAGGGACCGGACAGTGGAGGCCGTAGAGGCAAATGAACTTATCATTCTACAACTTCAAGAAGACATGCAGAGTGTCACCCAAGAAAATGCCCACATGCAGAAAGGTTGGCATGACAGGAATGAAGCATGCAATAGATTGTCTCAAGAATTGCATCAACTAAGGGAGCAGATGAACGAACTTGAAGAAACAAATGAAATACTGAGAAGATACAATGAAAATTCAATTAAGCTTGATGAGCAACTCAAAGCTCAAAGAAGACACAAAGATCAGACCAGTCTTGGATTCACCGGTGAAAATGCCAAAAGGAATGGTGAGCCCTCTAGGGAAAAAGCAATCAAGAAGGATAAGATGAAATCGCTGATGCAAAAAGGTAAGAATTTCCCTAACACATCTTGCAAACACTATGGGAAATCGGGTCATAAGACTAATAATTGCAGGAATGCACCGGTAAGGACCAACAATAGCTATTGTAAGAACTGCTGTAAAAAGGGCCACAAGACCAGTGAGTGTTGGTCCAGTTCCACATTTGAGTCTAGCAGCAACAAGGGAAGCTTCAGAGGGTACTGCTATGCATGCAATAAATTTGGACACAAAGCACAAAAATGCAGATCCAAGACAATGGCATTTAGATCCCCTAAACCGGTACTCACCAAGAGAAACAAGGACTTGAGTATAGTGAACTGTGGATTACACAATTACAATGGCTCTCGCAAGAAGTCAACTGACACGAAAAGAATGAACTCATGAAAAGCAACTGGAGTAATCTGCTATCACTGCAACAAAGTGGGACACAAAGCCAAAGAGTGCAGAAATCGGTTATCTAGCAAGGAGAAGGAACCGGTTAAGTTTGAAGAGAAGATCAACAAGGAAGAAAAGACTAAGAAAATAGTCAAACAAATTTGGTTCGTAAAAGAATCAAAGATCTCCGCTGAAGAGAAGACAGAGGAAAGATCACCATCTGCTGATGGCGATATTTCTTCAGCAAACTAAACCTTGAGGGTTTAGAGGGAACCGGTAGATCCACTACCGTTCCCGGTATGACTGGTGAGAGTCGGACTCACTTGGTCTACAAGATTAACCAGTAAGGTAAGTTTACAATCAACCGGTTGGCAAAATGGAAAGAAAAAGTAGGTAAAGCATTTATTACTATAGCCGTTTAACAAATAGTTACCGTTTGGTAATTACCGTTATAACCTAACCCTATAAAAGAAAAGAAAATTACTCATAAGTTTTCACTTTGCTTACTTTGCGATTTACAAATTCTTGTGCTAAGTATTATTTTCACGCTTTGATCATTGAGAAATCACTATCTGCAAATTACCGGTTAGCAAGAATGGCTTCATCTTCCGCTACTATGAAGTTGATCAAAGGAGATCAAGTGAATAGACCAACATACAACATCTTGCCTGTTCAAAATAGAGAAAACGACATGGCTGGTGCTCTCTCTTCCATACCAAAAGGAGTTCTCTTGACCGAGGATGTTACAACATTCATTCACGCTAGACAGGAAGAACTCGGAGAAACTTTTATTCAAGGAGAGTATGTGTCATTATGTGAAGAAGGGAAACTTCTCGACAAATACGCCAATCTGGTATCTTCCGGTCTAATAAATGGTGTCCGCTACCCTGCAATCTTCTGAGAGGACCAAGTTAGACTAGTCTTGAGTTGTCTTCACGAACCAGGGTTCTGGCTCAACAGAGGCGCATGTCACGAGATCACCAAAGAGGATCTCCACAGAGTGACCGGGTACAGTGACAAAGGGGAAGCGATAACCTTGCACACCATCTCCAACACTATCGTCAACAAGCTAACCAAGTCAAAGTCCGATGGTCGACTCATGACTATAAACGACATTGAAGATGAAGGAGTACGCTTCGCGTCTGCTGTTATCGGATATAAAGTTTGTCAGTCAAGCAACCTAAACAGCATACCAGGTAGTGCAATTCATGTTGCGCATCGCATCATGCACGAAAATGTCCAATACGACATTTGTGCAATGCTTCAGAATCAAATTTTTTAAAATATGAAGAAGCTTGGAGTTGTGAAGAAGAAATCTATGAAGTATGGAACCCTTCTAATGTGCCTATACTTTTTCTACTTGAATTTCTTCCCAGATTTCAGAAAAGTGAATTGGAGAACCGATAAACCGATCATGCATCAAATCACTGAAATGACAAATAGACAGGGAGACCGGTTAAGCAATGCTATGACTAAACATTTCGAAGCCTTTCAACTAGAGATGCACGAGAGGGAAAGAGTTCCGTTAGCAATTGTTGAACATTACAAGGATGAGGTATGTTTTCTGGTCACCACCGATAACTGCATTATTCAAGCAGTTGAACCAAGAGATGCATATGCTCCTGAGTTGGGTTACGAGATCTCAGCCAAAGTTGCTAAGGCATATGCTGATGCATTAAATGATGCAAATTTGGATCTTGGTGCCAATCGGTTTGGCACGTACACTGAAATTCTTCAGAATCTATCAAAAAGGGCACCAATCAAAATTGTCTACAAAAGGACGCCCCCACCAAGGAAGAAACCAGCGACAGAACAACCCAAAGGCCGAAGGAAGAAAGAAGAACTGACACCTAGCATCCAAGAGGAAGAACAAGAAGAAACAAACCCCGAAGACACAGTTCCTCTGATTAGGAAGAAGACCAGAAAAATATCAAAGGAGGACCAACCTAGACGAGTCAAGCCCACAATTGACGAAATTGTGGAAGGACTGAAAAAGGTTGCAAATTTAGGCTCTGTAAGAAGAAGATATGAATTGAGCAGTGATGAAGACAAAGACAAAATTGAGGAAGCAGTAGCATTCTGCCTCCACAAATTCAATCTTCATCTTGGTGGACTGCACACTACTCTACTGGAACAACTTCTACAAAATATTGAGGCTCGATGGAAAGCTCGATGGAAAGCCTCAAAAGAAAGAGAAAAGGAGGAGAGGATACGGGCTCTTCTGGAGGTTCATAATCACCTTACTCTGGACGAGGCAGCAGAACAAGCTGAACTTCATCAAAAAACTTTTGCAATTATAAGAAGGATAAGCCTCATGCTTATTGGAGAAATTGAGAAGGTACACAATGAAGAAGTTGCACTATGGACCAAACTTCTTCAGACCCAGCAACAAGCAGAACAAGAAGCAGCACAAAGAACAACAGCTAAACTGGCACTTGACATCAGTAAAGGGAAAGGAGTACTCGGAGAAGAAGCACTGGTACTAGTGGATTTAACCAAGGGACAGGTAATGAATCCAACGGTTCTCATCTCACCAAGAAAAGGTAACTTTCAACCTATGCATGTTGATGATTTAATAACTGAGGTTATGGACTTTGGAGAAGTGGAAAATGCAGCCAAATGGTATAGTGTACTAAATGAAGAGGACAAACAAAAGCTGATTGTCGGGATTGTAGAGACCTTCATGGATTATCATAGGACTCCAAGGGACTACAAGTCCAAGATCCCACTGGAACTAAACAATAGGCTACAATCAAAATGGAAAACCGGTCTAGGTATGAACACTAGAATCACTAGGGACACACTACTTAAGGTCCGACCTGGATTTAGTGAAGAAAGAATAAAGCTTCTACTAGAAGAAGCATCCATGAACCTAAAAACATTAGATAGAGTCGCAGAGATATTGAATGGATATGAGAATAAAGTCTACAAAGACACTCTAGACTACTGGAACAATTATGACTTCACGGCATTGGAGAAATATGGTCCTTAGGATCAAAACAAACCAGTGCAAACACCAAAGGAGGGACACATAAATGGTGAAGGATCTTCTACCAAAAAGGAAAAAGTTCAAACAGAGGAGTTCTTAACTAATGAACAAACAAATGTTGAACAAGAAGCAGAAATTGATATACCCATAGGGGTACTCCATACAACTGAGGAGCAACATCAAAAAGAAGACCCACTGGGAGAACAACCACAAAATGTTGAAGGTAGTAAGCCACCGAAAGAAGTCCAACCGGAAAGCAGAGCTCATCAAGTAATGGAAGACAATAAGGGGCAAGAAGAAGAGATCCCTATCCACATAGAGCAACTAAGACCAGAGCAAGAGCAAGACCAGCAAGAACACAGAGGCATTCCAAGCTCCTCTTCAAAAGGAAACTATCATTTGTCGGGGGAAAGGAAGCAAAAAGAAGCAGGATTACAGATACAGTGGTAGACATCAGTAAGATGTCAATAAGGCAACTAAAAGAATTGACCAAAAGAAAATAGGATATGGTCCTAACCAATGTAAAGAACATCTTGTACAACTTTGTCCCTGATGCTGACATAGATGAAGATGAACGGGTCATAGATCAGCGAGAAGTTTTGGCACTAGCAATCGGTGAGGATCTAACAGATCCAGAAATAATGGCAGCCGACCACTACGAAAAGAAAAGAGTAGAAATACTCCACAAACAGGTTGATGATATCAAAGTAAATGTGACAACCAACCTGAGAATCCTCCAATAGCAGCTTCAAGAGGCAGGAAGCTTGATGAGTAGAACATCAAACTTTGAAGTATTTTTGCAAGCTTTGTCAGAGAAGTCTGCCAAGATAATACAAGAGATCAAAGCAATATCCTCTCAATTTGATATAAAGAACAAAACCGCAACAACCTACAACAGAGAAATGTCCAGTCTAACTCTCGCACAGAGGAAAATTGCTAAAGAGAAAAATAAAAGGATTCAAGATATTATTAATTTTCAAATGTTCTTGGCACCAACATTTGACATCATGAATTCAACTTCATCCTCTACAGAAGCTATCATTAGTGAACCAACGTACAAAACTGTCGAAGACATGGAGAATATCATTATTTCTCTAACTGCAGCCCAAAAGAATTCATAATAGATCACCGGTCAATGGACCCCATTCCTTCTTTCAGCCAAAACAATATATAAGGATATCTTCACAAAGCTTCAAATGTGAAGAAAAATGTTACCCTTTGTCTTATAGAGGCAAAAAGGGGAAGAATAGTAAAAGAAGTGTCAATGTAGAATCTGCAGGATCAACACAGTAAACCAGAGCATTCAGTCAAGGGAAGTTCCAAACAGGGGAAGTGTTGTTCCACCGATACAAGATATTGTGAAGTTTGTGTACAAGTTTTGCCACCAATGACAAAGGGGGAGATTGTTAGGAATTTGAGTTGTCATTAGTGTTCATCTACACACACGTATCGGTAAGGAGTCACCGGTCATTCAAAACACCGGTTGTCGAGCAACATACCAAATATGCACCGGTAGATGAAAAGAAGTGCACTCACCGGTAGACTAATCTAAACAACACTCACCGGTTTCTGAGTGCATGTATAAGGTGAACCGGATACAAGATTGCACTAGTTTCGGTCTAAGACAAACTAAAGATCGGCACCGGATTAAGAGGATCAGTTTCAGTTAGAAGCCGGACTATATGGGAGTTAACTTTTTAACAAGAGTTAGCTTTATCCTTGGCGGATGTCTTACATGGTGAACTCTAGATCATTACTCGCGTTTTGTTGCTGATTGCATGATTCATTGTGGAGTTTACAGTCTGGCGGTTCTGTGAGTTAAGGGTTTCATTACGGTGAACTCTTGTATAAATACAAGTCATAAGATGCAAGAAAGTTGTTGTTGATTATGAGTGATTGCATAGAGAAGAGGAGAGACATCTTCTGAGAGAAGAGCTGCAGACACAGAGGTAATAGAGATCAACATATAGGCAACTAGAGAAAGAGGTATGATCTAATCAGACATTCAGTGTCATAACAGATCATTACTTTTATCAGTAGTGAAAGCATATTCAAATCCCTATATTAGGATGGACCTAATCGATTCTTTGTAAAAATACCCTAACAGGGTAACATCTTTGTTGATGTTCAAAGTTCTGTAACTAGACAACTTTTAACAGGGTTCAGAACTTAACCGATCTCTATAAAAATCCCTTAACCGGGTAGCACTATAATCAAGTGCTTTGTAAGCTCCTAACAGGGCGCTTTCATTCTATAGTAGTGAAGTTGTGAGCTCTGTCTCACTATGGTTTTTTCCTTCTAACCAAGGGTTTCCACGTATAAACACTTGTGTTGATTTGAGTGGTTTTGCTTATGCTAGTAAACGATTGTTAACTTTCTATTTTTTATTCCAAAATCTGTTTGAAAGTTTTAGAAAGGATTGATTAGTTTTACTGATTCACCCCCCCCCCCCCCCCCCTCAGTAACCGGTAAAATATTATCAAGGTGCAAATAAGTGGCAGAATCTGAGGGGATTGAATACGTTTATGTGGCTGTTCACCATTTTGATTACCTGAAATCTACAATGTCTATGGTGGGTTCTAAGGTTGAGCATAATGTACTTATTGTAATTTCTAATTATGTGTAAGGAAGATTAAATTGTAATGTCCCCTTTTAGCCTAGCATGTCAATAAATAAATAAATACTCATGCTAGCTTGGTATCTATTCTCTCGATAGGCTAACGCATTAAGTTAATAAAGAGGGTTAAGTGTTTAATTAAATAAAAGGAGGAAGAAGCTGTAGTTATTGCTAATTTGAATTGAATTATTCATTGGCAATTATTAAAAAGGGGCCAACTTAAGTTATTGCTTAAGTCTTTCCTACGTCATGGGGGTGAATTATTAAATAAGACAGATATTATTATTTGCCTAAGTTGCTAAATAAAAGAATTAGAACAAGGAAATTGATAGCTTTTTGGCTAGGGATTTTTATAAAAGGTTCAATTGGGGATTTGAGTCTCATTCTATTATGACTGCTGATTTGTTACTTGATAATTTCTCCATTGTTGCTGGTTTGATAGTAGCAGCCATATTTGAAGAGGGAAACCCTTGGATATTCGTAAGTTGGACAGAAACCCAACAATACTTGAGAGGTGGACTCACTCCGGGTTCATCATTGAGCAAATTTCCATTGTTTTAAACAAGTTTTGGAGGAAAATTTATGCATGTTCTAGCATTGTAACAACAATACATTTGATGCAGCAGCCATGCATGTTTTATATCAGAATCATTATCAATAGGTTTGTGTTTGTAATCGCTTACTTCCTTGAAAATCTATATCGTTTCCTTTGCATGTTTAGTTTACATGTTTGCTTTTTGTTATTTTGCAATAAAATGAAGCAAAACATGGTAAAAATTGAAAACCCAAATCAGAGTTGAGACAATATCCTAGTTCGGGATATTTTAGTGGTATCAGAGCACAGTGACCCTGCCAGCCTGTGAGGGTTTCAATTGCATGCCAAATTTTTTTGTTGCATGTCAAGAGTTTCAGTTGCAAGTCAAAGATTTTTAGTTAGATGCCAGCTTTTTTCAATTGCATGTCAGATTTCTCAATTGCATGTTAGTTATATCCGTTGCATGTTAGGAATTATGATTTCTTTTTGCTCCTAATCTAATGCATGTTAGTATAAAGTGGTTCTATGCACTCCAGAGGGTTTGAACTGCAAAGATACAATACAAGAAGTTGTTCTGGACAGGTGGAAGGGATTGGAAGCAACCCAATGCAAATAGAAATGGAAGAACTGGAAAATGAAATTGTTGTCACTAAAATTGCTAAGTGGTATAACAGATATCAAAAGATGAAGAATCTTCTAACATTTCAAGAATATCTAAATTCGTCAAGGTTGGCTATTCTTGTGAATGAGGAGGTTATCATAATTTTTGATGAATATTTAACTGAACTTGAGGAGGTCAAGGCTAGCAAATATTTTGATAGATATAACCTAAGAAAAAGAAAAGAAATGAATTTTGAATTAGAATCTCAATCAGAGTCAAAAGAAGGGCAAGTTCAAGAGGATATGAACAAGCAAGAAGCAACAATTACAGCCTCAAGTAAGGAACGGATGAGTCTTCATGCCAGCCACAACGTGGAGGAAGATGCTTCCACAAAGTTTGTAAACTCTACTTTGATCGATCAACTATACAGGGATGTGGATTCCACCTATATTCCCTTGCACGAGACAGCTCTACAATTTATTGGTTAGAAATCACCTTGTGATAATATATGGTCAAGTAGTGAGGTAGATTTCACTTGTCTCATTCATATGCTTGCAATGGAGGATTGCTTGTTTAAGTCACATGAAACATTTTGCTTTAGAGAGCTGATTGTAGGGACTAGAAGATTGCCTAACCACGGGGTTTTACAATATGATAATGTTTGGTTCATCATGATCATTTCACCATGGTTGTGGTTAGAGACAAAGAGCACATTAGAAATGCAGATTTGGACCGGTAAGACAGCATATGACTTTCAACATCAGAGATTAGATCTTGTTGCAGATTTGACACCAAAGTATGTCAGTGATTTTGAATTTGATAACAGTAGTGATGCAGCCCATCTTTCTCAAGATATTGCAACCTTTGGCCAAGATAAAATCAATGATATGCAACCTACCATTGATGGTACATAATGTACAAGCATGGGACATGATAATGTGGATGATACATCCCACCATATGTCTGATATTTGGTACTTTGGAGTAGCTGATATAAAACATTGCCAAAGGTTGAATGAAGATTGGTTACATAGAGCTACCCAAGAAATGAAGCTAGCTATCCAAGCAAGACAACATCTTCAAAGGGTCAAAGAGCGATGCAATCAGCTAAATCACACAAGTGAACAAAGGGAATCAGATCTTAGATCTTTAATTCTTCCAAGGGAAGGAGAGGACAGCGAAGACATCTTGAAGAGGTATGAGTATAATCTTGATTCTCTGAGCTTGATCAACAATTCTCTTTCATCTCATGAGTCAAACTTTGAACCTTGGGTTGGGAACATTCAAGTTGAGATGATTAAGTGTGAAGTTGATCCTTCCCTACCTAGAGTTAATGAGATATTTGGTTGCATACATAGTGGACCTGCCACAAAAAGCGTGTCTTTGTTGAGAAATAGAAACATCTCCCATTCATCAGTGAACTTGTCACATTTTTCATATGATAAGGCAACAATGTACTTGTTGATTAGAGATTCAGTCTTTTTAGATTTTACATTAGGCTATGAGGATCAAAAGATAAGGGACTTTGTTGGTTGCATGGCTAAACAAAACATTTACTTAGCAACCTTTAATGAAGGCACACTAATTTGTGGAAATATAGATAAAGTTACAGCAGCTGTTTGGAGGTCTTGGAGAAGTATTCAACACACTTTCCTTGCTGAAGATTGGCTCATTCATGAATTCCTAACAGCGCTGGTTGTTGGTAGTAATTGTGGCTTCATTTGGAGTGAAGTTCTCAGTTGGTTAGACAATGTAGAGGTTCACAAAAGAAGCATAATAAATATTGACATGATGAATGGATATTTCAGCGGTGGAGCAGTGTTCCTGAAGTTGATATGGGATCCAAGCATTTGGTTTCAACATGCAGGTGCCGATTGCTTGAGGGCAAGCAATCTCTAGGAAAGGAGGACTGTAATGTCCCCTTTTAGCCTAGAATGTCAATAAATAAATAAATACTAATGCTAGCCTATTATCTATTCTCTCAATAGGCTAAAGCGTTAAGTTAATAAAGAGGGTTAAGTGTTTAATTAAATAAAAGGAGGATAAAACTATAGTTAGTGCTAATTTGAATTTAATTATTTATTGACAATTATTAAAAAGGGGCCAACTTAAGTAATGACTTAAGTCTTTCCTAGGTCATGGGGGTGAATTAATATTTGCCTAAGTTGCTAAATAAAAAATTAGAACAAGGAAATTGATAGCTTCTTGGCTAGGGATTTTATAAAAGGTTCGATTGGGGATTTGAGTCTCATTCTATTATGAATGTTGATTTGTTACTTGATAATTTCTCCATTGTTGCTGGTTTGACAGTAGCAGCCATATTTGAGGACAGAAACCCTTGGATATTCGTAAGTTGGACGGAAACCCAACACTACTTGAAAGGTGGACTCACTCCGGGTTCATCATTTTATTTATTTATTTATTTTCTTCTCTGCTTTTGTTCACTTGCATCTGAGAAAAGAGTAATGAAGTTTTTGAAACTCGTAAACATTTATGAGAAAAATTTACAAAACTTATTGTGACTTAAAAATGCTAAAATGCATTTCAGTTCCACAGGGATCCTTTGGTCATCTCAAGGACAATAGGGCATCCACAAAAGCCCCTCCCCTATAGAGGGGTTGGCTACTAGGATGTGGGGAAAACATTTCATTGCCGTTCCTGACTCAGTTGAAAAAAATGCTTGAAACATGTCTTCATGGAAAACTAAGCATGCATTATGCATCAAGCTATTCCATTTTTTATGTGTTATTTATTCTGAGAAATTAACCTGCTGATCAAACTGCTACAGCATGATATTTGAGCACTTTCAGACCTGTTCTGGTGTTCTTTATCTTTTCAAGGCATTACTCTGTTATTTCTTTGCAGGGATGTTGGGTATATGTTAAAAGCCATCTTTAGGGGTGTGACTGCAGTTTGTCTACCTAAGTTCATATGATCAGCTGTTTATTTCGAATCAGCTCTTGTATCAGCATTATATAACAAAGTCATATCTAATGTTTCAGATTGGAGATCTTGCCAACCTATGCCTTGGAAAGTATCATTGGTCTCATCTTGATCTCCTGAACTCATTGCCATTGTCAGAATTCCTTTCTGATAAAGCTGCCTCCTCCAAGATTCTTGGAACTTTCCAGGAATGTTGGAATGAACTGAAAAGGGGCATTATAATGGGTTAAATCTTTGATGGTCATGGCTATCAAGGGCGGGTCATGTGATTTGACCGACATTTTCTAATATCAATGTATCCCACAAATTTCTAATGAAAATTGAATAACAAAAAAAATAAAATCTGTACACTCAGCAATCTTTGTTAAAGTATTGTGTGTTCGTGTTTAATAATCAATGAGACAATCATGATATATATATATATATATATATATATATATATATATATATATACATACCATATAATAATTAATATGTAACGATGTTATTGAATCGACTGTTTAAGTCAAACATGATTAACGGTTAGGAAGTCACATATACTATCAGATTGGCATATATGTATCGTGACTGGCATATGCTAAGGAAGTCACGTATACGTATCGTGACTGGCATATACGAACAGTCACAATACTATCGGACTGTTTGTATATGACAGTCACGGTAGTATCGTGACTGTCTTATTCATTATTCATGCCGTCATTTGCTATGCAATATAATTACGCTGGGATTAAAACATTAATCATATGTTATACGATTTGTTAATACAAACAGTCATGGCTTATCATATATGATAAGTCATGGCTGTTCATATTGACATCCTTTAGATTCAATATATATAGTTATTGTATTTTGTAGAATCAATCAATAACCAAGGCAATTGTAATCTACTGCATACATTCCGTATATATCTTATCTCCTGATCTATAATTCCTTAACATGGTATCAGAGCCAAGTCATTAAAAGGAGATAAAATTCAAAACCTATATAATCTATAGTTGAGCATATTCTTAAACGAAATTGTTGAGTTTAATTTTTTTTAGAAATGGCTCATTGCATGATAATGGAAGATAGGTTAGAAGGTCCTTCAAATTTTATATCATGGAGAACTCGACTTACCTCTCTTCTTATGGAACTTGAGTTAGAGGAGTATATAGAGAAAGATATTAAAATACCCGAAGATGAAACAGAGAAGACAACATGGAAAAGTAGAAACAATAAAGCCAGAAAACTAATAATTGACTCTGTAAAAGACTCTATTCTTCCTAGCATATCTAGAATTACCAATGCTTTTGAAATGTTTAAAATAATTCAAGACACATTTGAGATCAATAATGCCAGTAGAATTTTAACTTTGAAAAATCAACTTCTAAATATGAAAATGAACAAAGAAGAAACAATCACTTCTTACTTCTTGAGAATCCTTGAAATAAGAGACCAACTTCTTTGCATTGGAAATACAGTAGAAGACACTGAACTCACTCTAATTACTCTCAAAGGTTTACCCACCTCATGGGAAACTTTCATTCAATGTATAAGCACCAGACCACCTTTACCTAAATTCGAGCAACTAAAGAACGATTGTACTCAAGAGGAATCCAGGCTAGCTTCCAGAGGAATGGGGTCTAGTAATGGAAATGAATTACAAGCTCTCCACATTAAAAGCAACAAGAAAACATCTCTGAAAAGGAAGAGAAAATTCAGACAACCAAACAAAGGGAAACAATTCAATAAAAAGGATTTTTCCATGGTAAAATGTTACAAATGCGAAAAATACGGACATATTCACAAATATTGCCCTGAAAAACAAAAAATACAAGCAGCCCTAGCAGAAGTGAAAAGAACTGAAAATTCACTCTTTTTCTTGGCCTTAGCAAGTGAATTAAATTCTAACAAAAGTACGTGGATAATAGATATTGGTGCATCTAGACACATCACTGGATTCAGAGATCAATTCGAAACCTTCTCAGGGAACTCATCAGAAGAAGTAACTATTGGTGACAACTCTTATCCGGTAAAAGGAATTGGGACCTATTTGTTAAAGATAAGAGATGGAGTAACCCTACAGTTGAAAGAAGTTTTGTATGTACCAGGAATAAAGAGAAATTTAATCTCTATTTCTAGACTAGCTGATCAAAGATACAGGGTAACATTCAATGAAGACAAAGTCCTTCTCTGGACTAAAAATTCTAATATAAAGAATGCCATTCATATAGGGTCCAGAGATGGTAGTTTGTACAAGCTATGTAATGAACAAAAGGTAGCCCTAAATCACAATGTTCAACAGAATAATGAGATTTGGCACAAAAGACTAGGTCATATTAGATATAGTGCCCTTCCAACATTATCTAAGATCACCTCTGGCATACCTTCCCTGAAATCTGATCACTCTAGCATTTGTAAGGGATGTGCTTTAGGGAAGAACATTAAAGGATCTTTTCCCACAAGTGAACATAAGTCAAATAACATTCTAGAACTCATCCATACTGATGTGTGTGGTCCTATGTCTACCCCTTCCTTCTTCGGTGCCCTATATTACTTAATCTTTGTGGATGACTATTCAAGGAAATCATGGATGGGGTTCTAGCCAAATTTCAAGAACTCAAAGCACTAGTAGAAAACCAAACCTGTAAGAAAATTAAAATTCTTAGATCAGACAATGGTGGGAAATTCACCTTTGATAATTTCAAAAACTATTGTAAATCTGTTGGGATTAAGAGGGAGTATACTGTACCTTATAATCCTCAACAGAATGGAGTAGCAAAAAGGAAGAATAGGACCATCATTGAAGCAGCAAAGGCCATGATGCATGATCAAAATATTCACATATTGTATTGGGCAGAAGCCGCTAACACTGCAGTTTATATTCAAAACAGATGTCCTCATGCTATACTAGAAAACACCACAAAAGAAGAAGTATTCACAGGAGTTAAACCTGACTTAAGTCACTTAAGGGTGTTTGGTTGTCTTGTATATATACATGTACCAAAAGAAAAAAGGACAAAATTAGAACCTTCTGGCAAGAAAGGTATTTTTCTAGGCTACAGTGAGGACTCTAAAGGATACCATATACATATACTTGGTCAGACATCAGTAGAAATAAGTAGAGATGTTAAATTTGAAGAAAACTTCTTATCTACAGAAAATGAAGATAATATTTCTATAGATTTTGATAGAGATCCCTCAATTGAGAATGAGAGGGAGGATAACAATTCAAACATGGATTCAACACCTATAAATAATGAAGAAACAATCCCTGACTTTGAACCTTCTTGCTCAGATAATGAAAATAATAAAAAGAGACCATTATGGGCCAGAAAAATGCTTGAGGAGAACAATGTGGAACCAGCACAAATTTCCAGAGAGAACAAAAGAACTAGAACACAAAAATGTTACACTGCTCTTCTAACTGAACTCTCAGAATCTGAACCTGTTAGTGTTGAGAAAGCCTTATCAGATCAAGCCTGGAGGGAAGCAATGGTTGAAGACTATCAGTCCATTCTAAAAAATGATGTATGGGATATTGTTCCTAGACCTAAACATAAGTTAGTTGTATCATCAAAATGGCTATTCAAAGTCAAATATGCACCAGATGGGAGTATTGATAAACGCAAAGCTCGGTTTGTTGCAAGAGGTTTTTCACAGAAGGCAGGCATTGACTATGAAGAAACTTTTGCTCCAGTAGCACGATACACATCTATCAGAACCATAATTGCCATTGCAGCCTCTAAAGGATGGAAAGTACATCAGATGGATGTTAAAATTGCATTTCTAAATGGTAAAATTGAGGAAGAAATTTACATTGAACAACCGGAAGGATTCTTCACACACGACAAAGATAAATACATATGCAAGTTAAAGAAAGCACTCTATGGACTTAAGCAGGCTCCTAGGGCATGGTACGAAAGAATCAATCAATACTTGAGCAAATTAGGGTACTCTAAGAATACTGCAGACCCTAATATATATTTCAAAAATGAAAAAGGTGACATGATAATTCTAGTTCTCTATGTCGATGACTTACTCATTACAGGAGAAGACTATCTTATTGATAAATGTAAAAAGGATCTAGTAGCTGAATTTGACATGAAGGATATGGGCCTACTTCACTATTTCTTAGGTCTTGAAGTTATTCAAAAGAAAGATCACATTCTTCTACGTCAAAAGAAATACATTTCTGACATTCTGAACAGATTTGGTATGACAGATTGTAAACCTTTAGCTACACCCATGGAGACAAACCTCCACAAGTTAAAAGATGAAGCAGAAAATTCAGAACTTTACAGACAAATAGTTGGATCTCTCATGTTTCTGGTAAACACACGTCCTGACATCTGCTATGCCACCAATGTACTAAGCCACTTCATGTATGAACCTAAGCAGATACACCTAATGGCAGCTAAACACACTTTGAGATATCTAAAAGGAACAAATGAACTTGGGCTAAAATATGACAAGACTGAAATCTAACTTCAAGGTTATTCAGATTCAGATTGGGTAGGAAGTTCCTCAGATCGTGAGAGTACCACAGGAGTTTGCTTCAGTTTAGGATCTGCAGTAATTTCTTGGTTTAGTTGGAAACAATTTGCAGTTGCTCTGAGTTCAACAGAGGCTGAGTACATGGCTGCATCCATGGAAGCTCGAGAAGCAGTATGGTTAAGAAAATTACTTTTTGACCTATTTGGCAAATCCTTAGTACCCACTATTATTCATTGTGATAATCAGAGTTGTATCAAGCTCTCTGTAAATCCTGTTTTTCACAATCGGTCAAAACACATAGAGATCCCATATCACTATGTGAAAGATATGGTAGACAGGAAGATCATTAAATTGGTATATATCAGTACCAAAGAACAAAATGTAGTGATCTTTACTAAACCTCTTGCAAAAGTAAAGATAGACTTCTTCAGAAGGAAAATTGGTTTGATCAAAATCTGAATGTAATTATTAATGTACATTTTTATTCATGAATAAAATATTGAAATATTTCAAAATTGTGAAGATGATGATCTTCTGTGTATATAGGTTACTATGTCAAGGTGACGATCTTGACAATAGTAACCAAGCTTCAAGATCGACTCTCGTAAGGGTTTGTCCCGGATAGGACCGGACATCTTGTTGCTTATGTTATTACTTGTTGGGTAATAAAGTTGTTAGGATCGACTCCTGAAAAGAGTTTGTCTCGGATAGGACCGGACATCTTAACATTTACATTATTACTGTGTAATAACTCATCATGATCGACATTTTTTAAGTGTCTTGGATTGGGCCAAATATCATGATATGAAAAGTTATACAAATTCTATTAAACTCTCTCTCAAGAGGGAGTGTTAAAGTATTGTGTGTTCGTGTTTAATAATCAACAAGACAATCATGATATATATATATATATATATATATATATATATATATAATAATTAATATGTAACGATGTTATTGAATCGACTGTTTAAGTCAAACATGATTAATGGTTAGGAAGTCATGTATACATATCGTGACTGGCATATATGAACAGTCACGATACTATCGGATTGTTCGTACATGACAGTCACGGTAGTATCGTGACTGTCTTATTCATTATTCATGCCGTCGTTTGCTATGCAATATAATTACGCTGGGATTAAAACGTTAATCATATGTTATACGATTTGTTAATACGAACAGTCATGGCTTATCATATATGATAAGTCATGACTGTTCATATTGACATCCTTTAGATTCAATATATATAGTTATTGTATTTTGTAGAATCAATCAATAACCAAGGCAATTGTATTCTACTGCATACATTCAGTATATATCTTATCTCCTGATCTATAATTCCTTAACAATCTTGTCATGAAGTGGTCCTACCAAAAATCCTAATAACCTCCTAAATAGAATTAACTTACACTAAATTTTTTTTGAAACGTTAACAATTGCCATGTATATTTTTTTATATAACAATTGATGAAACCCATATTAAGCAATACTTGCACAGTATGGCCTTGAGCTATGTGCATGGGCCCAATTTTTATGAGGCCTTTGCAAAGTCTACAAAAATTAGCAAATGGACAGCCATTCTTGAGGTTTTGACATGCTTCAGAAATAACGGTGTTATTCATTTCCAGCCAGGAAGCACCAGGACCAGCTTTTCGACACGAGCCACACATGTTCTTGCTTCTCAATAATGGACTCAAACAAGTTTCAATTCAATAACAGAATCTATACTGTGTAAGATTGTGTGTCCCCATCCTATCTAGCATTAAACACAAGTGTGGTCCAGGTGTGGCAGACCTTGGACACTTTCAAGAAATTAGCAAATAGAAGGAAAAGTTGTACATAGCAATTAGTAGTACAAACAGTTAGATTTGTATATTCTTGATAGTAGAGCCAGTCTGCATTATGGAAGACATAAAGATGAAAGCTGAAGTAATAATCCTATTGAGGAAAATCGTCTTATCTATAAGACTTCACGATTTTCCATCAAGCATCTTCCTAAGCCATCAATTGAAGGATAGACAGTAGGATGGATTTTTTGAGATTGCTGACCATTGTTGATATGGATTAAGCATGGCACCATTGACAAATCCATACATGGACCAAGTGATCAAGTATACTCAAGTGCTACACATCCCTTCATGAGATCAAGGTTTTGAGTTAAGTCGACTAAGTCATAAGATAAAAAACAATCAATTTTGATATATCACAAAGATTATTAACAGCAGATTACAATCCATATTCCCACAAGGACAAATAATTCTATCAAACAGAACGTTAACCAAGACTGCCAACAGCCTTCCATTATTGCTAATCAAGGAGGATTAAAGATTGCACTTGACAATTCCCTTTATTGACGTTACCATAAGAGCATTTGATTACACAAAGCAAGCATAACACAGCCATCATTATCATATCGAGTATAAAATGACAAACACTCAAATGTCGAATTAATCCATGAAATAATGTCTACATCGAGCAAGTATGGTAGACTTAACAAACAGCAAATCCATGAATATATTGAGCATGAACTAGCAAACCTTCATGCCATCATGATCAACTAATCACTAATTAGTGTCCAAAAGGTATGATCACTATTTTTTTATTAATCCATGATCAAAGGGTGCGATCTGTGGAAGCTATTGAAGAGATGCAACCTTTCTCTTCACAACATATTAAAGGAGTATCCAAACATCATTTCCAAGACATCAATTAAACATTTTTATTATTCCATTCCAGAAATGGATCACTCATATTGAGTACATAGCAGCCAAGTAAGGATGGCAATCAACTACCCTAACAAGGCTAAGGATGCACATTATCAGTGACTTAATCAGGAACAGCGCCAAGCATCACCATTACAAGCATTCATATCAGATAAGCTATCATATAAATCTGCAAGGTCTTATAAGACCAAACAGTAGTAAGATCATTTGCATATTCATAAAATAATATCAGAAACAGTAATATTGTTTACACTTAATCGATATTTCATATTGATATCATTCATTCTTCTATTGTTCGATAGTAGGCAAGACAAGAATCATAACATCCACAAGTCGGATAGGACATTATATACTTCAAATCAGAATAGTAAATATTGCATTCAAAATAAGAAGATATCAGAAATAGCAAATTGTATATAAACTTGATCGATATACTGCATTCCTTTGTTCTTGCATATTGAAAGACATCTAGATCAATCTCCACAACAATCAAATAAGATTTAGATATTCAGATTGATCTTATTTATTGCAATGGCATTAATAACAAGTAGATATTTGCAATAAGCATATTGTAACTGTCCAAATTTATTTAGAGTATAAGTTTTAATAGAAAGAAGTCTCTTGCAATTGAAAATATAAGAAATTAGTCCCAAACTCTAAAAGATCATACAAGGGGACAATACAAGTGGTATCAGAGCGAGTTATCCTGCCAACCTGTGAAGGTATGTGAGAGAGAGAAATGAAGTACTACTGCAGAAAGAAATCCGCCAAACTACAAAACATACGATAACACCAAAGTCCTCAAAGAACAGAAAACAAGAAGAAACTAGTGTGGAGGAAATTGTAAAATTCAACAACCGCATGAATCAATTCATGGCAGAACAAAGAAACACTCGAGTGAAATTGGCTCAACTGTTGGGAATGCTAACACAAAGCATGATGAAAAATGGAGGCAAAGGAGATCAATCCATCAACAATCAAACTCCAATGAGACGTATGTCTATAACGAGTTCAAGGTCAATGATACCAACATTCTCATCTATAGTAGAACATCGAGAATGCAATGAACCCATATTGGTTGATCTCCAAGATAAATTTTCACAGGATTGGATGAGTGGAGGACTACAACATGATATGTCTCTAAGAGACTACATGGATCTAAGGATGAAGCACTTGCCTAAAGGACATAGGATCATCACTTCGGCCTAAGGAAAAAATTGAAAAGCATGGACCCTTAAATGAACAAAAGATGAATGATTGCGACTCAAATACTGCATCAAGAGGTTCACACACACACACACACTCATCTAACCAAAAATCACAACAAATGTCATTAAAAACCTTGAAGGCTGTTACACCAAGGGGAGAGAGTGTAAAGAGTTTCACAGATGCAAATTGTGAAACCTTAGAAAAAGTTAAATCAATTAATAATCATCCAGTGTTATGAGAAGTAGTTGATTCCTCGTGTGTCTCTTCTATCACAAATAAATTGAGTACTTAGATTCATGAAGATTATGAGGTTACTCTTCATCTCAAGGATTGTGTATTGGGGATAACTTATCTAGTGATTCTAGAAGTCAGAATGATGTTGATGATTCTCCCAATGAGTACATGGCATCTACTAACGAGTCAATGGTTGTGGATGAAAAGAATAACATTTCTAATGACAATGAATCAGAAGTTACATCGCGTGTCCAATCTAATCACCTTGAGGAAGATAAACAAAGAAATGTGACATTGAAGGAATTGGGAGATGAGATACCAATGATAGTCAGCAAGGATAGGACATCAGCTAGATATCATGAGACGCTAGGTCGATATAAGCAAGAAAAGGATCAGTTGATTGATTTTCATGAAATTGTACAAACAAAAATTCAAGGTGTAATAACAAGACACTTTAAGAAACTAGAAGACGAAGGAAGAAATCATGAATTGGACAACATAGATGAGACTTATGACTTGAAACATTCTTAGGAGAAATCAAATAAGGAAGGTTGGGAAGAAAGGTTTTGTTTTGGAAACAAGGATAACTTCCAGCTTGTTAATAATCCCTTGTTTGATGCTAAAACTAATGTGACCTAAGATAATTCACTTTTCAAATGTGATAAATAAGTTATTTTGGAATCATATAAGATAGAGTAGTGAGACAAACCATGGTGATGCTATCACCAATCACTCTTCAATCAAATAACAAGATATTATAGTTCAAGTCAGGATAATGAAGAGGATTCCTTCCTTTTGATAAAAGGTCAAATGTTGAATGTTTGAGTTCGGTGGAAAGGACAAGTAACACTTCCCGTATATATCCTACACAAAATACTTATTAATACAATTATTTTTCCATAGTGATAACATCAATTGAAGGCAAAATGGCTATTGTACCATTGCTAACTTATGGAAGTTAATGGTAAGAGATCCTACAAGTACCACTCAATTTTCTCCTCCACCTTAGTGAACAATTAATTTTATCAACATCCTAGGACACTGCTAAACAAATGATCTTATAACATTGTAATAGTTGCAAAAGATTGAAAAACTTGGAATCCGGGAATCAACCGGGATTCAACAACTGTTGGAGATGAATTAGCTTATGGTGATTTTCAAAAACCAAAACTTGTTGTATTAAGGTATGGGTTCCTCAAAGGACCACAGCTAAAAAATTCATGCAACACTAGGTTACTCATCTTGTTGATGGGAAATAAAAGTTCATTATAGTTTAAAGACTTGAACTCGCCACAGACTCGGCAAACCAAAAAATTGGACTCAGACTCCAAAAAGAAAAAACCGTAGTTTTACATAAAAACAAAAAGAAATTAATGCATTTAAAGAACATAAGAGCCAAAATTGATACATTACACGTAATATGAATCTCAGACACTCAATTAATGAAATATCATCATAGTTGCAAATTTTAAAATGTATAACATCATAAGTTTATAAATGTTTACAAAATTAAATATAATGATATGTGCAAATGTGAAAAACAACAAACTAAAGAATATATCCTCCTCTTTCTTCTCCTAATATAACTCAATTTTTCACGCCTTGAACTAGTAGGCATTGAGGTATCTAAAGGAGTTGATTCTTCTTCTTCAACATCAAAGTCCTCGTCTTCGTCATCCTTGTTGGTATTTTGGCCTTTACGGCAAAGAGCAATGCATTGGAAAAATGATAATAATAATATTGGAAATATATTATTATTATGCCTAAAATCGATATGATAAATATTGGCTATATTTATCACTAAGTTCAATTTATTATTAAAATATGAGTTAAATGATAATAATAATTTAAAGAGGAATTATATTATTTTATTTTAAGCTCAAAATTATGGCCCCAAAGTCGGCTGACTTGGAGGCCCACGTTTTGGCTTGATGAATTCATATATTAAGGGAAATTGATGAATGCTAGAAGCAATAAAAAACATAACATTGTCTTCTACCATTCATCAAATCTTGGAGCAATCGAGTTCACTCTTGGAGCAGCAAATTCGATCTTGGATAAGCAATATAGGTAGTAGGAGTGAATTAGGGCAGAGATCTTGCAGCCCTAAAAGGAGTGATTTAGGGCAGATCTGTGCAGCCCTAGAGGAGCAATTTAGGGCAGATCTATGCAGCCCTAAAAGGAGCGATTTAGGGCAGATCTAGCAGCCTTGGAAAGAGCGAACTAGGACAGAATTGGAGCAGCCCTAGAAGAGTGAATTGAAGACCCTTCAAGAGCTGATTCATAACAGTCATTGAGGGCAACATTGGAGGACCAATTTGAAGAATACAAAGTGCAGATTTGAAGCCAACCGAAGGACAATTTCAGACCTTCAAATCTGGATATTATCTTTCCCTAATTGTGAATATTTATTATATCATGTGCTTAGTATTTGAAAGATCTCTATAGTTTGTACATTCCTTGCCTATAATCTGAAAATATTAACATGGTATCAGAGCCTAGGTAGAGAAAAAGATCAATTTGCAGATCTAGGAATTCAAACTAACTCTTTCAAACTAAGTTATCACGTCAACCGGAATTAGACCCGAAGATAGGCTTGAAGGAGATATTAATTATACATCATGGAAAATGAGGATCTTGATCATTTTAAGGGAATTGGAAATTACCTCTATTATTGAAAATCCTCCTCAAGCTAATATGGATGTGGATGAGAAGAAGTAATGGAACAAAAACAACAATAAGGCAATGAGAATTATTGTTGACAGTGTTAAAGACCACATTGTGCCTACAATTGCCAATTTGGAGACAACACATGAAATGTTTACTTCATTGATTGGTATGTTCCAGATCAAAAACACTAATAGGGTTCTAGCTCTTAAAAATAATCTCTCCCAAATCAAGATGACTCCAGGAGAATCAATTACATCCTACTTCATGAGGATCACGGAGCTAAGAAACCAACTATCATCCATTGGATTCACCTATGATGACAAAGAGCTTGCAGTGACAGCTCTAAATGGATTACCACTTGGCTGAGATGCATTTATTCAAGGAATCAGTGCCCATCCTGAATTACCTTTACTTGACAAATTAAAAATAGACTGTCTTCAAGAAGAGTTGAGGCTGATATCTAGAGGATCAATCTTCAAGGAAGACATACAAGTCTTATATTCTCAAACCTTCAAGAAAGGGAAAGGCAAGTTCAAAAAGAAGAGAGATTTCCAAGAAAAGGAAAAGGATAGAAGGATTGAACTAGAAGGAAGTTCAAAGGACAAGGAAGGAAGAGGGAGGATCTTTAAGAAAAAGAAACCTTTCAAGAGGGGCTTATCTAAAACACAGTGTTATAAATGTGAAAAGTTTGGTCACATAGCTGTAAATTGTCCTGAACGGATCAACCTTCAAGCATCCTTTGTAGAAGTGAAAGAATCTGAGCACCTTACATTTTGAGAGGATCTTGCATATTGAGAGGGAGCTTTATATATGGGCTCACTTGTACCACTTGTCTTAGTTATAAACTCCCTCCTTATTTTGGTTATATGCATTGACATATTTTTGGATTCATTACTTGATTTGTGTATGTGTGGCATCATACACAACTATTTTGGATATTTAACTTACTTTATGTATGTTACTTTACTTTGGCTGCATTTTGGCATATATTTTGTATTTGTATGAATGGATCATACTCCTCACTAGTATACATTATATTAGCAGCTCTACTTCACATGGAGTGATGTCTCATGTTGGTTTACTTTTGCATATATGTGAACATGCTTCCTATATTCATGGTTCAAATAGACTTGTTTTATGAGAGAACTACATTTGGATATGTAGATTGGTTACGCATATATGGATTCATGTTCTCATTCTTGATATTCTTATGTGGATAAGATTTAATTATAGTTACTCTAATGCTTATGAGGATTCATAAGATAAGATTTATGATGGTTATTCTTATGCTTATGAGGATTCATAAGATAGGATTTATGTTGGTTATTCTTATGCTCATGTGGATTCACGAGATAAGATTTTTTGATGATTCATTCGATGAATTAGAGATTTAGATTTGATAATCTTCCCATGGATCTGGGATCCATTGCTGAGTAGTTGGTGGACATCATGGACTTGATGTTTGGAGACCATTGCTCTGAGCATTTGGTGAATATCATGGACTTGATATTCATTAGACCAATGCTCATGATATCATGGACTTGATATCTTATGGATTAGGGATCCACATCTGAGTAGTTGGTGAGCATCATGGACTTGACAGACCACTACTCCAAGCACTTGGTGAATATCATGGACTTGATAGACCAATGCTCTAAACATCATGGACTTGATGTTATCTTGGACACTTAAGTCTAGTTGACTTTTGGTTGGTAAACATCATGGACTTGATGTTACTTTGAATATCATGGACTTGATATTCTATCTCTTGAGTCATGGAGACTCACGGATCTAGGAAATCCACATCCGGTTGGTAAGTATCATATGACTTGATGTTACCATGGAAAGATGATTCTCATATGATTATGAGATAAATGGTTGAGGAATGATGAAGAACATATATGTTCTCATCATACTTGGTGGATAAGGATTCACCTTCATAAATATGGAATCTATGATATCATTGGATAGGATATCCAATATGGTTATGTTTTTGTTACCCCTATCAAGGATGATAGGAGATCATTGGGTTGATCTTTTCCTCAAGTCCAAGAGGGAGTGTTGATATTTTGGCCTTTATGGAAAAGATCAATGCATTGGAAAAATGATAATAATAATATTGGAAACATATTATTATTATGCCTAAAATCGATATGATAAATATTGGCTATATTTATCACTAAGTTCGATTTATTATTAAAATATGAGTTAAATGATAATAATAATATAATGAGGAATTATATTATTTTATTTTAAGCTCAAAATTATGGCCCCAAAGTCAGCTGACTTGGAGGCCCATGTTTTGGCTTGATGAACTCGTATATTAAGGGAAATTGATGAATGCTAGAAGCAATAAAAAACATAACATTGTCTTCTACCATTCATTGATTCTTGGAGCAATCGAGTGCACTCTAGGAGCATCAAATTCGATCTTGGATAAGCAATATAGGTAGCAAATTCAAGAGCATATAAGGAGCGAATTAGGGAAGAGATCTTGCAGCCCCAGAGGAGTGAATTAGGGCAGAGATCTAACAGCCCTAGAGGAGTGAATTAGGGCAGAGATCTTGCAGCCCTAGAGGAGCGATTTAGGGCAGATCTGTGCAGCCCTAGAGGAGCGATTTAGGGCAGATCTGTGCAGCCCTAGAGGAGCGATTTAGGGCAGATCTGTTCAGCCCTAAAAGGAGCGATTTAGGGTAGATCTGTGCAGCCCTAGAAAGAGCGAATTAGGGCAGATCTGTGCAGCCCTAGAAGAGCGATATAACGGCAGATCTAGCAGCCTTGGAAAGAGCGAATTAGGGCAGAATGGGAGCAGCCCTAGAAGAGTGAATTGAAGATCCTTCAAGAGCTGATTCATAACAGTCATTGAGGGCAACATTGGAGGACCAATTTGAAGAATACAAAGTGCGGATTTGAAGCCAACCAAAGGACAATTTCAGACCTTCAAATCCAGGTATTATCTTTCCTTAATTGTGAATATTTTTTATATCCCGTGCTTAGTATTTGAAAGATCTCTACAAAGTCAATGCTTTGCGAAAGTCTACAAAGCAGCAATAGACTTTTGCCGAGCATTGCCTGGCCTCCTCAATGATAGCACACAAAGTCAAGATGTGGTCCATGGTCTGAAAATCAGTGCAGAAACCCGCTTGCCCCCTCGCACGGCAATGTCACCGGTCAAGCTCTCTGGATAGAATAGTATTTAGAATGGTGGTGTAAAGTTTGGCAAAAGTGTGGCCAACCATGATGGTCCTGTAGTTCTTGGGATCCAATACCGCTCCGGTCTTATGGATTGGGTATATGATGTGCCGAGACCATGAATCAGGAAAACCAGTGCAAACCACTTTGTTAAAGAGCACAGAGAGAAAGGAACCCAAAATGCTGATACCCAGTTTGAAGAGCTCCGCTTGGAACCCTTCCCCATCCGCTCTCCTACTACAGCTCATCAGTCTGACTGCCTCATAGATGTTGGAGAAAGTGAAGAGATGGCAAGAGGGCGAGGGAGTGAGATGGAGAGAGGGATGGCCGGGAATGTCATAATGAGTGGAAGTGTGGGAGATCAGTGAGCGGAAGTCTAGGGTGGAAGGAGGGGGTGGGGGGTGGCGAGGGAACAAAATGCGCCATAAGAGCTTGGGGGACTGCATGAGGGAAGCACAAAGAGATCTCCACTAAAACGCGAAGTAAGCATGTTGCTTGTGGTGGAGGAAACGGCGGTAGGAGAGCCTTAGCTGAGTGAAAGAGTGAGAGTGAGTGGAGAAGGTAGAGCGAATGGAACGGTGGAAGGACTTGCAGTCTTCGTCAAACCATTGGTTCATAGGGCAAGTGTTCTTGCATTTGAGGTTGCGAGATAAGGGGGTGGTGTGGTGGGGAATGGAAAGGAGTGCGGCATCCCAAAGTGTGGTCGCAAGTAAGTCGAGCATGGAGGAGGCATCTCCGAACTCGGTAAAGGAGGCCTAAGGGAGGAGCTCTCTGAGATGGGAGATAAAGAGATCACGGTTGCACTTGGGGAAACAAAAGGAGGTGTGGGTGAGGGTCTGCACGGGTAGCGGGGAAGGAGGGATGGGTAAGGGAGGGGGCGAGGAGACACTGATGGAAAGGCTAATAAGGGCGTGGTCGGCCAGAGGAAGGCGTGAGACAGTGAAGTGGCAGATGGAGGGGATGAAGGAGGCGCAGGATAGGATGTAGTCCACGGATGGTCGGGAATGTCATAAAGAGTGGAAGTGTGGGAGATCAGTGAGCGGAAGTCTAGGGTGGAAGGAGGGGGTGGGGGGTGGCGAGGGAACAAAATGCGCCATAAGAGCTTGGGGGACTGCATGAGGGAAGCACAAAGAGATCTCCACTAAAACGCGAAGTAAGCGCGTTGCTTGTGGCGGAGGAAACGGCGGTAGGAGAGCCTCAGCTGAGTGAAAGAGTGAGAGTGAGCGGAGAAGGTAGAGCGAATGGAACGGTGGAAGGACTTGTAGTCTTCATCAAACCACTGGTTCATAGGGCAAGTGTTCTTGCATTTGAGGTTGCGAGATAAGGGGGTGGTGCGGTGGGGAATGGAAAGGAGTGTGGCATCCCAAAGTGTGGTCGCAAGTAAGTCGAGCATGGAGGAGGCATCTCCGGACTCGGTAAAGGAGGCCTAAGGGAGGAGCCCTTTGAGATGGGAGATAAAGAGATCACGGTCGCACTTGGGGAAACAGAAGGAGGTGCGGGTGAGGGTCTGCACAGGTAGCGGGAAGAAGGGATGGGTAAGGGAGGGGGCGAGGAGACATTGATGGAAAGGCTAATAAGGGCGTGGTCGGCCAGAGGAAGGCGTGAGACAGTGAAGTGGTAGATGGAGGGGATGAAGGAGGCGCAAGATAGGACGTAGTCCACGACACTCGCGCTACCATAGTGAGGCTAGCAGGTGAAGGATCCAATACCAGGAAAACAAGGGAGCCCATTCAGGATCATAGAAGAAAATTTTAATGTCCACAAGGCTAAAGATAGCTTATGGGATTGACTGCGTCACAAACTGATTACTGCATTTTAGCCCATTTCCTATGCAACTTGATGATGAGTGCCCTCAACTGCTCAATAATCCCTCCCATCCTTGAAGACATAAGCTTCTTTTGGTCTTTCCCAACACTTAGTTTCACAGCGAAGTTGATGAGAGTTAGTACTTAATTGAACAATAAGAGTTTTGGTTATCCAAGAGAAATTGGCCCCTATGTTTTTTATGATGATTGTGAGTGGGATTAAACTCTTCAATATAATACTTTTTCTTTCTCCTTAGCCCTTTATCCCAAGAACGCTTGTGGAACTTATCCAAAACAAAAGCCTTTATCTCTTTACTATTTTTGGGGCATGTGTTCAAGTAAATAATTAAACCCAATCGACAATTACCCTAAGCCATCTCCTACCCACAAGGATTCTATACATCTATGACATGACAACAAATAATATAAACATAATATAGTTATATTATCTAAAATATTAATACGTTTAGTGAAGGTATCCTTTGCCTGTTTTATATATGGGCCATATGAACATTGAAAACCCAAAACATTGTTCCCATCTAATGAATCAAGAGTCGGACAATTTCTAGGATATAAGACAACCTAAAACATGGTAGAGATAGCCCTAATGCTTCGACACTACAATTAGGAGTCAATGGGTGGCACCAATACATTTCATTCATATTCACTAGTCATTTCTTTGAGTATGCAAATATTTGGAACCCACAAAAGAATGTCATTTTCAATAATCACGTTTGGGCCTATTGTAGCTAAACGCGAGAGTTTTAAATCAGAGTGGCTGGAAACACCTTTATCCCTCCCTATGTGCATGTATCCCCATATTCGATACGGCCTGGATACACATCAAATACTGTACCCATGCAGGCCCAAAATAGTTTAATTTTGTAATTTTGTTGGATACTTCGTGATTTGTTTTGTTTTTTAATTTGACATAAATCTTCCTACATTTTATTTAAAAAGAACTTCATTCATGCAATTTTATTTATGTTTTTGGTTTAAACAAAACCTACACCACATAAGAGACAAATGAAATGTTTTTCTATTTCAGTGACCCATTGTTTTGGGATAGATATCTTCCAATGCAACTCTTCTATTTTGCATATTGTAAATTTTTAAATCAACTTTAATTATTTATGTAGCAATTATGTGTCTATAATGCTTTTGAAGTAATGAAAATCTCCTCTAATAACTTAAGCAATTTTGTTAAATATATATGTATGTGTTTTTTATGAATGTTGTATCCAGCCATATCCATATCGGGGGTCTTAAAAAATGGCTGTATCTTATCATATACCGTATCCGTATATATGTCCATGCAACTTCGTTTAAATACGTGTGATGCATATTCCAAATATAAGAATGCTAACTTTGCAGCATGTAAATACTAAAAATGATAATAATTTCTACTACGCAAAAGCCTTCTCTATTTGCACCATTCACTTGTTTTATATTAAAAAATAAAGGGAGATGTTAATGTAAAGGAATTTTGATTGGAAAACTTTAGAAATGAAAATATAAATCAGGTTTTATGAGGAATACAAATATTATTACCGAGTTTCAAAGGAAATATTTGTACAATAAGGTAGCATACCAATTTTCTCACGAACAAGAACAATGTACTCATCCCTGCCCTCATTCTCCAAGCATTTGAGAACCTTCTTGTACATGTTGATTTGAGGTTGTATACTTGAACTTTCCAACCAACTAAGAATCTGTGGTAAGGTCACAAGTATCAAATATGAAGAACAGTAACCATCAGTTATCCATAATGAAGAAAAAATCACAGTTGAAAAAAGTAATGATCTTTCAAATGAAAAATAGTACATATGATTAGAAAGCTTCGCCCATTCATCTATACAAAAATACTACCAATTATCTGGGCATATGATCAAATGAAGAAATGATCTTTCATTCTATGGAACATAATTTTTATTAGTTTCAATACAAATTTCTGAAATTATGAGTACTCAACAGTTAGGTACTTAAATTGAGATCTTCAGTTTAGCTTAGTCACTCCAATTACAATTATTCAATCATAATTGACCAAATACATTCAGTTTAATGGGGCATTATGCAAATTGCATGCATCAGACTGTGTGATGAGCCCTCTTGGCTCAATCTCTAACCACTCTGACAATTGACACGTTTTTGATGTTTTTGCAATGTTTTGAACTTTTTTGAAAATAAATACTTTCTGGAATTTTGTAAAATGATAGACAAAACATGAAATCAAATCAAAGATGATTGCAAATTCACCAAAGGAGATTACTTATTCCAATTATTGGAAATCTCATTACATAACAATGGCTAATATAAATTCAGAAATATAACTTGCAGCCAAAATGGAAACTGGAAACTAAATGCAGCTTGCAGGAGTTTGCCAGAATGTTTCATAAAATACCATAAAATGCTGATAAACAGCTAGCCGCCCAACTCTGAGATGAAATGATGCCCAAACACTGATCGTTTGCCCAAAGATTCAAACACCTGCCTCTAAGTGACTCACGTGGGCATAGTATAAAGTGCAGCTGCCTTAGGAATGCGTGAAAACAAACTCAAAGAGCTGCGATTTCTACTTGCTTGCTTCCCTTAACAATACTCTGCCTTATTCTTCAATCAAATGCAATAAAATCCCTATAACTATGAAATTGAAGCCCAATTATGGCTCTTGGGTGAAGCCATCCTGATAGGCAAATTTCAATGGTTCTTTCACCATCTCAAATTGCTGAAAACATTGAAGAATTGTTGCCCTCCAATGTCGATGAATTGCAGAAACCCTTGTCTCTCCACAATTCCCAAGAACAATCTCAAACCAAGTCAAAAGCCATCATCACATAACGAAATCGATTTCCTTGAGAGGCTTTTTATAATATTTCTCACTTGGTTCGATTTCTGGCATTTGCTTTTCACATTAAAAATATTTGCTTTTTAACATATGGTGTTGACCTTGGTTTATACCATTAAATGGATGCCTTTTTTAATCAAGTCATTAAATGTCATTAATTACATAACTTGGCCCCAATCCCTTTATTATTTTATATAAACCTTTATAATATATAAAGTATGACTTTATTAATAATAAAATAATTATGAACACAGGCTATAAAATCTCCTCTAGAGAGTCAACTATAAATCTAGATATCCACTGTAAAGGCCAGACATCCAAGTGACTTGCCAAAAGTAGCAGCTCTGCAAAACTGACTTACTATAAATAGTAAGTCCCTAAATAACTGCTCAAGTCAAGGATGCCAAATCTCAACAATGCAACATAACCTATTCAAGTGCTCTGCTAAAGATAGAAATCCCGACTTTCCTGAAATTGACACATACTATAAATAGTAAGTGTGCCAAACTAAACCAAACGAAGAACAATCCTGAACACTCTTGTCCTCTAGAATGGGAATTGGCCTCCGGTTCTGCCAATTGAGATCCTCTAACCCTCTGACTTAGCTTACGAGAGCCACTGATAAACTAATCCAAACCACAAACCATGGTGAGCTAAAAAGGGAAAATTGCCAACTACAATCTGGATGATATACTCAATAATTTAGATTTCTCTTGTACATTATTCCACATTAAAGTACTGATCTCTGCCAAGTTGTACCATACCATACTCACCCTTGCAATGTTAGAAATACCATGCCACATTGCCCAAGAATGCATAGATGTCACATCATCACCAAACATGTTTCAGCCTTGCAACTCTGGGACAGACGATTGGTGCCATCTAATGCAACTGCTAATGCTAGACACAGCTCAATTGGACCAATAGAAGTTGGCAAAAAGCATATGCATCCTTTCACAGCCCACAAAATGTCAACAGTAACACACTTGTCCAAACAACCTCTAATTGGAAGATAAACCATTACTCCTATAGTCAGGGATCAGCCATTACTATAACCTCAAATATTTTTTGTTTGTCATATACATGTGTAACACATGTAGATATGATACATTAGGTAGCACAATAGAACACAGATCCAGAGATCTGTAGTTAACACTACAAAATCATAGCATAGAGATCGCCAGAAGATAAGCTGCCATACAACTCTGCAATAGTATTCAACATAGTACACTACAAGTTCACTAGGTGTACTCTTCAAAAATTGATGAAAAATAGCAGCTGTTTAGTATTAAATTTCTGTTCAAGAAGACACTGAGTTTCATAGAAATGTTGGTCTACTTTTTACATCGAATAGACAGAATTTTGCTGAGAACAAAAAGGAGTTGAAAGTGTAATGTCTCCAATCGATCAACAAAAGGAAATAGACATTTTGTCAATAATGTGCCAGCTGAAATGATGACAATACCAAATGTAGATACCAAACCCTAAATAGACCATACAGCACTATGACAACTGTTGGACAGAAATAAAGGCTTGGAAATCAGCAACATATGTTAGAAAATAGCAATTAAAACCCTCCTGAAGCACCAATATATCTGAAAGCCCTTGCAAAATCAGCAACTACAGCAGATCCAAATCATATAGCAGTCAATGTGCATGGTAAATGTTACAATACATCTCATGGAGACTGGTGGTAGTCTACAAATCCTTCAAATATAGTCTGAACTTCCCTTGAACAATTATAAATGGCTGATAACAGCAGATCTAACTAGAAATCAGCAATTTGATGATGTACGGCAGCAATGTTGTGGTGTCTTTAGCAAATCAAACAAACCCAAGGCTGGGCACAACAATTACAATGGTTGAAAAACAACAATCATAGCAGTTCCAAACCCTACGAAGAGCAACAATGTCAAACTCCTCCAAAATTCATCAACCCTTTAACTGTATAGCGATGCTAGGAGTGAAATGATGACAGGAAACATGAAGAAAAACAGCATATACAATAAGACTGCATCCCAAGAACAAAGGAAATGATGTAAAATCAGTGATCCAAGGTGAATATGGGTTGAATTTATTGCAAATACCCTATTGATTCAGTCTTGGACAATCAATCTTCAACAAATTAGCACAGCTATGAAACCAAGATGGAATCCCCTCTAATTGATAAGAGGGTATTCATTCTCAAATCCAAAAATGGCGTCCAAGTGGGTTTTCGTCCTTCAGATCTCCCACACCAAGGGTTTTTTCTTCGAATGCTTCAAACTCCATTTCTAACAAATGATATAATTGGATAATTTTCTTTGAGGAAATGACTTTATTTTATATTTGTCTTTTGAGCCTTCCATTTGAATTTACTTTTCCCTCCAAGTGTTTAAAAACACTTTTAAAGAAAATATTACCTTGAGTGTCTAGGAGCATTTTTTAAATAAAATCTTATGCAGGCCCTCCAATGATATTTAAATTTTGATTTTGAAAATAAATTGATTGGGCCCAACTTAACATATTATTATTTTCCTTATTTTATCTTAGCTCATAAGAAATAAAGAATAGCACTAACAGCCCTAACAGCCCTGAATCTTTTTCGAGTGAACAAAGAAGCATAAACATGAGGGATAGAGGAGATATTGGAGATCATATGGACCAATTCATGGTGGAAAAACGAATATCTCAAGAGAAAATGGCACAATTATTAGACATGTTTTACTCAAACCATGATAAAATACTAATAACAATCACAATAATAATAACAACCATGGTGGCAACAGTGGAAATGAAGACCACTCAATCAACAATAGAACTCCAAATAGATGTATTCCTACAAGAAGTTCTAGAACTACGATACCTACTTCCCCACCAAGTGTGGAACATCAAGAAGGAGATGAACCTACATTGGTAGATCTACAAGATCAGTTTGTCAAGATTGGATAAATGAAGGATTGCAAACAGATATGTCCCTAGCTGACTACATGGATTTGAGAATGAAGCACTTGTCCAACAAGGGAAATCAAGACCATCACTATGATCTAAGGAGGAAGACTAGTAAGCTTAATTTACCGTACTTTGATGGTTCGGGAAAGACCACGACACGTGCTTGGGTTCAAAAAGTTGACACATATTTCCAACTCAATCCAATGTCGAAGGAAGAAGTAATCAAATATGCTTCCCTACAATCTCGACCGAGTGACTCATGAATGGTGGCATTATGGGTCATGCACAAATTACCTCATATGTGGAGTTCACAAAGAAACTAAAGGAAAGGTTTGACAACAAGAATCCCAAGCTCCATCTCAAGCAATTGGCACAATTAATGCAATGGGGAGCCATTGATGAATGCATTACGAGATTCAAGAGACTTTCTGTGTTGGTCACCAACATTTCCGAAGAAGATTGGTTGTTCTATTTATGGATGGCCTAATTGACCCTCTAAGGGGTTGGGTCAAAGCCCTCAACCCTAGTACACTTCAAGAAGCCGTTAAGAAGGCTCTAGATATGGACTCAAGTGCAAAAAACAACAAAATTCCATCAAAGGCATCATAAATTCAAGAGGACAAAGCAAAACCACCTTAAAGGAATGGCCAAATAGAAAGCAAATGGATGAAGAAACTAGACACGCACTAAGGAGGAACAAACTTTTTTTTACTTGTAAAGAACCCTAGGAACTAGGGCATAGATGCCTAGGCAAAGCAAAGATTCACTATATTGAGGAAGTGCCCAGTAGCGATGAAGAAGACAAATATGATGAAGGTGGTGAGCAAGACAAAACAAATGAAGAACCATTGTGGGAAAAGAAACATCCGTAGAAAGAAAAGAAAGGGTGGTGTAATTGCCATTATGAATGGAACTCAAGGACTTAATACTTTTTAAGGTTCAAGGTGTAAGAACCCCATGTGATTCTAACTCTGACAAAACACTGGATTGCTAAACCAATGATAGATATTGTTTTGAAATTTGAATGTTTGACATTTTGTCAAACACTTAGCATGCAAGTTCTGATACCACCATAATATCCCTTGTAAATCTGATCACAATTTGTTGTTATGAAGCTCAAGGAATATTATCAAACATTTAGCATACAATGTCTGAAACCGCTGTTATGAATTTCTTGATTGTCTCCTTTGAGTTCATAGGCTGCAAATGAAGTTATTGAATACTTCTAACAATGCAAGGTTGTTATAGAAATGATATACTAGTGTTTCAAACCTTTGACCAAAATGTAAATGATTGAAATTAACGAGTACAATTAGTTGACATAAAGACAAACACTTGCCATGCATCCCAATGTACACCTACAGTCATAGGAATTTCTACAAACACTTGACATGCATACCAGTCATTCAATATAAACTGAAATGAATAACTATAGCTCGAGATTTCATCAAACAGTTATTGTGCAACCTTGCAACTCCTTATTTCAATTCCAAACTATTTACAATGAATTCAATTTGCAATTTATGGACACTTTGAACTATCGAGCAAATAATATAAAAACCTGGTAAGCAAAGGCTGTGTTATTTCTTCAACATTCATAGAATTGTCTCCATACAAATAACAATCCCTTCCAATGGACACAACTGAAGATATTAGAGGCCCCAATGCCAAACATATTTCCTTTATTGCTCATGTCACTTCCTGAAACCCTCGTGGAAGCAATAAATAACTTGCGACCACTCTCCAAACTCAAACGCTGAACCATATATGGGCTGTGATCTGCACAAATTGAAGCTTTCTGCCCTTGAAATCAAATCTGAAACGAAATGGAATTTCTAATCACCAAAGCCCTTGCACAATTCACTGGTATGTTGCAATCAATTTAAAGTGCTATAACAGTGAAGAATTTACAATTCCTCAAGCTGATAATCTGAAACCCTTGTTTAAATCCTTTTCTCCACACCAACAAAAGCAAAATACACAAGTCATGAATGAATCAATTTCCTCATAAAGCTTTTTATAGCTCACCAAATACAAATTGAGCTTGAAGCTTCAAGCTTACACCTCGCATAACGTAAAGAACATATGTGCTTTTGTTGCAAAGTTTGAAATATAATTTATTATATTTCCTTCCATTTGGTGCACAACAAAATAATATAAAGTATATCTTAATAATCACTTATATCTCCCTTTAAATTGGCACTTTATATTATTCCTCATATGCACTTTATAATTTGACTTTATTATCATTAAATAGCCCCTTTTAATAGAAAAGTCAAATAACATTTAATGATGTGAACTTTTTAATTAATTATTAATAAAGTATTACTTTATCAATAATTAAAATGTCATAACTCCAGAAAATACTTATTATTTCTCGATTCTATCAGAACCAGTAAATCCACCATTGTTCCCACTACGCATCCAATTGCCTTACTAAAAATACTAATGGTCAACCTCTATCAACCCTTGATTTGCTATAATTAGAAAATCCCCGAATACTTGATCAACAAAGATGCCAAGGGTCATCATTGCAATTGAGCTCAATCTAGGAGCCCTGCCAAATATAGAAATGTTGGATAAATGACTTACTATAAATAATAATTGTACCAAACTGACCCAAACGAGGAGCAATCTTGAACACCTCTGACCTCCAAAAGGGAATTGGCTCACTGAATTGCCAATCAGACCCTCTAACCAATTGAAGTAGCCTACGAGGGCCACTGATAGGCTAATCCAAATCACCAACCATCATGAGCTAAAAAGGGGACATTATAGTCCGCCCTTCGTGAAATTGGTTGTCCTCAAGCAATCTCAGAAACAAATAACACTCCAGTCCACCCAGATCCCAAGAGTAGAGCTATGTAATGTCCCTGTGATCACCAACTAGCTCCTGTAACATCATCACCAACCGAACTGACATAACCTGCCAAACTAAAATGAATCCCACAGTAGATGTCACAGGAGTAAACATCTCATAGGGAAGCAACTCAGAAGGTTGACAAAGACTGCTTTCCAAAACTACACAAGGTGAGCTGTCATGCACATTGTCCAAAACATGCGCAACTGAACTGTGCACCTGAAAAAGATCATGCACATGAGGGTCAAAAGTAAAACCATATGTACTCAACACCATGTAAACATCCCAAAACTCCTCTGCGAGGCCTGTCTAAAGTACCGATGCACTAGAAGGATCCCAAACTCTGAACATAAGTCTGCCAAAAAGAACATCCTTAGACTTCTGCTACTCAACTCTAAACTCTACTTCACCGTGCCCAAAGTGGTGAAGCCAATCAATGGGACCCACCCAAACTGCAGTGTTAGCTCTATCATCACTCGGGTCCCAAAGCACACTGAACTCACATCCATTTGTACTATAGGGATAAGAACATTTGAAAGTGTCTGTATCACTACCACTATCTCCATCCTCTGCAAGGCTCCCATGGATGTGCTGACTCTGCAAGTAATCCAACTTGCAGCCACTAATCCCATCTACTGCATATGGAAAATACTCATCCCCCAAAGGATGGTACAACCTCAAAGCCAATCCACACCGATGCATCATCAGATCTTGTGTGTGTGGATTTGAAAAGTAGTGATGAGCATAGATGTACTACTAGCAGAGAACTCTCCAAGTTGTAAAAACTGGCCAAGTTTTTTCTGAATTTTTTTTTTAGGCCTTGGCAAGTTTTTGGCTTTGGCGAGTTTTCCAACTATGGTGATGATGTAATGTCCCCTACTAGGAACATAATCAATTTACTCAATAATTCCTAATTAGAGTTCGGATTGCACTTTCTTCATATTCCATGAGTTCCTCATTTTATACATCTATACATCTTACATGTCATTCCATGCTCCATATTTGATATTTCTTTCCAGCTTTTATTCTTCATAGAGTTCAAGTATAAAATTTGGTAATTATATTCCTCTCATAGATATTTGCCAGTGACCTATGATTCATTACCTTCTTCATCTCTCCCTTATGAAGAGTATCCAATATATGTTAAATCCTTTGATTCTTCCATATACTTGGTACCTCCTCTATTTTTCATAATCTCCTATTGATCATTATACAAAACAATTCTTTATTTGTTCAAATGTACACATCAATTATGGTTTGCGAACGGCCATGTTCCAATACTCTTAGAGTTGGTTGAATGGGGCCAATGAAGGATTCAATCAATGTAGGTATCCATTGCCTTGATATTAATGGAGGAGTTTCGTTGTCAGCCATAAGTATGATTCTCAAATTGATAATAATATTTCCCTCTAAGATAGAGATCACCGTAAACTCCTATGGTTTACCACTTATTTATGAGATGCAATCCTATTGCTTATACACTGTTTGTGTACAGCTGTCTTCGCTCTTTTATTCAATGATTTGGGATACTTTCTATTCCTCCCGTGCTCCCCTGTCTGTGAGATTGTGATTGCCTTTTATATCTTACTTGTGGAATGACACGACACTTGGTGAAAGACGTGTCCCATGTCTTATCCTTTGCATCATTACATTATTCTCTTCTATCTTCTCTGCGTCCTCTCTTTATCACCGATGAATCAATAATATACCAATTTCCTGGTTAATTGTATGCCAATGTGATGCCGTGTTATGTCCTCCCAATTTCTAAATACCAATCTCCCATATATATCTTTTATTATCCTATGATCATAGCTTTTAATGTCAAAGACATGTCCGTTTCTTTCTAATAGATTATGACCCTGTTTATTCTCTGTGTTACGTCTCTGTGTGAATCTGAATTATTAGTCGTTTATCCTGAATGTATATTGCTTAAATTGCAATCAAAGGTGCTTAAATTGCAATCAAAGGTTAGTGTCAATTGTCCCTAGAACGGCTACAGATGTTTATAAAGATAAGCCGCAGAAAACTCTATCCCTGGTTCTTATTGTTTCGCTGCTGACTGTGCTTTAGTTTCTCTGCTGATTGGATTAGATTGTGTTCAGATTGGATGCTTGATTGGATCCTAACAGCTTTCGACTAGTCTCCTCTCCTCTGCTAGATCATTCACTGATCATATCTTCTTCCCCCCCCATTCTATTGGCCGTTTTCCTTACCTAAATATATCCTCTCGTGGCTGTAGGTGCGACTCATCCTTGTCATGGAGGTGCCATTTCAAGCCACTCTATGTCCATTGTGGCTTGTCGTAGATCACAGGTCAAATAAGGATATTAACGTTAACACTATATATTGAATAATACTATGTTTGGATCGACATTAATGATTGATATTATGTATGGATTAATATTATAATTTAATATTGTATTATGATTAATAAAATTAATACTATTATTATAGATTGATATAATTAACGAATAATATTATATTATAACATCAATTATTTATTTATGATATTGGTTTATATCATTGGTTAATGCATTTTTTTATATACTAATGAATAATTTCTAATATGTTATTGATTAGTGTAGATGATCTATATCAATATTATAAATTAATATTATTTTTATTCAATAAATAAGGAATTTTATATTTAGACTCTAATATATGATGTAGTTAATATATTTAATTAATAATATATTATATATTATTATATAGATAATTATGATAATATTATAATAATATTTGATTAGCATTTAATATATTATTATGTTTATACATTATATTATTATATTTAATAATAGATTCATTCATATTATAATATTCATTCATTATAATATATTATTATATTATTCATTCACTATATTATTGTATTATATTATTGAATAACTATTTATTTGTTCATTGATTAATTTATTAATAATTAATATATTGAATTTTAATGTCAGAAGTGCGGGACATGACAGATGAGTACTCCCTATGCAGTCACGATAAAAGGCTCCCACTTCGGTCAAGCGTTGACTGTCATAGTATTGAATATAACCTATGTCATCTGACTCATCCCCAACAACACCTGCAGTTGATGTAACCATGGGAGAACCTGGTGCAATATGTGGTTCTCCGTTCCTCTCAACAAATGCACTCATCCCAACCTTATCAACTGCACCTATAACTGTGATGGATGTAGCCACATCCATCACCACAACTCGTGGATATAAGGTCATCACCAACTGCCACTTTAGAAGTTTGTATTGTAATTGTAGTTGGTGAAGACTGTGCTCGGCTCAACCCCAACGCAAGCTCCTCAAACTGTGACTATAACTCTTGAAGGGCCAACTGGGTGCTCTCCAATGAGTTTGTAGTCACCTCAAGCTCATGAGTGAGCTCGTCAACCTCCTCTTCCTTCCCCTTCAGGGCATCATAGCAAATACAACACCACTAGAGAAGATAGTCTTTGTCCGCAAGTAGTTGCAAGTAATTTTGTTTCATTATTCCAATTGCTTCTCAAAGTGCATGAAACTCTGCTAGGGAAAGACCGTTATCACAATGCTCATTAGTCACGAGAGTGCTCCAACCATAAGTTGCCAATATCTGAGAAGCAGCATCAAAATACTCAATGGTTTTGAAAATTTGACTGTCATTCACCTTTAATTGCCCAACCAAACGATGTCTCTAAAATTAATGACTTTCATGCAAGTTTTCTGACCCACAATCTGAACTGTGATATGAGGTTGTATTTACATTGCTCACCTTATGAAAAGTAGCCTCATGTATGCTATCGACATCGTACACATCAACAACCGAGGTACTACTGCTAAGGACCTCAACAAATGACTCATGTGATAAAGTGGAAGCTGCTGCTATAATAGTCTCCTCGCACACTCCCACTTCCTATGTAATTGAAAGTCCCTGCTAGTCACAATCCTGGAACCCATTACCCATAAATGAATTTTCAAATTCATCTTCTAAGGTATGATATGAAAAATTAGACTCACTGTAGCATGAGTCTTCATCATAAATTACATCATTAGTACTCAAATCTCGAGTACCAACATCATCCACATGTGAAACCTTTGCTGTCTCATGCTGATGCAAACACACCTCACTGCTGTCATAGAAATCAAAATTGTTATCATGACAGATAACAACTTCTTGAGCAATGAAAGTACCAACATTCTCCTCAAAACTCATCTTGTTTTCCACTATTTCCTTTGCACTAATAAAATTATTTGTATTAGTGTATGCCTCATTTTTATTTGCAAATGAAGGATCTAGAATCTTTGGATGTTGTAAAAGTCTTGATAAATTTTTATTATAATCCTGGCGAATTTCAGGGAAGAAAGCTTTACAGTGACTGAACCAGCAAGAGCTATGTTAGTTGAGAATGAAGTGATCTACTGAAGATTAGCAGAGAAGCAGACAGTGTTTGAGTTAGCGCACTTGGGATATTGAAGATGAAGCTATGCGCAGTTGAGGACTTATTCTATGATATGTTATTAGATCATGATTAAGAGCGTAGACAGTAATTCATTTATTCATGGAAGTTATGAGGAAATCAGTGGAAGCAGTATTCAGGCAGTGTTCCTGAGTAGCGGTTTGTGGAAATCGGATGATAGCTCCTAATCGGGATGGAATCTGGTTATGCGCAATTAGAGAGCAGTTGGAGACATGTTGATAGTGACATGGATGACAACGCAAGATTCGAGGTCACACGAGTGAAGAATTATATTGATTGGAAGCCGACAGTTTTGTGTAATTTTGATGTAACGTGTGGAAACTTTTATTTTGTAATTTGTATGCCAACTCATTTGTAATTACTTGAGTGTGGTATAAAGGAAGGAATGTATTCCTTGTTGTAATATGGAATGTGATGAATGCAAGTGTATTGTGAAAGCGAAATTGTTGAAAGAGGATATGCGAAGTACTGAGATCTGGTATTGAGATCTGAAGGAGTTGGTGCGGTTTGGTACAGTCAGAGGAGTATTGAATTGTTGAGGTCAGTAATCTTTTGGTATTATTCTGTTGAGTAATACAAAGATCAGTTGGACAGTGAGTTCAATGATCTTACCCTGAAGCTGTTTGGGCAGTGGGTCCTTCTGTCTTCCATAATTCCTAACAAAGTTAGAATCTTTTAATAGGGATTCAAAATCTCCTAACAGGAATTCATATGTACTGAATGTATTTCATAAGACTCCTAACAGAGTCCATCCTTTCACAAGGATATTCATATTAGTGCATCTTTTGTGGGCATCATTCCCACTGGGGTTTACTCTTTGATCAAGAGGTTCCCTAGTCAACATATCTTGTGTCATTGTGTTATTGTGCATGTATATCTTTCTATAGTTGTTGATTACATTGCTTACATGGTTAAAATCTATTGAAGTTGATAAAAGTTATATTTATTTGATAACTGATTCACCCCCCCCCCTCTCAGGAATTAAAGCGTGGTTACAACTCTGGCCGAGGAACAGAGTCAAACGCTTTGCGAAAGTCTACAAAGCAGCAATAGACTTTTGTCGAGCAATGCCAGGCCTCCTCAATGATAGCACGCAAAGTCAAGATGTGGTCCATGGTCTGAAAATCAGTGTGGAAACCCGCTTGTCCCCTTGCACGGCAATGTCGTCGGTCAAGCTCTCTGGATAGAATAGTATTTAGAACGGTGGCGTAAAGTTTGGCAAAATGTGCCCAACCATGATGGTTCTGTCGTTCTCGAGATCCAAGACAGTGGGATCAAGGGACAAATCCTACTAAGAACAAGCAGAGTTTGCTTATAATAATTCTGTCAATAGAAGCACTAAGAGGACACCATTTGAGATTGTTACTAGATTTCATCCTAAGGGAACCACAGAGCTGAGAGATTTACCTATTGAGACACGAAGGAAGCCTGAAGCTGAGGAGTTTGCAGTATACATGAGAACTTTACATAATGAAGTCAAAAAGAATTTGGAGGACAGTAATCTGAAATATAAACAGAGAGTAGATAAGAGAAGGAGACATAAATCTTTTGAGGTTGGAGATGAGGTTATGATTCATTTGAAGAAGAATAGATTTCTAGTTGGTACCTACAACAAGCTGAAAATGAAGAAGTTTGGACCTTGTAAGATTCTGAAGAAGTTTGATAGTGGAAATGCTTATGAAGTGGAATTACCAGAGGACATGGATATATCACCTATATTCAACATCGCTGATATCTTTGAGTACTTTGAATCAAATGATGAGATAAAGATGATCTGGATTATCCTAAGAAAAATAAAGACAGCATTGAGAAGATCTTGAATAGTAGAGTGAGCAAGAGTACAAGAGGAAAAGACTACATGGAATATCTAGTTCAGTGGAAAGATAAGCCAGTTGAAGACAGTTCATGGATTATACAAGCTGAGTTGGATGTTTATGATTCAGGTCAGAATATGAGCAGCGCCTGATGTGGACATCAATTCTTTATTTACCCCACGTGTCTGATGCAGGAGCATCTTGCGTCTTTGAGCAATCTTGCATCAACCAAAAACATTTCCTGATTTTTGTACCTGTTTTCTATTGTTTGCATTATAATTGTTGTATTTGTTGGTTTCATGGTGTGTGAAGCTTACATGATGTTGAGGACCTATTTGGGAACCTTCTCCTATGAGCACATGAAGATTGGATGGACCGTTTCAAAGTTATAGCTATTTTCTTTGCCGTCGAAGCTGTATTTTCCTGCAGTTTTCATGCTGATTGCGCATCATGTAGCTGTTGATCCTTAAGGAATCAACCTTTGCGCTCTTAAGGACTTTAAGAGGACCTAAAGTACTATCATCTCTTAAGAGCGCAAGTCCTAATTCATTATGAGTAAAAAGTTATGACCATTTTTCTCGGGTACCTATTTTCTGCCTGTTTCACGCGAAACGTGGAGTGTTTCTTCTTGCGCGGTTCCGTGTGATGGAATGGGGCCTTGCGTAGTTAAGGGCATGTTCTTGGGTCATGTGTGGACCTAAATGTAAAGGCGCATCAATTTGTGATCACTCTTTCATTAGTTTTGATTTAAATCTTCTAGACTGGACCTATAATGTAATTAAATGCCTGACTGGCCGACTTGTGGCTTAGCTGGCTATATAAGGAGTCTAGATTGATGTAGTAGGGCAATCAAGACGTAGATCTAGGAAGGATTACCAAGATACATCATTGGAGACAAAGATAGGATACGATTTGAGCTTCTAATTTCATAATTTCTTTGTGTAAGGCCGAAATGCAGAAGGCCTCACAGCCGAGCATGTTGAAAGATATAATATAATTTCTCTGTTGTTGCTGCTAGTTGCTTGTCTCATATCCATTGTGATTTTATTGCTTTCATGTGATATTATATTGCTTCCGTTGTGTAACTCTAAGCAAGGCTTGTTGTTGATTCAAGTGGAGTCAATTCTGCTTGATTCTACTTGTATCTACCCTGCCCTTGCATCAAGTGGTATCAGATAACTAATAACTCTACATCAAGGGACAAATCCCTTTCATCGCATATGCCAAAGATCTCCACAGATCATCACAACACAGAAACTCAGAAAGCTGCCCAAAACAAAATATTACATCCCTTTGCCAAGGAATTCCTTCAAGACTAAGACAGATCTTCAGGAACCCAAAATGCTCTTGCATCAGACTACCCAGGTAAATAGAAAGTATGTCCCATACTTTAATCTCAAGAGAATTACCTGCAATCAACTTTATCTTCACCAAAGGCTTCCAATCCATCAAGGACGAGAACAAATCGAAAAATCAACCATCTATGCTTTATCCATTCAAACATCAGGATCACATGAATCTCAACAATCCAATTAGCATACCACTGACCACCACAACCCATATCAGCAACAAGAGTATCCAACTCCCCAACAAGTAGATCCAAAGTCAGATCCACATCAATATGAAATCCCTCATCATCAGCATCCCATATTTGCAACTCATCACAAGACTCATTACTGTCAACCAACAATTCAAGTCCACAGCCAGCAAATAAGATCTTATCATCTTCAGCAAAGTCATCCTTCACCTCTTCCTTAACATCAAAGTGTCTTCTTCTCCGAATAATCCTCTTAATCGGCCAGACAACTTCCTTCCAACAAGACTTCATCATCTCTTCAATCCGCAGATTGAATTTAGGCCAAAAATGACCCAATTTATCCATCAAGTTCCTTTCAAAGTGCAACTGCCTCTGCTCGGCGATCTGATTGTAAGATTCCAGTTGCCTCCACACACTTGACGATCTACTGCCATCTTCACAACCTGTCTCAATTCGGCGATCTGTTCACTTAAGGAAATCTTCATCTCTCACATCAAATCTACTCTCCTTGGAGGCATCTTCAATCCAAGGTCCTGGTGCAAACTGCCTCACCCTCGACGATCTGTCCAAACACTCAAGATCTTCAAGCTCTGATACCACTTGACGCAGGGCAAGGATGGAGGATCCAATAATGGATGGTCCAAACCTACACTGCTAATTATAACAAGCACAACGGAATTCAATAGAATAATGGTTCAAAATAGAATTCCATACAACATGCCTGACTGTAAGGCCTTTCGGGTTTCGGCCTATTACAATGAAAATACAAAGTATCAACAAGATCTAGCAAGATCCAAGGAACCACCAACTAGTTCAGATCTGCAATAGGCAGCCTCTGATAGGAACAACCAAGATAGGATCTAAACTTGTGCTCGCAAGCCACCAAGCAACCCCTTGTTGTCCTAAACCCGCAGGCCACTAGTTCTGCTACAAACTCCCAGATTCGCAACTTTCCACTAGTGAATTAAAGTGTGGTTCGAATTGAGGGTTTGCAACTCAATTCGATAATCAATAGCATATGAACAACTAATAAATCTGGCATTTAGGAACTGAATGAGCACTCTCCTGGAAGAAGACCAAGCTCAAGAATTGTTGCAGAACTCTCTCCAATGATGAAGACCAAGTTCAAAACCCTAGCTTTTCCAAGCAAAGTCGAAATCTCTCACAAAGCAATTTTATCAAATGATCAAAGGTAATGTAAGTGCTTTTTCGAGTTGTATATATAGCTTTTTGAAAAAGCTTCAACTTTACATTATTCATAAAAGAAGCTTCTTCCTCACAACATCACTTTATAACATTAAAGTTATAAAGTCGTAAAGTTATTAAATTAAAATAACTTAATTTAATAACGATAACTTAAAATAAGAAGCCACTGAAACCCACAGACTGCAATACACTCATGTCTGACATCAGAAGCTCAAACTCCAACTGCCCTGCCAGAAATAGCCAACTGCCAAAAATAGACTTACTATAACTAGTAAGTCTCTCAAACTGGAGATCCCCTGAAACTCGATCCTGAAACATCTGACACCCCGTGTAGACGCCCTACTAAACCTAACCATACCCAAAATACCACTTACTAAAAATAGTAAGTTGACCAAACTGACCCGAACGAAGAGCAGACCTGGTAACTAGAACCTCCAAAATGGAATCGAAACACTAGCTCCGCCATTGACCCCCTCTGATCACCTGATTAGCTTGCGAGGGTCGACAAACCAAGCTAATCTCAAGAGACTGAAAAAAGGGACATTACAAGGACTACAATATTTAACACATACCAGACCAGATATTGCAAATGCAGTTGGAATTGTTGCGAGGTTTCAAGTAGATCAAAAAGAGACTCAGTATATTGTAGTAAAAATGATATTTAGGTATTTGAAAGGTACATTGGAATTTGGGTTGTGGTATGTCAAGTTAGATGACTTTACCCTCCATGCATACACTGATGCAGATTGGGCAGGATGTATTGATGAGAGTAAGAGAACCAGTGGTGGTGCATTCTTCCTTGGGAAGAGGTTACTCTCTTGGTTAAGCAAGAAGCAGGATTGTGTTCCTCAATCTACTGTTGAATCAGAATATGTGGCAGCTTCTTTAAACTATTCATAGGTTATTTGGATGAAATGGATGTTGAAGGATATTGGAATAAGATTTGAAGAACCAGTTGTGATTCATTGTGACAACACAGGCACAATCAATATGTCAATGAATCATGTTATGCACTCAACAACCAAACATATCTCAATCAAATATCATTATTAAGAGAGAAAATTGCAAAAAAGGAAGTCAGAGTTGAGTATGTCAGTACAAAGGAGCAATTAGCAGATATATTCACTAAACCTTTGCCAAAAGATATCTTTGAGTATCTCAGAGATATGCTTGGGGTGGAAACCCTTCCTTGCGAGATCTAGATGATGCAAGAATGCATCAGTCCAGTCGCTATCAAAGCTATATTCTTCTTTGGACTTGATGCTTGGATGCACTCATTACGGTGAGTGATCGTAGGACATAACAACACTTATCTGGGTGATTTGGCACCTTTTTTATGCATTAAGATTTGAAAAAGGTACACCTTGCTGCGGTGGAATATTCAGAAGGAAAAGTAGTCTTTTGTCATTGATGTCAAAGGAGGAGAAATACAAGAAAAACCCCCACTGGTTCTAAGGGAGTTGTGTAGAGGGTATTGAGATGATTGTTGGGATGATGGTCTTTCTTATATGTTGCCATCAATGCCAAAGGGGGAGATTGTTAAAATTATTCTTAACATGTGTTGTCATTGATATCAACATATGTTTCAAAAGATTGACTTAACTGTATCTGATGTTGCAATAATATTGGTTAAGACAAGAACAAGCAGAATCATCATGGTTGTACGGGTTGTGTACAACATGTCTAACTCTACGAGCTTGGATTTATGTTTCAGATGGAATTTAGATCTTATATCTAAGATCACATGCAATAATTTAATCAGAAGAATAAGTTACAACAGTTTTGGTACAGACTAGTCGTAGGAACAGAAACAAAGGTTTGTGGCAAAGTTAGTCTCTGAATTTCTGTGTTTTCTTAGATGTGAGATGGATTCAGGATATGCGACTTAAGGATAGGATAGAAGACTCGTTAAGGAATAATTTCCCTTGTTCCTTGATCGCTGTGCTTGTGGTGACATCAGCTATAGCGTGTGACCTTGCGAAGCCTTATTTGGTTCCGACCTATGGGATGTAATGTCCCCTTCCTAAACCTGAAATTTATAATAAATTATAATAAGTTAATAAGCAAAGAAAACATAATAAATATAATTATCATTAAAATTAATTATATTATTAATATATATAATATAATGTTGTAAATATAATAATTAAAACTTGTTATTACAATATTATATATTATATATAATAATATTATAGTTTGTTATTAAAATAATATATAATATAACATGATCAATTATCAATATTGATAAAATAATGTAATCAATATATTATCAATATAATGAAAAATATATATATATATCTCAAACTTAATAAAAGAGATTTAACAATTAATAATATATTATCAACACAATATATAATATAATTATAATATATATCAATGTTATACATCTGAAATATATATTAAACATTTCATAATATAAATCTGAAATATATTATAATATATATTAATGAATATATATACCAAATATTTATTAAATCTAATAATATAAACAGCAAACCATTTACTAAATATTATAAAATAATACTAGATATAAATATATGTTTAATATCAAATATTTAAATATATTTAATATCAAATAAGTATCAATGACTTAAAAGTCACGATACCTTGAAAAGCTACTAACCTTCATGAAAGGTGGTGACTTCTCCCTCACGGGGTATTAAGGGGGGACTAGTGAAGGACAATTGCAAAAACAGGCAGCATTCCCAGTCAGCACTTTGTAATCCGAATCAGCATTCAAACAGAGTCAGCAGTAACATATCCCAATCGGTGGCCAGTATATAAGGAAATCACTGGGATAAAAGAAAAGGTACATATATATGATTGGGCCCAACTCAATATAGTACTCCAAACTTCAGAAAGCAACCATATAATAATCAAAATATTGCAAGAAACAGGAACTCACAGGGATATAATACTAATATCCATAAAGTCCTCATGCGATTATCAACCACTTGGGAATGTCAAACTAATCGATAAGCACGAAAATGATATTAAAATAGCAGTGATTTAGATGAGTTGCAGCGACTAAGCAAACAATTGTGGGTTACGAGAGGAGACAATTTAAAATGGACAACGTTATATACATATCATTAACTAAAATTAACAAATGAATAGTAGGGGCGATTAACAAATAGGACGACAGGCATAACACCGCACGAGTTATGTGGAAGCTCGTCCCTTAATTATATTAATCAATGAATGTAGAGAGTTGCTAATCAACGATGATGGAAAGGAAAATAAAAGAAGTAGATAACTAGATATCTCCAGACCATCGATTTGGAAAAATAAGGAAAGGAATAAAACAGACAAAACAGAATTCGGAAAAATATAAAGGATACAGGAGGGAATAAAAAGGAGATAGTAAGAAAAGAACATTGCAGTCGATCACTTGTAAGTAATTAAAATATATTTTCATTATTTATGGTATATATATGTGTATGTGTATATTTTCAGGATTGTATTTTTGATATATATAAAAATTGTTTGTAATATATTTGATGTCTATTAAATACATATGCAATGAGGATCTATGAAATTATGTTATAGGCATCATATGTTTTTAGATTTCTTATAAATCTGAATATATAATTATGTAATTTACATTAATTTTTGGTACATTTATATATTGATGATATGGAGACTATAGAGAAAATGAATCTTATATTCATTAAGAGATGGATCCCATATCTGGAAGGGACCAAAGGAAATTGTTATAATTTCCCTAGTCTCAAGATTGTTATAATCTCACCAAAAATGATGATACAAATTTCATATAAAATGAATCTTATATTCATTAGAGATGGATCCCCACATCTGGAGGGGGCTAGAGGAAATTGTTATAGTTCCCCTAATCTCGAGATTGTTATAATCTCACGTAGGCAGTATATATACTGATTGCCAGTCATATGCATATGTGTAGGTTTGGAATGCATTTATTGCTTCCAAGAGATTCTTATGGGCAGTGCTCTATGGGATGACGCGTCGATAGCCCGGTTGCTTAGAGTGGATCTTATATCCCTCAAGCCGAGAATCAGGAATTCTGTGAAGCCCGACCTAGAGGCAGCCTTAAGAATCAAATCTCTCCTACTAACTTAAAGTAGAGTATGAGTCATATAAATATTGTATAATATCTTGTACTAACGTTGGTTTTGCAGAAAATTATAAAGGAGAATAAGAAGGGACATTACATGGGATGTGGCGTGTTCTACCTTATGCGAAGATAAGTTGCGGATTATGGAGTATGCTAGCTAACTGATGTTTGTTATTTGCTTGTCCAAGATCCCATGTGTATCTTGACAGGAGTTTATGTAAATCATTTTTATTAGTAAAGTCCTAATTGATGTCGACCTAATAAATCATTTGTATCTTGTATAAAGGAGTAAAACAAGTGATGCAAAGAGTGTGGGTGTGAATGTGAATGTGTGGATGTGAGGACTGCTGATGTAGAGCAAGCAATGTGATTATTGTACTTAATAGGAACTGTTTTAGCAAAGGAATTGTTAGTCAGTTCATTATTTGTAATCAATATATTTATATACTTTCATTTAGACAGTGGTTCCAGAAGGTGGGTTTAACCTTAAAAGGTGGATTTAACCTTCACATTGGGCAAGTTGCTCCAAGTGAAGAAAGGCTCATCCTATCAACTCCTAACAGGGTTGCTGACTCGAAGAAAGGAGTCTATCCTTTAAAAGCGACTTTGTACTGGTTGTATTTATCTACTCCTAATAGGGCAAGATCTTGTAACTGAGATACTTTATTACTAGTGCATTATTTGTGAGTTTCATCCCTACCGGAGTTTTTCCCTTAACGGGGTTTCCTTGAGAACAATTCTTGGTGTTTTAATCTGTGTTACTTTTTGTTAAATTAGATCAGATTTGTTAATAGATAAAGAATGATTGCAAATTTTAATTTTATTATATATATTTATTATTATAGAGGCACTGCACTTTACTTGTACAAATCGATTTTTGTATTTTCAAATGTAGCCCAATACTGAATATAAATATCAACAAAGAGACATGTCTAATGTAGAAACATGTCTCTACGTATGCAGAAGCATGCCTCTACATATGTAGAGACACGCCTTTTCAATATTCTAATAATGCACAGTACCAATAACTATCGGTGAGTAATTACTTAATTCCCATTTACGGGCCCTTACAAAGAAGTGTTGATCATCATTAAGCTTTGCACATAATATATTACGCACATAATATATTACGTGCTACACACCTAATATTATTGTGTGTAGCACATAATACTATTATTTGTGCGGCACATATCATATGTTTATTAAGATCGATACAAATTGGTATAAGGTTTAACCGATATAAATCGGTATTGTTAGCGTATTTAATTATTAGGCATTTAATCATTGGATATATGTATGAAGATAATCGATCAATCATAATATTATTATTATGGGAAAAGATCAATTACTATTAAATATGATTATATGTATATGTATATGTATCAATATATATATAATAATAATATCTATTATTATTATATATATGTTGATATGTATATATGTACACATAATTTGATCTTTTCTCATAATAATAATATGACATGTATCTTATCAGATCGAAGCTACAAACATCAAGACTTTTGAGATTTTAAATTTGCATTTACTGTTTTGATATAAAAAGATAAAGTTTTATATAAGAACATAAAACTAATTCACCCCCTCTGAGTTGTAACCAACACCCCTTTTATGTATTTACTCTTGAAGTAACAGTCATACACAAACAGACCGAAAATATGATTTGAAGTTCAACTAGCACTTTCAGATTTAATAAGCTTTCAAGTCTATCGCAAATACTCTTTTGAACAATACCAATGAACACTTCAGAAAACGAACTTCTATACTATTATGTCTTTAACAAGTATCTAGTATAAGATTTAAGATGCCAATGCTAATTGCGGTCAATGATTCTACAACAAACATCACTAAATAAACATAAGGAATGCTATCTCCTAACCTCTAAGAGCTCCCAACTGATAACTGGAATGGTTAGCTGCTTCAAATTTTTCCACTATGTATTTCGTCCACTCACAGCTCACGGACCATAACAACCATATGCGGCTTGACACACCGTTTAACCTAGTTCACATATGCTAGAAACTTTGCCCTGTGACGATAGAGATTCATTCTTCCATAACTCTTGCAAGATATTCATTCAACACCGATGACTAGTTTCTCTCAAACTTGGCGGTAACACTCTAGTTCTCCTTACTCTGTTTCAGTTAACCAAGAAGTCGGGCCACACATAACCCGTTCACCCTTGCAAGCTCAGTCGGTCTTAGACAGCACTATAAGTGAGTCTCGTGCGGACTGATTCTATTGAAGTTCGAATAGATGAACTTCTTAATCGACATGGTCCCTTTCCAAAAACAACGGCATTCTCTGCTTTCTCTTCCTGTTATGAAAAATACCAGAAATGTTACTTTGCAATTCTACGAATGTTTCACAACTCGATGGTTCTTGTTTGAAGGAAAACACTGCAATCACTCAATTGGCCAAATGTCATCCAGCCTTCGATACTCAAACTCAATATTCACAACCTAAATTGCCCAACATTAGACTCACGGTAAATATAAACGTGGCTCTAAGAAATTTCGGCCAAAACCATACATCAAGTATCGGCGAATATATTATAAACTAAGAAACACGACACCAATATACTTTTTTTTTTTTTTTCAATATTCAATAGTTACAACCTTAGATATCCAATATCTCATCGCACAGTAAAAAATAAAAAATGCCATTCCGCACAACCTTAAATATCTCACGGTAAGAATATAATTCCACACGGCAAAGGTTACATGTAACGGCAATATTCTCAAAGTGTCGATAGTAACATTAAGCTATACATCAATTATAGCCCGCAACAATTATTAATTTGTTGCCGCCAATAATAATAAAGTCCACAAAATCTTATATCCGCACAATATTTCATCTTACGACACCACATTATTTTGATATAATTCACTGCAATAGGAACCGCCTCAAACTCACATAACAATGGCCAATATAAATATTCCAATGTCAAATATAAATACTTCAAATCCTTTGAAAGATTATTCCCAAACTGAGTTGGAACCCACCAAATAGAAATGCTTTGATATAGTTCCACCGTAATGAATTTCAAATTAATTAATCTTCGTAAACAATAGATACATTAATATTTATGTTCCTCCAATTATGCCCAGGAAATACGAACCGTCTCCAAACCTCTAACTGTTATTATATAATCTTTCATGGAACGGTGGTTCTCAAATGAGACTTCATATTCATGAATCTACTTACAAGTAGTGTGTATTAACTCTCAAATCTAGAAGCCGCACTAGTGATATTGTGGTGCTACAATGCTCAGACCTTAGAACAATTGGTAGAATAGGCTCGGGCCCCAAAAATTAATGTTTATGGCAAGGAATGCGATATAATTTGACAACGATAAATTATTTGAAGGAAGCCACAGCAATAAGAGAGTTCAATTGTCTGAGATATTAATATTTGATGCCATCAATCCTTGCACTATCGGATGGAAGAGAGAACAGCTTTTTACCTACACTCCCTGACTTTATACCTCAGCAGACAACACCTGTTATTTTTTCAGTTCAACATATCTAGAAGATAAAATCGCTGGAATGTTTAGCTGTCCCACAAAAGCGATGGCAATAGTTCCTAAGGCAAATACATGAAAATCGCCCAAAATATTCATTAATCCTGAGAACTCTTTTTTTCACAGAAATATTATCAACTGGCGTGGATATTTAGAAATCTGTCACTCTTGAAATCTCACAGGCTGGCAAGAAAACCAGCTCTAAGACCACTTTAATATCCCCGTAGGATATTATCTCCAAATTTTTAACACAAAAATTCAAACAAATATTTTGCATGCCAGCAAAATACAAAATACCCAGCGGAAATAGGGTTTTTAGAAATGAATATTGCAATTAAATCTTCAAGAAATAACAATGATCCAATCGTAGTAGCAAAACTTACAACAAGATTGGATACCATAAATATGAATCTGAAACACCAAGTGAGACACCTGCATGATATCTCCAACCGACAAAGGGTCTCTGTCTACTGCCTCCAAGCTTGAGGGTTTCTATCCTCAAACCTACTGAAAGCTGAAGCTTCCAAATTCTCCAAGAGAACAATCATCAAATGAGCTTCTCTTTGTTCTTTTAAAGGGCATCCCTATGACCCTTTGTTTTCCAACTCCTATCTTTTTGTCCTATTTATTTTTGTCCCTTTTCAAACCTCTTTTTAATATGAAAATTACTTTTATTATTTTGCATTAAGCTCAAATAAAGTCATTTTTAATATTTTGTTAAGTTGTCAATCAATTTCCAATGTCCCCCAAAAAGGGACATTACATATGCTAAGTTTCAATCATCTAATGGATAATTATCTAAAGTTTTATCATCTTTTTCTTCATCAAAGGCATCAGTTGATTCACAAACAGTGCCAATGCCAATGGGATCAGCTGCACCAATAACATTCTCGCTCTCCAAGTCCTCAAATGCTTATTACTTTTTCACTGTACAAAGAGCTTGTTTGTTTGTAATTAACATCTTACTTGAAAAATGTTAAAAAAAAGTAGCTTGCAACTCCCTTCACCTATTGAAGATATTGTTTAATGTTTAAAGTATGATTTATTACTATAGAGAGCTTCCAATTAATTGGACAGGGGTCATTATCAGCAAATGGATATAAAAGTTTCACTAGAAGAAATCTTGAGGGCTAGTTTAATTTGTAATAAATATATGAACTTCAGCAAATTTTGTTTTGTAATGTTAAAGATCTTATTCAAATTCTGTAATAATTGTTTTCGGCACTAAATTATAGAATGTTTCTCAGTGGAAATGTACCTGGTTCATACTTGGTCTGCCTGGGTCTGGCCTAGTTCGACTTGGGTTCGGCCCGGACGAACTAGCCTTTCTAGGTTTGAACCCACAGGCGAACTGGACCCGAACCAAGAACCGGTTAGAACCTTGGCCAAACCAGGGTCCCAGGCAGGCGAACCAGACTTCATAGGGATAAGGAAAGGATCGGGATTCTCAAGAAAGAATTCAGATTGGCTTTTTATCCATTTTCAGTCTAGATTTAGAAGCGCTCAACAGGAGCCAATGATAACCAAGGAAGACACTACTCTATTCGCAAGGCTAAGGTGCACATACATAAGGACTCTATTCAGACACAGTCAAGAGGAAATTACATGAGCATAAGTTGAAGGATCAGGGAAGGCAATCTGACTGAGACAATTTTCTCTTATATATGTATACCCGCTTGATTACAAAGATATTGATCTGAAACAGTGTTTGCATATATATGGACATCCACCTGTATGTACCATTATACATTCACAATCTACTCAATAGTTTTTGCATTAAGAAAGGATTGATTCATAGATATATCAGACAGCCCTTCATTCTCAGATCAGTAAACATATCAGACTTCTGGTTTGGAACAGAATTCCAGAATCTATAATAAACTTGATCCTTGTCATTTTGCAATCTAATTTGATTGAATCTCTCATTTCCTTACCAAGCCATTGGTACAACAAATATAGATATTCACATATATCCAATTGTACAAATCAATACAATTCTATAGGGATAATTGATTCATTGCAATATTAGACACTTAATCATTAACAAATAAGGGAAACTTAAATTGACTCTACAAGGGACATTAAGGTTAATTAGTTTGAATTGCACATCTAATGAAATACTTTAGCTACATATTTGGCTACCAACAAAAATCAGTTTTTGTTCCTGCAAAAGCTTTTCAATTTTGAAATGCTTGTAGCTGTGTAAGAAGATAATCCATCTTGTTTCAAATAAAGCTTTATCGACAGTTTACGAGTTGTTAACTTGCAGTGAAAAAATTTGATTTCGATCTCAGTGACCTTTAGAAACATATTTTATTGTGCTTCATTGGAAATGTTCTTAGATTGTCTTCGTTCTAATCATATATGATTCCTTGATAGGTAATAATGAATTTCTCCCAAAAGAACATAAAACAATCTCTCAAGATACAATGTCAAATGTGGAGTAATAAAATATAAAACTCAGATAAAATATAATAATAATTAGTTATCATGAATCATCTCGAAAGCTAGAACAAGTCTAGAAATTATGCTAGTACCTCCATACATTTTCTACATTTTCCAGCTGCTGAAAGACTGTCCAGTAGAATATTGTAAGTTTCCAATGTTGATTCCATGCCAGCTTGTTCAAGCTTGTAGAACATCTGCATAATTTGTTATCCTTAGGGTAGAAATATATGATGCAATCTATCTGCGATTAGAAATAAAGCAATCTGTTGCCATTTGCCAAGTTTTGCGACTTTAAATATTCAGGGTATTTGCAAGCGTAACACAAAATATCTACAAAAAGATTCAAAAGAAACAAGCACATCTTTGAAGGTCTAATTAGATGACCTCAATGGCTACAGATACCATGTACATAAAAATATAAAATTAACTTTTGTCTTGCTAAGAAAAGAGCCTCCTCTCTCACAATGTTATAAATTTGTCTAAATAATGAATTAAAAGCCATTGTGCATGACCTAGGTCTAGTTATATGAATGACTTCTAGAGCACAGCATCCCTTCTATCTTTGTAAAATGTGTAAATGGTTTCCAAAGCATTTCCCACAATCACCTAGGTGCTAGGAGAACTCACCCCTCCATTAGAAAAAGGAATTATGAATCCTAGCACCAATCTAAAAGTTGATAAAATGGGTCAAATGGAATGTGGTCTGACACTATCTAGGACACTTTTATGTTCAGAATTTCCTCTCAAAATGATTGTGTAAATAACAACTCTATCTCAACCACACCCATATCCTAATAACTGCTAGAGTGATCATTTATGCACTCAACCATCTTTTATATATGTAACATGGATCCCAAACAATTGCAGTAGAAGGTAAGATGCTCCATAGTCAACCTTTTGAATTATGGGACCATATGGAAAGATGGAGTCAATCACTTAAGATAACAAAGTTTGGTATAATAGAGCTGTTAGATTTTTTCGTCATTGATGTCAAAGATTGTACAAAATTTGGTTGAGCTACTTGTCTGCCAACTTGAGGAGCTTGACGTGCAGGACCAACTTGAGCTGCCTACATGTTTGCTTGAGCTGCTTGGATGTGTGCTTCAGCTGGTTGTGTGTGTGCTTGTCCAGCTTGTGTGCCTACTTGGCATATATCAGTTTCTATGTCAGATTTTTGTCTTGTATTTGAGGAGCTGGAAGGAGGTGTGCGTACAGGTGGCTGTGCGTTTTTTTTAAACTAAGAAGAGAATGTAAGGTGCCGATATTCTTCAGATTTTTGTCTTGTCTTTGAGGAGCTGGAAGGAGGTGTGTGTACAGGTGGTTGTGCATTATCAACTGCTCCTTCCTATTTAAAGAAAATGTTTGGTTCATTTGGCAGAACCATTCAGACAGGGTACGCAGGGGTATGTGGATAATTTTTGAAAAAGACAAAAGCACGTTTTTTATTTTGCTTCCAGTTCTTAGTGGGTCTGAATACAACTATAGTCAAAGACAGTATATCTAAGAATGACAAATTCTGTAGTTTTTGACATTATGTATGCAGCATCGTATCAATTTTTTTTTTTGTATATACGCGTTATAGAAGCTAAAAGCAGTAAGGACAACTTTTGAATTAAGAGTCTTTTGAGCAGTTAAAAAGAGTATCGATCTATGCCAGCAAAAATTTAAAAAAAGGGGAGCTTGCGACATGAAACGTGAGGTTGTAACATCTACAGTGATTGTTCTTTGCAGAAGCTATTTTTAATTTTTGTATGTGATTAAAAACTGAGATTTGGTGAAGTGTAACAGTGGAATATATATGTCTTCCTAAAAAGGTCATGTGTGTGTGAGATTTTGTAGAGTAATGACTTTGTGAAGATATGTGTATGCAGCAACTGTGAAGACAGTTTTACATTCTTGAAGTCTCTGACAAGCTTGCTTAGATAAAAAAATAAAAAATCTAAAGCAGTCATACAGTAATGCGAATGATATACAGGAGTTTATTGTGTTCTTTCAGGGGTGATTTAGTTTTGAATCTGTTATCATTGAGGTTTTCTTGAGAAATGTTTGGTGAACTAATCTATGAATGATGTATTCTCTTGTAAGCTTGACTGGGAGAATTCACAGTTGTGTATGAGCTGAATATATTCTCAACTATAGTCATCTTGTTTGAATAGGTTGGTGCCTTTTGTAAGGAGTTCGAAAATGGTGCTTTTTAGTGAGTTGCAATTCACTTGTGTATTTGGTTGTAGCCCACATTGAGTTTATTGATACCGTGGTTTTTTACCCTGTTGGGTTTTCCACGAGATAAACTTTGTGTCTCTGTCTTAAATCTTTTTGCATGTTTCATCTGTTGTTGCAAAATTTTATAAATTAGTTTAGCTTACTGATATACAGGAGTTTATTGTATTCTTTCAGGGGTGATTTAGTTTTGAATCTGTTATCATTGAGGTTTTCTTGAGAAATTTTTGGTGAACTAATCTATGAATGATGTATTCTCGTGTAATGTCCCTTGTTGACTCCTATGAGATTAGGACCGATTTTCTCCAGGACTAATTAGCCATCTCACAGCTCTTAGATCTTTATATCTTCATGAACCGTTAGTAGATGTATATTGAACTTCTCCTTCAATATTCCTAACTATACCAAGTTGATATATCTGCTATTACATTTTAGATATATGCTCTTATAGGACTGATTATTCATGTCTTTCACTTGCACAACTCATATGTATTCTTATATTCCTCCTTTATCTTATGCACTAACCATAAGTCTCAAAATATATTAATAATGATGCACATAGAGTCTCCATAAATCTGCTTATAAATTCTGATTACATATGAATCTCCCTCATCTCATCCTGAATATATTTTCTAATTCCCTTTGTATCCCCAATACCTCGTATTTAGAAATATCTGATATATTATCTATTTGTTATATTGTAGATGCAAGAACATTGCCAGTGTACACATGAATCTCGATAAGACTTCCAACTATCCTCTCCCTATTGATACTCAGACGTTGATTAAGTACTCTTCCTATGTCGTTATATAGATACCGGTCATGATATGCCTTTCTACGTGTATTGCATACTCCATGATTATTATAAGCGTAGATTCTCCTTTGAGACAAGTTGATGCTACCCTTCTTCCCTGGTGGAAATTAGAGATCAAGACTATTGGTCTATTCAGAAGACCTCTATGCGCTGTCTCCCTCTTGATAGATTTGGCAAGTCTAATACGCACGGAGTCTTCTTATTAGATTATCCTTTCGGTAAATATCCTGCTCCATTGATGCTACGCGTCCGTATTTCATTGAATTGGTTTGGTCGACATTTCTGTTTATGTTCCTCCTCCTGATCGATTGTATCAATCCTCCATAATTACAATGATATCTTCCGATAGGCTCTATTCTCCATCATTTCCTACACTATTGATTGGATCGTCCTCTTAATGTTGATTGGATTAGATTTATGCCAACCATACCGCTGACTGCTATATTATAAACAAACTGCTCGGAGATTCTTTGCGGGGACTTCTTCCCGTCCTTCTCCTTTGGATGTCGAATACCCATTTCATATGCCGTGAATGGGGAAGTAAAGGTTGCGACCGAGTCTTGTTGGTCGCAACTTTTCCATTGTCTTTATTATTATTTTAAATATATTATTAATATTATCATTTCGAATATATTATTATATTTATCTATATTATATTATTATTTTAATAATATATAAATATATTCAAAATAGATTATCTTATTTCCTTTTATTATTATATTTATTTATTAATATTTTAATATTATTTAATCATACTATTAACATATTATTTATTAATAATGTGTTAATTATCTATTGATAATAATCATATATTATTGTTTATTAATAATTATTATATTAATATATTATTATATTGTTTTCTTGAATTTTATTATTGTTATTTTGTCTTTTTAGATATTCTACAAAATCAGAGGGGGATATCGCTCCAAATAGAGGGACATGACATCTTGTAAGCTTGACTGGGAGAATTCACAGTTGTGTATGAGCTGAATATATTCTCAACTATAGTCATCTTGTTTGAATAGGTTGGTGCCTTTTGTAAGGAGTTCGAAAATGGTGCTTTTTAGTGAGTTGCAACTCACTTGTGTATTGGGTTGGAGCCCACTTTGAGTTTATTGATACCGTGGTTTTTTACCCTGTTGGGTTTTCCACGAGATAAACTTTGTGTCTCTGTCTTAATCTTTTTGCATGTTTCATCTGCTGTTGCAAAATTTTATAAATTAGTTTAGCTTACTGATTCACCCCCTCCCCCTCTCAGTAAGCTCTGTTTGTTCTTCAATTGGTATCAGAGCCCGGGTTCTCTCTTCATTAGCTTAAAAGCCTGAGAATCAGCCCATCCTAGGTCATCATGAGTGATTTAGAAGGTCCAGCCTGTAATGACCCTTACCAATGGATCACTAAAACACTGATATGGTATTATAGAATTTCGTCAAACACTTGGCATGCAATTTGAATTTATACTGCTGTAAGTAAAGCCTGAATATGGAAATTGTTGAGCAACAAATCCACTCAACTCAATAATGCAAATCAGTGCCAATATATATATATTCATTCAATGAAGATATTGACTCCCTTACAATAGATTGCAACTTTCAGATTTTACAAATTATTTGGCACCTTAGAATCTAAAATATGCTTGTGAGACACAAGGAATATTGTCAAACACTTCGTGTGCAACCTTCCAGCTTGCTGGTCTAATAATATCAGTCTGATATGTACTTTTAAATGACTATAGATAGCTTCCAATGCTTGAGAATCAACACATCAAAACATAAATTATCATCTAGATGCTTAAATGACACTTAAGACCCTTAACCAATGCATAGAGATGGATTTTCAATGTTACATATGCACTTACAGCCAAGTGATATTTTGACAAACATTTGTCATGCAACTCAAGAACATCACATAATTAGAATGCAGCCTTATCTCTCTATGCAACTGAAGCATTAAACTGATTTCAAGAATATTTATCAAATGACCTAGTCTCTTGACTTTCAACTACAAGTTTCAGAATTTTCTGAGTACAAAGACAGCCATGATTTCATACATAAACAACATTAAAACTTATTGAAATAAGTGCCAAATGAACCTGGAATGAAGCACCTAGGAGTGTGAATGAAGAAGCAATCAATATCACTCCACTTTGAGCCTTCCTCTTGCCAAATTGAATTTTTTTTCAAATTCGCCCCTGTTCTGATATGAATGCCAATAATAAATAAATGCAGCAATAAAAGGTCTCCAAATTCGTATAGAAATGATTGCCAAGACAATAGCAATTGATTCCTCAAATACCCATAACCAAAGGATGCCTCCAAGTGAAGTTATGAACAAAAATGTGGGTCCAAGATGAAAATCGCAGTATGCTGGAAATGCCACAAAAACTACTGAAATGGTCTTCAAATAATGCCAATGCAATCCTCTTGATTAATGGATGAAAACAAGTCTTTTTGACAACCCAAATTTCAAACCCTCAATAAAGTCTGAGGACTTCAAAATATATCAAGACTCAGTCCAAATCTGAATACTCAATAATGCCCCGCATGAAATGGTTGAATACCACTTCCAATGTGCAACCCTTCAAAAGATATTTCACCTCCTCAGTTATGCAAACCCTTAGGAGTTTCCGTTCCTAAAGATCAATTGAAAATTTGCAGACCTAGATGGTGCCACAAATGCTCCAAGATGAAAATGTAGTAGAATCCTCAAATCAAGCATATCCCAAATGAAAGCCTAAGCCCTCTATTTATTCTTTTCCTTGAGAAGTTGCTAGAACTTCTAGAAACATCCAATTATAATGTACTTTATAATAAAATAACATTATAATAATAAAGTACATTTCTCAACTCAAAATTATAACAATGTAGGCCCAAATGTCTCATAACTGAATGTAGGCCCAACTACGACTGAACGTAGGCTCAAGACTGAACGTAGGCTCCACTACAACTGCATGTAGGCCCAAACTGGATGTAGGCTCTACCGAATGTAGGCTCTGTCAGCAATATGCAATCAAATGATCAACATAATGACCCTCTCTCCAAACCATTTGCCTACGAGAGTCGATGATAGGCAAATCCGCCATGCCAAACGATGTCAGCCAAAATGGGGACATGACACAGCCACAAACCGAGCTCCTCTTTTTGATGGAACAATTTATGCTTTCTGGAGTGTTCATATGAAAACCTACATTATGTCTATAGGATTTGATGTCTATATGAGTTTGGTTAATGGATATACTGTACCAACTCAAGCTCCTACTAATGTTGATGGGAAGGACTTTGAAAACAACGCAAAGGCCATGAATGCTCTCCTATGTGGTCTCTCATTATCTGAATTTGTCAAACTAATGCACTGTGTTTCAGCCAAAGAGATATGGGACAAGTTGTTCAATGCTTATCATGGCGATGATAAAGTTAGAAAGGCAAAAGTTTAGACGCATAGAATGATTTTTGAAGGCATTTGTATGAAAGAAGATGAGAGTGTTGCTGCTTATTTCTTTAGAGTTGATGAGGTTGTCAATGCTTTAAAAGGACTTGGTGAAACAATTGATGAAAAGACTATAATTCAAAAGATTCTACGTACTTTTCCATTGAGATTTGACTCCAAGGTCTCTGTTGTTGAAGAAATGATAGATTTGGATACACTTACTGTGGACAAGCTGCATGGTATTTTGACTGCATATGAAAAGCGGACAAACGTTGAGGGCTCCTCAAAAAGAGAAACCGCATTTAAGGTCACAAAAATTGGTAGAGAGGAGCAAAAACCATGTGAAAGTTCAAAAGAAGATTTGAATGATGAAGTTGCTGATCTTGTAAGAAAGCTGAAGAAAGGGCTTGGTAAATACAAAGGTAAACTAACTTTTAAATGTTTCAGCTGTGGTAAAATTGGTCACTTTACTTCAAAATGTCCTTATGAGAAAGAAGAAGACAGCTTTGATGAGAAGAGCTCAAGACATAGAAGATCAAAGAAACTTGTGAAAGGAGGTAGAACATGTGAAAAGTTTAAGCAAAGTCTTTATTCAAAAGATGACAGCGATTCTTTCTCTAGCAGCGAGGATGAAAATCAGAACAATAAGATTTTATTCATGGCTGTAGACGAGCTGAACATGAAAGAACATGCTAAATGTGGAGTCCCTAAATTTGATGGTACAAATTTCACACTTTCGAGTTTTAGAATGCTAGTATACATAAAGTCACTTGGTTTTGATGTTTGGAATTGTGCAAGATCTGACTTTGTGCCTCCTATGATGTCTTTAAATGATCCCAACGAGAATCAGTAAATACTATTTCTATTGCAATTTAAAACTTGTAAAAGGATTCTTGCAAGATAAGAAAAATGTAAACAATCATCCACAAGCATAAATAGAAATACATAGATCAACACATTATGTATATGTGGAATCCCTCGGTTAGAAGGAAAAAATCACGGTGAGACAGAGCTCACAGCTTCACTTCTGCAGAAATAAAGATGCCTTGTTAGGAGCTTACAAAGCACTTGTGAAGGTGCTACTCGGTTAAGAGATTTGATAGAAGATCGGTTAAGATCTTAACTCTGTTAGCAGTTGCTTGGTTAAAGGACTTTCAACATTAGCAAAGATGTTACCCGTATAAGGATTTTTACAAAGAACCGATTAAGGTTCACCCTGATTGAGGGATTTCAATATGCTTTCACAATACAAAAGCAATGATCTTAACTTGACACTCACTATCTGATTAGATTATAACTGTTGATCTTTCCCGATTCTGCCTGGCTGTTGATCTTTCTCTGTGACTGTAGCACTTCTCTTAGAAGTTATCTTTCTTTTGCTCTGTTAATTCAACAACCCTTTTTTTTTCTTGTGTCCTATGACTTGTATTTATAAAAAAATTTATCTTAATGAAACCCTTAACTCATAGAACCGCCAAGCTGTAAACTCGTCCTTAAATCATGCAACAAAACAAAAAGCTTTGCGTTTTGATCTTGAGTTTACCTTGAAACATCCGTAGAATAAAACTAACTTCTGTTAAAAGCTAACTTCAGTTCTAGACGGTGAATGCTCCATATATTCCAGTTTTAACTCAAAACTGCTCCGCATAATCCAGTGCAGATCTTTATGCAGTTTGACTGGTATTAATCTTATACCCGGTTTATCCCTGTATGTAATATAAGACCGGTACTATGTACTCTGTTCGGTCTACCGGTGCATCTCCTCTATTATAGTCTACTAGTCCCTTTAAAGTAATGTGAGCGAACTGTCGGTGAACCTTTACCGATGGGGATGGTGTTTGCATCTAATTTCACTAATGTCAACTTAAGTTTGCTAACAATCTTCCCCTTTGTCATTGGTGGCAAAACCATTACTCACTTATCTCAATTACTACCTTGTCCTGTAGACTTGTCTTCTCTGTTCTAAATACTTCTGCTCCTCTAGTTGCATACTTCCCCTAGTCATGTGCTTTAGCTCTTCTATTCTGACCCTTTTTCTATTCTTCCCATCTGACCTTCTTCTATTTTGCTCAATATCTTTTCCTTCCCCTTTTTTGCCTCCATAAGACAAAGGTTGAAGCTACACTGAAGATTTTACATTTGTAGCTTGGTGAAGATATCCTTGTATATGTTCTTAGCTGAATGAAGGAACGGAGCCCATTGACCGGTGACATGTTTGAGATTCTTGAGTGCTGCTTTCAGCGATACTATGATATTTTCCATGTCTTCTACAGTTTTGTAGTCCGGTTCATTGATCAGATTTTTTGCATCTGATGTCGTTTGTTGCATGTGATCAAAAGTGGGAGCCAGAAACAATTGAAATCCAAGAATGTCTTGGATTCTCTTGGTCTTCTCTTCAAAAGTCTTTTTCAGAATGAGAGCTAGACTTGTCATTTCTCTGCTGAAGTCTGTTGCAGACTTATTCTTTATGTCAAACTGAGAAGACTGAGCTCTTATGTCTTCTGAAGTCTTTGTTGACTTCTCTGTCAGATCTTGCATGAATGTATCAAAATTTGAAGTTCTGGTCATCAAACTTCCTGCTACTTGAATCTATTGTTGAAGTACCCTTAAATTGGTGGATACAGTCACCTTTATATCTTCAACCTGTTTATGGAGAATTTCGATTCTCTTCTTCTCATAATAGTCAATTGCCACGGTCTCTGGATCGGTTAGATCTTCACCGATTGATTGTGCTAATATTTCTAATTGATCTATCACAGGTTCATCTTCATCAATGTCAGCATCAGGGACAAAATTACATAGGATATTTTTGACACTTGTCAGGATCATGTCCTGTTTCCTCTTGGTTAGCTCCTTTAGCTGTCTTGTTTACATTTTGCTAATATCAACCACAGTCTCGATGGCCTTGCTCCTTTTTGCTTCTGTGTCTTTTGCAAAAGATAGCTTCCTCTTGGATGAGGAGCTTGGAATATCTACCTATTCCTCTTGCTTAGGCTCCTGTACTAGTAATGCTTGCTCAGTGTGTACAGGAATCTCTTGTTCCTGTTCTTTCTGTTGTTGAGCTACATCTTCCTGTTCAGGCTTATTTTCATCATTCCGTGGTTGAGCTACATCTTCCAGTTGCGCCTCGTCTTCAGGTAGGTCTTCTTTAGCAAGTACTTTTTTCTCATTTTGTGCTTCCTCTTCCGCTTGCACTTCAACTTCTGGTGGAGCATCTTGTTCTTGTGGAAATTGCACTTCTAGTGGGACTTCTTCCTGGTGCTGCTCTTCAGTTGTATGCAGATTTCCCACAACAATTTCTTCTTCAACACCTGTAGTGTTGTCGGTGGTCATCTTGACTGATGAATCTCCCCGATTTACAAGTTCACCAGATGTGAATTGTTCTGATTGAATATTCTCCTCACTGGTTGTAGGTTCTTCACGAGAAGTGAATTGAACAGGTGGTTCTTGTACCTGTTCAGTTGGATCCTGTGGACCTGTTCCCTCAAGCGCATTGAAGTCATACTGTTGCAAAAAATCTAAAGTCTCTTTGTAGACTTCATTTTCATATCTGTTCAGTATCTTGGCAACTGTATACTTGGTAGATTCTCCTTTACCGGTTTGCTAGAAGCCCTCTTTCTGACTAGAGGAACAATTTTTTCAGATTCTATTTCCTCCTGTTCTTCTTCTTTGGTACTAGGTACCAGTTGAGCTCTCTTCCTTTGAGCCTTGGGTTGCTCTGTCACCGGTTTCTTCTTTGGTGTGGGGGCCCTTTTGGTGTAGACATTTTTGATCGGTGCACTCTTCTTCAGATTCTCTTGAATCTCTTCGAATGTACCAAACCTGTGGGTAGTGAGATCTAGATTAGCTTCAGTCAGGGCATCAACATATGCCTTAGCAATCTTGGTTGTGATCTCATAACCCAGTTTAGGAGCATATTTTGTTCTTGATTCCACTGCTTGAATGATGCAGTGATCGGTGGAAACCAGAAAACACACATCATCCTTATATGAGTCAACAATAGTTGACAGCACCCGCTCTCTTGCGTGCATTCTCAGTTGAAATGCCTCAAAATATTTGGTCATCACTTTACCAAATTGGTTTCCCAGTTGGTTGGCCATTTCACTTATTTCGTGCATAACCGGTCTATCGGTTCCCCATGTCACCTTTCCAATTCCAAGGAAGAAATTTTGATAGTAGAAGTAGAGACATACCAATAGGGTCCCATACTTCATGGATTTCTTCTTAACAATACCAAGCTTCTTCATATTTTCAAATATATACCCTCGAAGCATTCCGCAGATATCATACTTGGCGTTGTCATACATTATCCGGTGAGCGGCATGAATGGCTCCTCCTAGTATGCTGTTCAGATTGTTGAACTGATAGATTTTATATCCGATCACCGCGGATGCAAACCGAACTCCTTCGTCTTCAATGTCGTTCACTGTCATAAGTCGATCATCGGATTTTGACTTTGTCAACTTAGTGACGATCACATTGGAGATCGTTCTTAGGGTTAATGCTTCCCCTTCGTGACTGTACCCAGTCACGTGATGTAAAGCCTCCTTTGTAATTTGTGTAGCTGCACCCTTTCGGGGCCAAAACCCTGGATCGTGCACTCGACTGAGGACCAATCGAATCCAATCTAGTCGGAAGATAGTTGGATAGGTGACTCCGTTGATAAGACCGGATGACACCAGCTTCGCGTATCTATCTTGAAGCCTTCCGTCCTCACATAGCAAGAGATACTCGCTCTAGATGTATGTCTCACCAAGTTCTTCCTGCTTGGCATGAATGAAGATGGTCACGTCTTCTGTCATGAAAACACCATCAGGTATGCTTGATAATGCACCAGCCATATCGGTTGCTCGGTTCTGGACCGCCATGATATCATAGGAAGGCCAGTTGATTTGATTTGCAAGAAGTAGCTTGACGACAGATGATGAAGATGCCATTATAATCAACCGGTTGAAACAGAAAGCAACTTTGATCGGTCCTGCAGACAATAACTTATGATGATCAAAGCACGAGAATATTACTCAAGCATGAAAACTGTTAATCACAAAATCGCAAAGTAAAGGTAAATGAGTAATCCTCCTTTCTTCATATAGGGTTAGGGCATAACGGTAATTGCCAAACGGTAACTATGGTTTAACGGCTACACCATTAAATGCCTTACCTAACCTTTCTTTCCTTTTTCTCCAACCGGTATTCTGGCTTTTTTGGTTGTGCATAGCCCAATTGATTGTAGCTTACCTGTCCGTTCTTTCATGCAAACTAAGTGAGTTTAATACCCACTAGTACTACCGGTTCCCTCTAAGCCTTGTAGGCTCAGTTTGCTGAAGAGATATCACCATCGGTCGATGATGATCTTTCCTCTGTCTTCTCCTCAGCAGAGCTCTTTGATTCCTTCTTGAACCAAATCTGCTTGGCTGCTTTCTCGGTCTTGTCTTCTTTATTGTTCTTCTCATTTGAGGATGAGGTTTTCTCCACTGGTTTGACCGATTCTTTCCTTTTGTTCATTGACCGGTTCGTGCAGTATTTGGCTAGGTGTCCAACTTTGTTGCAGGAGTAACAAACTATCCCAGTTGCCTTCCATGGATTCACCCTTCTATTGTTAGGTGATTTGCACCAGGAGTCATTGTGACTATGCATACCACAGTTAGCACAGTTGGTCGTGCTTCGGTTCTTGTTTCTTTTGGCGAATACCGATCATGGTGAGGATCTGAATGCCATTGTCTTTGATCTGCATTCGTCATCTTTGTGTCCAAACATATTGCATGCGTAGCAATAGCCCTTAAAGCTTCCCCTGCTTCCACTGGACACAGTTGTGAGGCTCGACCAGCATTCATTGGTCTTGTGGCCATACTTGCAACAGTTTTTGCAGTAACTGTTGTTTGGCTTTATTGGTGCATTCCTGCAGTCATTTGTTCTATGACCCAGTTTCCCACAATGATTGCAAGAGGTGTTAAAAGTCTTCTTACTTTTTTGTGCCAACAGCTTCTTCTTGTCCTTCTTGCTTGTCTTGACTTCAGAAGACTCACCAGTTTCCTCGGTACTCTAACCGGTAAAGCCAAGTCCAGTGGGATCTTTGTGCTTTCTCTGAGCTTTTAGCTGTTCATCAAGCTTGGCAGAGCTTTCGTTGTATCTTCTGAGTGTTTCATTTCTTTCTTCAAGAACTTTCATTTTCTCCTTCAGTTGATACAATTCAATTGCCAGCCTTTTGCATGCTTCATCTCTATCATGCCAACCCTTTTGCATGTTGGCATTTTCTTGAGTGACAATTTGCATGTCTTCTTGAAGTTGTAGAATGACAAGATCATTTTCCCTTACCACTTCCTCAGCCAGATTTCTCGCTCTCTCAGAGGTTGTTAGGGACTTGACTGTTGTGTTTCTTTCATCTTTAGCTTTCCTCTTTTTCTCAATCAATTTAGACATCCTTAGGGCATTATCTTCTTGCTCCCTCTTTAGGTTGGAGATCTGATTGGTTACGATCTGGTTCCTTTCCATGAGCTCAGAGATTGCCTCCTCAGTTTCATCAGATCCACTCTGCCCAGAGAGTTCATCAATAGTTTCATTGCTCTCACTCAACTGCAGAGCCAACTCCTTTCTTTTAGCAAGTGATCTTCTCAGCCTATTCTCCAGAGAGATAATGATGTCGTTGGCTTCCTCAAGCTGTTTCTGATACCTGTAACCCTCCATGATCTTTTTATCAAGCGGTTAAGGTTTATATAGTAGAGAACAAAGCTCTGATACCAATTGTTATTCCTAACCGGTTACTAAGAGGGGGGGGTGAATCAGTAAATACTATTTCTATTGCAATTTAAAACTTGTAAAAGGATTCTTGCAAGATAAGCAAAATGTAAACAATCATCCACAAGCATAAATAGAAATACACAGATCAACACATTATGTATACATGGAAACTCTTTATTAGAAGGAAAAAACTACGGTGAGACAGAGCTCACAACTTCACTTCTGCAGAAATAAAGATGTCCTATTAGGAGCTTACAAAGCACTTGTGAAGGTGCTACCTGGTTAAGGGATTTGATAGAAGATCAGTTAAGATCTTAACTCTGTTAGGAGTTGTCTGGTTAAAGGACTTTCAACATCAGCAAAGATGTTACCCGGTTAAAGGATTTTTACAAAGAACCGATTAGGGTTCACCCTGATTGAGGGATTTCAATATGCTTTCACAATACAAAAGCAATGATCTTCACTTGACACTCACTGTCTGATTAGATCATACCTATTGATCTTTCCCGGTTCTGCCTGGCTGTTGATCTTTTTGCCTTTCACCTCTGTGACTGCAGCACTTCTCTTAGAAGTTATCTTTCTTCTGCTCTGTTAATTCAACAACTATCAACAACCCTTTTTTTTTTCTTGTGTCTTATGACCTGTATTTATACAAAAGTTCATCTTAATGAAACCCTTAACTCATAGAACCGCCAGGTTGTAAACTCGTCCTTAAATCATGCAACAAAACAAAAAGCTTTGCGTTCTGATCTTGAGTTTATCTTGAAACATCCGTAGAATAAAACTAACTCCTGTTAAAAACCTAACTTCAGTTCTAGACGGTGAATGCTCTGTATATTCCAGTTTTAACTCAAAACTGCTCCGTATAATCCGGTGCGGATCTTTATGCAGTTTGACCAGTATTAATCTTATACCCGGTTTATCCCTGTATGTAATATAAGACCGGTACTATGTACTCTGTTCAGTCTACCGGTGCATCTCCTCTGTTATAGTCTACCGGTGCCTTTAAAGTAATGTGAGTGAACTACTAATGAACCTTTATCGGTGGGAATGTAATTTGCATCTGATTTCACTAATGACTACTTAAATTTGCTAACAGAGGTATCTCTTAAAGTTTTAGTAGTACAAACTACTCTTCTTGCACGTAACGAAAAAGATATTTGGTATATTGCTAGTGGTTGTTCCAGACACATGACTGGTGACTTAAGTAAGTTTCGTACTCTTAAGAAAATGAATGGTGGAAAGGTTACATTTGGAGGTAGTTCATCTGTTGAAGTTGCTGGTATAGGTACTCTTGTACTGAATAATGGTGAAACTAAAGTTGAAAATGTGTTGTATGTCAAAGGTCTGAAACATAATTTACTAAGTGTGAGTCAGCTTTGTGATCAAGGATATGATCTTTCTTTTAATTCAAATTTTTGTACCATTAGCAAAGGAGAAAAACTTATTGCTAATGCCACAAGAGCTACGAATAATCTTTACATTCTTGATAGTACTAATAATGAAACTTGTTGTTTAAGTCACGTAGATGAAGCATGGCTTTGGCATAAAGGAAGCTATTAGAGATATTAACTTTGAAAATCTGGTTAAGATCAGCAAGAAGGAAGCTATTAGAGATATTCCTTTGTTGGCAAAACCAGCAAATATTACTTGCAAAAATTGCCAAACGGGAAAGTGATGCAGGGGCATTCTAGGGTACTCGGTGGATCTACATGGAGGTTTGTTGTTTGGCCGGTGTTACTCGGTTGCAGCCTTGACCGACGGTCTTGGTCATTGAAGGAAGCTCAGTCGTTGAAGGAACTTGGTAATCTCTGGCGCTCGGTGAAAGTGTTAATCGGCGATGCTTGCAGTGCTCGGTCAACACTGGTGCTCGGCAATGCCTGGCATGCTCAGTTATTTCACTGTTGCTTGGTAGTTCTAGTTTACCGACTGGAGTTCTGTGTGATTTGTTGGGCCGACTTGGTGCATTTATTGTTGGTAGTTGTTACAGGTCGACATGTTGGATTTAAATGTTTGTAAGGCTATTTTGAAGCCGACTTGTATGGCATTTAATATTTGTTTGTAAGAGTTAAGGGTTTCATCTAGCCGACTTATGGCTGATGATTAGTATTTATAGGATGTTTGGTGTAGTTGTTTAGGAGGACTGGGAGACTTAGCGAGTCAGATCAGAGGTTCTGAAAGTTGGAGTTGGTGAAGTTGTGGAAAGATCTTGCATGATCTTGCAGAACAGATTGTTATCTAATAGTTTGTAGTTGCAGAGCTAGTGGTTTGCACACTTGGAGACAAGGAGATTGCTTGGAGGCTTGCGAGCTCAAGTTTAGATTTTCCTTAGGATTTCCATTAGTTGCTGATTGTTTCAGAGCTGAGCTAGCTAAGATTGTATTGGATCTATGTGGATCTTGAAGAACTTGTTTCTGTTTGTAATTGGCCCTAACCCGGAAGGCCTTACAGCCGAGCATGTTAATGAAAATTGATTGAAACATCTTGTTGTGTTGAGTTTTCCGCTGTATAATTCTGAAGTTGCAAGGCTAGACTATCCTTAATTGGATCCTCCCTGCCTTGGTCTGCGGCAAGTGGTATCAGAGCGAGAGTTGATCTTGTGGAGCGAAGGTTGACCTAGCAAGGCTGATCTTGCGAAGTTGATCTTGTTGGAGAAGAGATCGTATGATCTGGGTTACAGATCTGTGGCATTGAACTTGTGGATCTTGCCTTAGTTGTTTGTGCAAGGTGGCAGGTTGAGATCTGACTTGCATACAACTTGGAGATTGCCACAAGGTAGTCGGTGTAGGGTTTGTTGCAGAGGATTTCTCTTATCTTTAAGGATGCCTCCGAGAAGATTGGACCCTAGAGTACTTGCTGATCTCTGTGATACTGTGGAATCTAGGATTATAGAGAAGGTGAAATTAGATTTCAGATCTGAGATGGAGTTGATGAAGAATGACATGGTCGCCAAGATCATGAGAGCTGTTGTTGGTGTACCTCGGAATGTTGGTACTGAAGATGGTTATGAGGAAGCTATTGAAGACTTTGAACTTGCTGGATCTAGTGGTGATGACCGGAGGGATAGATCTGGTGAAGACAGAACTGCTCGGTTGCCTAGATCTGGAGCTCGGTTAAGTAGTAGTTACCAAATGGAAGTTTCTACTTTCTCTGGTACTTTGACGCGTGAGAATTTGATTGATTGGATTGGTGAACTTGAAGATTTCTTTGAGCTGGAAGAAATTGAAGATCCTCTTCGGGTGAGATTAGCACAAACAAAGTTGAAAGGACATGCTGCTCTTTGGCGGAAAGAACTACAAAGAGATAGAGAAGATGAAGGTGAAATGAAGATCAATCGGTGGAGGTTGATGGTGACAAAACTGAAAGCTAAGTTCATACCTTCTATCTATGAGTTTGACTTGTTTAAAAAGTTGCAGAATTTGAAACAGAAGGATTTGTCTGTTGAAGATTATACCGAGGAGTTCTACAAACTTACTATTCTGTCTAAACACCGAGAGCTTGGTAAGAAAAAGGTAGCTTGGTATGTGAATAGTTTGAGATTCAATATTTAGGATGAGCTTGGTATGCTGAAGATTGGTTCTGTTGAAGATGCTTATCAATATGCTCTGAAGGCAGAAGATAAGTTGAAGAGGAAACAACATGGTAATCCCCAAGGGAAGGAAAAGATTGATCACTTGGTGAAGGATAAACCGACTGATGCAGAAGATGAACAGAAACCTGTGGAACCGAAGAAGAAGACAGGTAGAGTTATCTTTAAAGGTACTTGTTATAACTGTGGAGAGGAAGGACACCATTCTTTTGAGTGTACATAGAAGAAGCTTGGTGACCGACGAACTGTTGTGGTGAATGAGAATGAGCCTGAATCTGAGAACTTGCTGCTTCAGCAAACATTGCTCGGTACAAAGGAGGAACCTTGTCAGAGGAGTAACTTGTTTAGGACCCGATGCAAGTCTGGAGGTAAACTCTATGATGCTATTGTTGATAGTGGTAGTACTGATAACCTTGTTGCTGAGGACATGGTTCAGAAACTTGGGTTGAATAGAATGAAGCATCCTTGTCCTTATAGGATTGGTTGGTTGCAAGATGTTCATGCTCTAGAAGTAAGAGAACAGTGCTTTATTGATGTTTAGATTGGTCAGTATAAGGATCTTGTGTTATGTGACATTGTGAAGATGAATAGTTGTGATATATTGCTCGGTAGACGTTGGCAATATGATTGCAGAGCTATGTATGACTGTGTCAGAAATGTGTTTACTGTTGAGAAGGATGACATGAAGTTTTCCCTGATGCCTTTGCTCGATACAACGCTCGGTAGGAGAAGCCTGAGTATTGGTAGCCGAGTTGAGTTGGTGGATCTTGAAGGTATGGTTGATCAGTGTGAAGGACAGACCTGTGTTGTCAAGGAAAGACTTGAAGAGACAGAGGAAGCTGAAGTGGAAGAGTATGCAAAGTGAAAAGATGGAGGACTTGTATGTGAAGAACCAGTTCGGGGTTTATGTGCTAAATCCCGGAAGATGTTCTCACATATGAACATCTTTTCGAACTTGGGGTGTCTGATGCAGGGGCATTCTAGGGTACTCGGTGGATTTGTATGGAGGTTTGTTGTTTGGTCGGTGTTACTCGGTTGCAGTCACTGAAGGAACTCGATAATCTCTGGCGCTCGATGAAAGTGTTACTCGGCGATGCCTGCGGTGCTCGGTCGACACTGGTGCTCGGCGATGCCTGGCATGCTAGGTTATTTCACTGTTGCTCGGTAGTTCTGGTTTACCGACTGGAGTTCTATGTGATTTGTTGGGCCAACTTGGTACATTTATTGTTGGTAGTTGTTGTTACAGGCCGACGTGTTGGATTTAAATGTTTGTAAGGCTATTTTGAAGCCGACTTGTATGGCATTTAATATTTGTTTGTAAGAGTTAAGGGTTTCATCCAACCGACTTGTGGCTGATAATTAGTATTTATAGGATGTTTGGGGTAGTTGTTTAGGAGGATTGGGAGACTTAGCGAGTCAGATCAGAGGTTCTGAAAGCTGGAGTTGGTGAAGTTGTGGAAAGATCTTGCATGATCTTGCAGATCAGATTGTTATATGATAGTTTGTAGTTGCAGAGCTAGTGGTTTGCACACTTGGAGACAAGGAGATTGCTTGGAGGCTTGCGAGCTCAAGTTTAGGTCTACCTTAGGATTTCCATCGGTTGCTAATTGTTTCAGAGTTGAGCTAGCTAAGATTGTATGGGATCTGTGTGGATCTTGAAGAACTTGTTTCTGTTTGTAATTGGCCCTAACCCGGAAGGCCTTACAGTCAGGCATGTTAATGAAAATTGATTGAAACATCTTGTTGTGTTGAGTTTTCTGCTGTGTAATTCTGAAGCTGCAAGGCTAGACTATCCTTAATTGGATCCTCCCTGCCTTGGTCTGCGTCAGAAAGCAAACCAGAACTTCTTTCAAATCCAAAGAACATTCCATCTCAAAACCTCTTGAGCTAATCCACACAGATTCATGTGGGCCAACCAGAACAAGTCTGCAAGGTGAAAGGTGTATTTTATGTTGTTGATTGATGATTTTTCACACATGACTAGAGTTGCATTTATTAAAGAAAAATCAGAAGCATTAGATAAGTTAAAGCTTTTAAAGCTTTGGTAGAGAATGAAATGGACTCAAAGATTAAATGTTTACACTCGGATAATGGTGGTGAACTCACTTCTAATGAATTTGTGAGTTTTTGTGAGCAACATGGAATTAAAAGGCAAGTTTCAGCTCCTAGAACACCACAACAAAATGGTGTTGTTGAAAGAGAGAACATAACAGTGCAAGAAATGGCTCATTGCATGATGAATGAAGGCAAAGTTAGTGACACTTTTTGGAGAGAAGCTGTCCATACAGCAGTATATATTCAAAACAAGAGTTTACTAAGATCAAAATATAACAAGACACCTTATGATGAGCTTTGAAAAGTTAAACCAACAACTGTTAAATACTTCAAGATTTTTGGTAGTCCTTGTTATTTTAGAAGAGATGATGATAATTTGAGCAAGTTTGATCATAGATCCGATGAAGGTATTTTTCTAGGCTACTCTTCTAAAAGTAAAGCATTTAAATGTTACAACAAAAGGCTGCATAAAATTGTTGAAAGTGTGAATGTTAAGATTCATAAAATTACTAATGTTTGTCATAAAAATGTAAATGGCAGCAACAATGAACAAAAGGAAGAGACTAGCACTGTTGTTCATCCTTCTCCTTCATCACAAGCAGGGACAGCAGATAAAGATGAACAAAATACTCATGCAAAGGCGCATTCACAAAGTGACGATGTTTCTTCCTCCAATGATAAAGTTGAAACTACAAACAAATCATCTGAGCATGAATCTCAAAATGAAATTGGTATTACCTCCTCAAAAACTCCTCTTTAATTTGTGCAAAGAAATCATCCTATTGAACAAGTGCTACCTGAAAATAGAACTAGAGCCACTAGAAGAAATGTTAACTACTATGAGGATGAAGATGTTTCATTTCTTTCTTTGTTTGAGCCTAAATGTTATGAAGAGGCAGTCTAAGACAAACATTGGATTGCTGCTATGGAGGAAGAATTAGATTAGATCCAAAAGAGTAACACATGGGAACTTGTGCCTAGGCCCAAGGATAAAAATGTCATTGGCACAAAATGGGTCTACCGCAATGAACTAAATGAGGAAGGTCAAGTGGTAAGAAATAAAGCACGTATAGTTTGTAAAGGATATGCTCAGATTGAAGTGTGGATTATGATGAAACCTTTGCACCCGTAGCACGATTAGAAGCCATTAGAATCTTCCTTACTTATGCCTTGCATAAAGGTTTTAAAGTTCATCAAATGGATGTTAAATCGGCATTTTTAAATGGTGATTTAAATGAAGTCTATGTTGAACAGCCTGAAGGTTTTATATTGACTAACAACTTTGACTATGTTTGCAAGCTAAAGAAGGTGTTAAATGGCCTTAAACAAGCTCCATGAGCTTGGTATGACAGGCTGGACAGATATCTACAGCAGCAAGGTTTCAAAAAGGGATTTGTTGATAGCAACCTATACGTAAAAAAAGAAGGTAACAACATTCTTATTGTTGTTGTTTATGTGGATGATTTAATTTTTGGAAGTGAATGCATTAAAATAAGGAGTTTGCTGCAAATATGAAACAAGAATTCGAAATCTCTATGCTGGGTGAATTATCTTATTTTCTTGGGCTGCAAATTCATCAATCAGTAGATGGAATCTTTATATCTCAATCAAAATCTATTATAGAGTTGCTAAAAACGTTCAGAATGGAGGATTGTAATCCAGTTAGCACTCCTATGGAAACCGGTTGTAAACTAAGCAAAGAAGATGAATCTCCATGTGTTGATAAAACATTTTGCAAGTCAACGGTAGGAAGTTTATTTTTTGTTACAGCCACTAGACCTGACATTATGCAGGTTGTTGGTTATGTTGCAAGGTTTCAAGCAATGCCTAAGGAGACTTATGTGCAAGCAATGTAAAGAATTTTCAAGTATCTAAAAGGATTTGTTAATTATGGCTTCCGGTATCCTAAGTGTTATGATTTTACTCTAACAGCCTATACTGATTCAGACTGGGGAGGATCAGCTGATGATAAAAAGAGTACAAGTGGTGGTGCATTTTTCCTTGGTGACTGTCTTATTTCATGGCTAAGCAAAAAAGAAACTTGCACTTCCCTATCTACAGCTGAAACTGAATATTTGGCAGTTGTATCATCTTGCGTGCAGGTAATTTGGATGAGACATACATTGCTAGATTTTAAAATTGAGTTTGCGGATCCTATTTCTATCTACTGTGACAATACTAGTGCTATAGATATTTCGAACAATCCTGTTATGCATTCACGTACAAAACATATTCCCATCAAATTTCTTTTTTTGAAGGAACAAATTGCTAATCATGTTGTCAAGTTGAAATACATGTGCACTACAGAACAGGTGGCTGATATATTTACTAAACCATTACCCCGGGAACGATTTGAATACTTTAGGAGCAGACTCAATGTACTCCTACCTCACTAAGTTGCTTATTCTCAGGGGGGGTGTTTAAATGCTTTATCTTTCACCCCACTGTTTAGACTTTGTATCAACCTTGGTTGATGGTCATTGATGTCAAAGGGGGAGTAGAAAGATAGGGGGAATTTATTTTAGATCAAGTTATTGTTGCAGATCAGGTTGCCATCAATGACAAAAAAGAGGGAGATTTTTGGATGTTTTCGTCATTGATGTCAAAGATTGTACAAAATTTGGTTGAGCTACTTGTCTGCCAGCTTGAGAAGCTTGACGTGCTTGACCAACTTGAGCTGCCTACTTGTTTGCTTGAGCTGCTTGGATGTATGCTCAGGTGATTGTGTGTGTGCTTGTCCAACTAGTGTGCCTACTTGGCATATATCAGTTGCTATGTCAGATTTGTGTCTTGAATTTGAGGAGTTGGAAGGAGGTGTGCGTACAAGTGGTTGTGCGTTTTTTTTATAAGCAAAGAATGTAAGGTGCCGATATTCTTCAGATTTTTGTCTTGTCTTTGAGGAGCTGGAAGGCGGTGTGCGTACAGGTGGTTGTGACTTATCAACTGCTCCTTCCTATTTAACGCAAATGTTTGGTTCGTTTGGCAGAACCATTCAGACTGGGTACACGGGTATGTGGATAATTTTTGAAAAAGACAAAAGCACGTTTTTTATTTTGCTTCCAGTTCTTAGTGGGTCTGAATACAACTATAGTTGAAGACAGTATATCTAAAAATGACAAATTCTAAAGTTTTTGCAATTATGTATGCGGCATCATACCAATTTTTTTTTTTGTATATACGCGTTATAGAAGCTAAAAGCAGTAAGGACGACTTTTGAGTTAAGAGTCTTTTGAGCAGTTAAAAAGAGTATCGATCTATGCCAGCAAAAATTAAACAAAGGGGAGCTTGCAACATGAAACGTGAGGTTGTAACATCTACAGTGATTGTTCTCTGCAGAATCTATTTTTAATTTTTGTATGTGATTAAAAACTGAGATTTGGTGAAGTGTAACGGTGGAATATATATGTCTTCCTAAAAAGGCCGGGTGTGTGTGAGAGATTTTGTAGAGTAATGACTTTGTGAAGATATGTGTATGCAGCAACTGTGAAGACAGTTTTACATTCTTGAAGTCTCTGACCAGCTTGCTTAGATTAAAAAAAGAATCTGAAGCAGTCATACAGTAATGCGAATGATATACAGGAGTTTATTGTTCTTTCAGGGGTAATTTAGTTTTGAATCTGTTATCATTGAGGTTTTCTTAAGAAATTTTTGGTGAACTAATCTATGAATGATGTATTCTCTTGTAAGCTTGACTGGGAGAATTCACAGCTGTGTATGAGCTGAATATATTCTCAAATATAGTCATCCTGTTCGAATAGGTTGGTATCTTTTGTAACGAGTTCGAAGTTGGTGCTTTTCAGTGAGTTGCAGCTCACTTGTGTATTGGGTTGCAGCCCACTTTTGAGTTTAGTGATACCGTGGTCTTTTACCCTGTTGGGTTTTCCACGAGATAAACTTTGTGTCTCTGTCTTAAATCTTTTTGCATGTTTCATCTTCTGTTGAAAATTTTTATAAATTAGTTTAGCTTACTGATTCACCCCCTCCCCCTCTCAGTAAGCTCTGTTTGTTCTTCAAGAGCTAATCTCATCTATCCAAAATAATATAATATTTTTCCCACAAAATTCAAATATTTTGAAATTAATAAATGCAGTTTGAATTCAGTAATTTTTATACAAAATTAATAATCAACTGAAAACACATTATTTTCATTTGGAAATATTATAGGATATCAACTAAACTGTATCTTACATAGAACAACAAAGGCTGTTCTATGACTATGAATATGGTAATGTTTGTTTTGGGAAATGGATAGGTCAGGGGATGTTGGGCTGTTTTGAACGCCTGCCAGCCAACCTTGGCGGTAGGTGCTGGTTGAAAATTTTTGAGTCCAAAAACTCATTCAAAAAGCTATAAATCCTGATTCCCCACCAGCTAAGAACAACTTAAATTCCTTCACTAGCTTGCTCAAAAAGTGTGATGTCCCCTTTCTGAAAGAGGATACAATAAATAAATAATAATTAATGATAGAATAAGTATAATAATAATAAAATATAAATATAAATATGAATAGATTAATAAATATATATTAAATATATATATTTCATATATATGATTCCTTATATAATTTCACTCAAAGTAATATTTTAATATTTAATTCAAATATGCAATATTTTAAATTTAATCAATAATAATGGTAAAATATAAGGATAAATAAATAGTAATAAAATATAATTATAATATAACAAATAATGATATTAAAATACAAATAAGTAAATAAATAAATAATAATACAATATGATTAATCATTATACTTTAATTCTATATATAAAGTGAATATATATAGGAAACAGATCATTTAAGGAAATAAGCAAAGGAGGTGCGATTCCATAATGTAAGGGAACGATTAATGAAATGAATTAAAAAAGGGGCATTTAACAAAAGACATGCCTCTCCAGATCTGAAACGATATATCATTTAAAAAAAGATTTATAGACAGATTAGAAAGGAAATAAGAAGGGAGGATAATTTGCGGAGAGGTAGGCATAAGTATGAGGAGAACAATCAAAAAGACATGTTAAGGGAAAACTTCCAAAATCCAATAAGAGAAACTTCATATGTATATTCTCCATTTTGGTAACCGATGGAGGAAATATCTACCATTCATATATTGAAGAATATAAGCACATATTGAACAGGAGTATTGCGGTTATGTACTGTATATTGACTGAATGGAAGATTATTAAAAACATAGGAGATAATGATCAGATCAACCAGGGGATCTGAAAACATTCGATCAGAAATTCAGATGAACTCGTATCTATAATATTGCATACATTAAAGTGGTATGAAATCTAATGTCGGATGCATTTGATCTGCAGATGTGAAATTATAGATAATAACACATTCACTTTGCCTAAGAATAATAATGTCACATCAATCTGTCTACATGCTAATACCATCGATCTACTCTATGGATGTTGCTACATTTGATCTACTTATATTCTATTGGTATTATCACACACATGACTGACTTACTGAATATAAACAATCTGTTATAGGACAATTACAGTAAGATAATATTTAATCATATATTTATATTAATGCATGTCTACTCTGATCAATTACATATGAGGGAATACACATCATTCAGCTAAACAGATTCGAAGCTGATATATTTGAGGAGGGAATTAGCATTGATTTAAAGATATATCAATAATGAAAAGATTGATCATTATGTAATGGAAAGGGACTTAGGTATGCATTATAAATCAATGATTGTTCCTCCATCTGGTTTACATGCATAGTGATGTATGCTAATAATTGGAAATCAGGAGTCCCCTAATAGGGAGTATTATATAGACTAAGTCCAGTTTCCATGTCCAAGTGCAACACTAACCCTAGTTGGGAAATTTTGGGTAAAGCAAGTAAAGTTACAATTGGGGGACATTACAGTGGTATCAGAGCATGATCCTGCCATCCTGCATGGTAAAAGATAAAACAAGGGCATCAAATAAGAAAAGAAAATGGAACATAATACAAATTGGAGTACACTTAGAGCAGATGGAAAATGAAAGATGGTGTGAAAAAGACAGACTTAATGGAGAAGACTTAAGAGGATCTATGAGCACACTAAAAGAAGAAATATATGAGAAGACTTAAGGAAGATTAATGAGCAGACCTATAAGACCTTATGAACAGATCTGTTAGAAGAATTATGAGCAGATGTGGGGCAGATTTCAAGGGAATTGAAAAGAGCTTATTTAAGCAGGTTAGAGAAGGGTTTGAGCAGATTTATGAAAAGACCATGATCAGACCTGAGAAGTGATGGAACACAGACCTGTAAAAAAATAGTTGAGAAGATTAAACTAACCAATCAGCAATGAATATCTAATACAGTCAGCAATACATCATACAGCGATAAGGCATATCACATCTGCAGTCAGGAACCAAATAAAAAACAGCAAGGAGTTACTAATTCTCTGATCTATTAAATAGGAATTGAACAGCAAAGGGATTTGAACCAAGAACTATTGCAGATAGAATCATATAGTTGAGATATATTCATTTCATCAGCAATCCATTATAGCCACAAATCAGGAAAGTAATTTTCCTTAGTGATTCCTTTTGGGGAGCAATTTAAATTAATACTTCTTCTCATAAGAGGATAGTCTCAAAGACAACAGAGGTAGCAGATTAGACTAAGTTGACAACCATTTGTGTTTATATTTATTAATGATGAACACGATCCCAGCTCTACTTGGTGGATGGAATTCTTAGTGAATGTCAAGAATGACCCAAGCTATGCTTGATGGAGGGCATTCTTAGTGAGTGTCGAGAATGATCCAAGCTATGCTTGGTGGAGGGCATTCTTAGTGAAAGTCAAGAACAATCCAAGCCGTGCTTGGTGGAAGGCGTTCTTAGTAAATGTCGAGATTGATCCAAGCCGTGCTTGGTGGAGGGCGTTCTTAGTAAATGTCGAGATTGATCCAAGCCATGCTTGTGAGTGTTGAAGCTTGATCAAGGGCATTCTTGGTGAATGTCGAAGTTTGGTCAAGGACATTCTTGGTGAGTGTCGAAGCTTGATCAAGGACATTCTCGATGAGTGTCAACTTGATTAAAGACATTTTTGGTGAGTGTCAAGACATTCTTGGTGAATGCTGAGATTCCTAGAAAGAAAATAAGTCAAAGGTTACATACATCTGAAGAGTTATTCGTCAAGGAACACGGCAATACTCAACACAAGAGAAGGGAAGTGCTGCAGTAAATCAAGATAAGAAATATCCTTTGAATTATCCTTAAGATTTTAAGTTGGATGTTGTAATGAAATTTCCTCAGATTTGATAAGTTTACAAACAAATATATGACGTTCTAATCTCAAGTTGGTAATTACAATTTCAAGACTAAATATTCTTCCATTAAGGACCATTGTTAAATGAGGCGATATGAGAGTTGCAGAAGCCACTCACATTGAACTAGCATTACTCGAGGGCAAGCAATTTAGGGGAAGGACGGACTGTGATGTCCCCTTTTTGAAAGAGGATATAATAAAGAAATAATAATTATTAATAAATAAGTATAATGAGTATAATAAAATATAAATATCAATAAATTAATAAATTATAATATTATATATATATATTTCATATATATAATCTCTTATATAGTTTTTCAATGAAGTTAAGACAGGTTTTGAAGGGTACCCGAAACCCTTTACAAGCTAGAAGAAAGATAAAGCATTAAGATCAGCAAAACAACAACTGCCCATAAATGGCAGAACCAAAAAGGGCAAGCCCCAAGATATTACAATCAGTTCCAAACTTTTAAACACAAAAAAGGCCAAAAAACTACCGGCACACCAACCAACCGCTAAAAAGCACACCCAGCAGAGCAAATCAGTCCATGTTTCTAAGGAACTCCTCAGAGTCCACCAACAGGGCCTGTATCTTTTGGATTGATTCCTTTAGGCTTGAAAGATCCTTAGGCGGGGAGGCCATCTTCTTCTTAGTGCAAGATCCAGTTCTAGTACCTGGACCGGCAATCTGCTCTTCTTGTTTAGTGTCATCAGTAATGACTATATAATCTCTTATATAGTTTCACTCAAAGTAATATTTTAAAATTTAACTAAAGGTATTTAATAAAATAATATATTAAAATATTTAATTGAAATATGCAATATTTTAAATTTAATCAATAATAATGTTAAAATATGAGGATAAATAAATAGTAATAAAATATAATAAATATCCCTCTAGGATATTTATTATATACTAGGGGGATATTTATAACTACATACTAGTGACTCTAAATGAAATTCCTTTTTGCTTCTCATCAATTTGAGTTTTCCACATAAGATCTTTAATGTATTTGTTAAACTCATTTGCCCTTGTTAATACTTGTACAACCCTCACCTTTGTGATCAATAATCTATCCTTCAAATCTTCCATTGCTAAAGGATTTAGTTTGAATTCATCTAGGGAACATGGGCTGTCACATATTAAGTTTTCTGATGTGTTCTCAATTGTGGGAGCATTATCACCATCACACTTAATTGCTTCTATAGAAGATGACATGCACTCTTCATGAAATAATAATGGAATATCATCATGCTTATATATGGATTCATCAAAGGAGTTCTCCTCTTCATTAGTTTTGTCAATAGTAATATGCAAATTACCAATTAAGAATTTAGTATACCTCTCACCTATAGCAATTGATTCTTCCTCCATAATATCATCCTTAGCTGGTTGGAAATCATCATCCTGTTTGCTTTCAGCATGCCCGTAATCAGATGTGTTTGTTTTAGCTTTCTCCTCACGAATCAAGGCCCCATTTACATCTGTATCTTTGTCCTTAACATTGTTTGGCTGCAATAGATCTTCCTCCTTATGGACTCCACAATGATGAACAAGTGTCCAAACCTCTTGACATGAAAAACAAATCTGCTCTTTCCTCATTTGGTTTACTCTTTTTGGGAGATTCTGCAACTTGTAATCCCAATGAAATCAGTTCTCCTTCAGCACATTGCTTTCTAAACTTCTTAATTTTTCACTCACATTGTTTGAGTACTCTGTTGACCAACTCATAAGAAGTTGTAGAAACAGTTTGTCCTCGCCTTGAAATTGTTAATAACATATGTAGAAGTGGCTGAAAATGAGCATCACTCTCATTAATTGTCATAACCATAATGGTCTTCGTGACTGCAATAACATCCTTATTGTGTTCTTCCCTAGTTATAACCAAAAAATGTTGAAACATAGTATGGGTTAAATCATACATTCCCAAGTCAATCATAAGATTACTCAATCTGATTTCTACAAATGCTTTTAGTAGGGCAACCTTCTAAAGAAATGATGACTCGTGATGTTTGCAAGATATTGGAAGCTACCAACTATTAGTTGAAGTACCTCCTTCATTATGTTATCTTCGTAAGGTTCTTGAGGTGCTGAGATTCTTACGATCTCCATTAAACTAGTAGTAACCAACAACCTTATCTCACCATCTGAATGCCTCAACCACTTGTGTTGACTCAAGGTAGTCACCATAGGAGCTAGAGTACTTTGCAACAAAACAGAAGATGATTGCTCCACAATTGTCAAACATCCCTCTAATTGGCTCAAACTGATGAGAACTTTTTTCCTTGTTTGTGATTCTTAACTAAGTTTGATACATAGCTCACCAAGCACTTTGGCTAAACTGTGATCTAATGCCATTTTAAAATTTGTTACCATTGTAAAGAATTACCCCAAGTCTGTCCCAATTTTTTGTTAATTAAAGACTGACTTATCTGTTAATTTGATAATACAATACTATTTAATAGAAAGGGTTTAAGCAATCCAATTCCAATGTTTGAGAATCTGTTAACTGCTATAACATTCTGGTCTATAGATAGTCACACAACCTCAAACCAACCTTCTTCCTCGAAACTAATTTTAGAGAATTTGGATGAACACGACAACTTCTGCACTATGCCCCGAATTTATCAGCTTAATCTAGCCCAAATTGATGAATCATGACTATATTTAATCTAAGGTTGTTCAAATCATAGATACAAGACTCTGCGAGTTCTTACAAGACTCGGCAAGTCTCGAGCCGAGTCAAGCTTGCAGAGTCTTTTTGACTTGGCAAGCTGATTCGATCGAGTTCTGGCCGAGTCCTACAAGACTCGCAGAGTCCGAGGACTCGATGGACTCGGCGAGTCCCATCCTCTGGACTCTGCTGTAAAGAACCCTGCTGGTTCTAACTTCTGAAACCCAATTTCAAACCTTTTGACATTTCGTCAAACAGTTGGCATGCAATGTTTATGTTCTGATTTTCTGAATGTGTATGCACAGTTTGTTTTGTTTTTCAATATAAAGATAGTCTCAAACAGAAAATTACTTTTAACTCCAAAGCTCACCAAATGATTTAATTCAAATGCTTCAAATTTTCAAATGAGAACACATATATTTAATGGCAAACAAAGCACTTTTCTTTTGAAATGTAACATACTAGAATTGGACGCAGCTTGTATGTTGTACTCAGCTCTTTGTATGTAAACGCCACTTCCTTGGGAATGCTCGCAGCCACTAATGTAAGTATCACAGCCCTTATAAATGGACATCAGCAATTAATTGGAGTTCCCTTACAAGGAGAAATGCCTTACATCACAATACGCAGCCAAGGTTGAAGTACGGCTGCCTTACCAAATTGTATTTTGGTTGCTACATCCAATTCTGAGCTACCACAGCCATGTGTGATTCCAATCTCCAACCGAACGGACTATCCAAAATCAAAGCACTAACAGCAATTAACCACACAATTCATTGGCAATTTGAGTCCAACTCAAAGTGTGCGGAATTCTAAAGAAGATTCTTGTTTCTTCAAAACCAAGAACAAACCTTCAAATCCTTCTCCCAAACTTCTCCACAAAATGCAAACAACAGATATCATCGAATGAATTGCTTTTTCCCAAAGCATTGCTTTTATAATAAAAGATATCTTCTCTCGCACACTTTTCACTCACAAAAGACTTTCCTTTATGTGCACATTTGAAATATAATAAACTATTATATTTCTTTCCTCTTTAATGATGAAAAAAAGATCCTTTCATTAAAATAACCATATTTTGACACATAGGGTCCCTGTTTTATGAGCTCAAAATTTAAAACTTCTCAACCCGGTTCCAACAAGCTATAACACTAAGATGCCCAAAATACATTCCCAATAAAAATGGCAACCTTAGCCGATTTAATTAAATAATAATCATAATTCACCCATCTTGCGAAAATGACTAAGAAAGCATCAGAATCAAAATCTGACAGCACAAGAGTGATCCTGATGATGAAAGATGATGAATGAACCTGACGGGGTGACTTACTAAAAATAGACACTCCCTCCAAGAATCTTGGAGTCCAAGCCAGAAGCCGAAAATAAAATCTGAGAGCATCATATAACTCCTCTAAATCATCTGACCTCAGTAGAACTATATGTTCACTTACTATAAATAGTAAGTCCCTCCAAACGGGGTCAAAACCCACAACAGGGTCCTCTAATCACCAGTATTAGCCTACAAGGACCCAATGATAGGCTAAATCCACTAACTCCAATGCTCGCTCAAAATGGGGACATTACATCTGTCGCTTCCAGCACTCATTAAAAGGCAAAAAAAATAAATTTTTGATTAATTTTAATCTTTCTTTAATTATTATGTTAAAAAATGATGAGTATTCTAATTATTAAATTTTTTTATTAAGGTTAGAAAAATAACTTTTAAGTTTAGGCCATTGGATTCCTTGTCATTCAAAGTTCAAACTTTATCTCTACTAATGATGCCCCTAGTTGAATAATTTTGACTTTTATAGGAAGGAGAGAAAGTAACAATATTTTAAACTTAATTTTTTTTTTCATTTTATATCTACAGCATGTGGAGAGTTCTATTCTAGATAATGTCAATCTCACTGTCGTACGTTCACCTCATTGCAATTTATTTAATACCTAAAAACAACAAATGCATTGTGTGTATAGTTATCAACTATAATTCCGGGAAAACATATGTTTAAAGAAAAGCTAAAGATTGAACTCAAAGAATGTATTATAACTCGACTATGACCTATCTTAGGCTGCAGAATCTTCCATGACCTATCTTAGGCGAACACGCAGGAAGACATAGGGCCTAAGTCTTTTGGGCTCTATCTTTTATTTTAATATATGTTTTGAACTTTTGATTCCATGTATATTGTAGAATTCTTACAGTGACACTTTATATTTCAGATTTCTAATGTGTTATTTAGTAACTAGTTTAACAACTAACTTATTTCCTTCAGAAATTCACATTTATACTTATGTGATCAATGTAAACTTGTGTATGTGTGCAAAGTAGCTTCTATTTATCTCAATTATTGTGTCTTTGATGTTAATTGATTGAATGATGCAAGAAAAAAGTTTTAAATCCTTAAAAATCTTTGAATTTCTTGGGTTTTTCAATTTGCCGAGTCCGAGGCAAGTTCGAGTCTTGTAACTATGGTTCTAATAACCAAAACAATTCTTGGCAGTGATAACACTAGTAAGCAAGCAAGATTTCAGTTAATAGCTTCCACATAACTTTATTTGCAAGTTTTTTTTTCTAATAAAATCCTTTCATCATTAGTCTGTCTATGCTGTCTCAGTAATGTCTTCTCTCGCAGACCTTCTTCTTATCTCCTCTTCACCAAGCATGCACAAAATAAGTAGATAGAGAACATTGCAGGTTTATTATAGTAGAAATTTGAGTTGTAGGACTATCACACCACTGTTAAAATGCAAATCCATCACTTCAAACCTTCAAGAACTCATCTATGTAACGAGTCACACCTCTAAAACGAAACCAAATAGCAGAGAACATGCCCAACACTGTCAAAACTGCCTTCAAGCTCAATCAGAAAAGAACCGTAACGCAACACTGCTCAAAATATGAACACAGTCATAGAAAAATAATATCAATCTTTAGGAAAAAACTCATAACCTTGCTGCAAAACATATGATCCATTATTTCAAAAGCTCTGCCCAGAAAATATTGACACTACCCAATTGGTAACGCATATACTCCTCAATCGCTTAAGATGCCACATCATCACTAATATCATACACTTCTTAAGAACCACCCACATGAAGCACTACAAGTATAAAAAACGCCCAAGAACAAATTTCCTATTCTTCTATTTAGCATAGAAGGAAAAAAATTATTTTATCAGCACTACACACTTCATTGTCTTCAACTTCATTATATCATTGTCACATATGCAGCCCCAGAATAATATCCACCACACACAGAATCATCAATAAGTGGAATCGACTCATCCTGTAAAACAATACTCAACATCCCTACTCATACTACTGCTCCAATTCTCTTTTATTGATCACATCACCTCCATCCTTCTTCAACTCAACTCTATCTGAATCGTCGATAACAATCAAGACTTTAACAGTCTTAAACTATAATTGTCCTGTAAACATTTATGAGCACAGCCATATTCTTTTCACAGAAATACATAAGAATATTTTCAATTCCACTTCCTTCATCAGTTTTAATCCTTTAGCACCCAGGGAAAACTTAGAAATTGACTACCGAGACAGATAGGATAACAATGATAAGTTTGTATTTCCTCCACATGCACACAGACAAGCAGTCCCACTAATGAGAAGCTACGGTGGTTTTGAAGACATTCCAGTCTCTATTAATATTCAACTCATTCAAATCAATAAACATTCCAACCTCTGTTCTATGCAAATCTCCAATTTGTTTCCAAAAAACTTTGTAATTCGGTAAGCTGAAGAAGCACGCGATAGAGGCATTTTCTTTCAGTGTATATTCCTTTCTTCAAAAACAACAAATATCAATAACCATCCATTCAATATAACACCTAACAGACGATAACCTTCAATAATTCTTGTTAATTCTCTGCATACTCAGCAATGTTCGGTAATTAGTTTCTTTCCCAATGACCTTCCATGCCTAGTATCAGAGCTCTGCGCAGATAACACAACCACGGGTGTGTGATGTTTAAAGACTGCCCCATTATCAAATAGCAGATGGAAGAATGCATAACCCCTTCATTCACAAATAACCATGATGCTAGACCCGATATGGGTATATCCTGTGTAGTCCTGAACAGTCACCGCCTTCTGAAAAAAATTTGCTCCAGTGTCCAATGGCCCGTATGAAGCTTTCTTAAAAAATTTGTTGCTTATAAATTTAGGCCAACTATTATCTTTCATAGTTATGTTTATTCACAACATTAAATATGCAAATATTAATTCAAACACGGGAATGAACCTCTGTTAATATTATTCACACCTACTATACCGATGAAAACCTCAAGTCAGATCCACAACAATTAAGCCGTTGTGGTATTATTTCCAAGTCGTGCCAAAGTATAGCCGAATTTTTTTACATTTTAGAATATTACAAATATCAACCACTGGATTAAATAGGAAGACACTAGGGCATTTATTAGGACCCACAAGAGACTATTATTCAAAATATATCAACTTTACAAATATACTCAAAGACCTTATTTCTTGCAAATCTGTCTCGTTAACAACTCTTCAAAATGGGCACAAATGTGAATTTTGTTACTCAGGAAAACTCACAAGCTAGCAAAATTCTCTGCTTTGATACCACTATAATAACCCCCTAGGATATTTTTTCCAGATTTTTTAACCCAATGATCCACAGAAATTTAACAACAATTTTGCATGCAACTGATTTCAATTAATCCAACAAATTACACTGAAAATCATAAAAATATCAGACTAGAATAAAGATTCAGAAATGAAATATGAATATGCCTTTAAATCTTCAGCAGAGCAACAACTAAATATCCAATCATAGCCACAAAACCTACAGTCTGATTGGATAGCTAGAAGTATGAATTTGAAGCACGGAGTGAGACACCTGAGCAATATCTCCAACAGACAATGGGTTTCTGTCCACTGCCTCTAAGTTCGAGGGTTTGCGTCCTCAAAACTGTTGAAAGCCAGAACTTTCCAAAATTCTCCAAGAGAACAAAATCAAACATATACCAAGCATGCTGAAATGAATCTTATCATTCTTCTTTGAAAGCCCAATGCAGCGACTCTTCATTTTCCCCTATGTCTGTATCTCCATCTCCTTTCTTTTTGTTCCTTTTTAAATCCCCTTTTTAAAATTAAAATGACTTTATTAATTTTCATTAAGCTCCAATAAAGTCATTTTAATACTTTATTAAGTTGTCAATTAATTTCCAATGTCCCAAAAAAAAGAGACATTACAAACATTCTTGGTGAGTGTCGAAGCTTGATCAAGGACATTCTTGGTGAGTGTCGGAATTTGATTAAAGACATTCTTGGTGAGTGTCAAGACATTCTTGGTGAATATTGAGATTCCTAGAAAGGAATTAAGTCAAAGGTAACATATCTCTGAAGAGTTATTCATCAAGGAACACGACAATACTCAACGCAAGAGAAGGGAAGTGTTGCAGTAAATCAAGATAAGAAATATCCTTTGAATTATTCTTAAGATTTTAAGTTGGATGTTGTAATGAAATATCCTCAGATTTGATAAGTTTACAAACAAATATATGACGTTCTAGTCTCAAGTTAGTAATTATTGTTTCAAGACTAAATAAAGATTCTTCCATTAAGGACCATTGTTGACCAAGGTGATATCGGAGTTGCTGAAGCCACCCACATTAAACCGACATTGCTTGAGGGCAAGCAATTTAGGGGAAGGGCGGATTGTGATGTCCCGTTTTTGAAAGAGGATATAATAAAGAAATAGTAATTATTAATAAAATAGGTATAATGAGTATAATAAAATATAAATATAAATATGAATAAATTAATAAAAACTAATATTATATATGTGTGTGTATTTCATATATATAATCTCTTATATAGTTTCACTCAAAGTAATATTTTAATATTTAACTAAAGATATTTAATAAAATAATATATTAAAATATTTATTTGAAATATGCAATATTTTAAATTTAATCAATAATAATGTTAAAATATAAGGATAAATAAATAGTAACAAAATATAATAAATAATGATATTAAAATACAAATAAGTAAATAAATAAATAACAATATGATTGATCATTATACTTTACTTCTATATATAAAGCGGATATAATAAATAAAGCGAATATATATAGGAGACAGATCATTTAAGGAGGTGTGGTTCAATAATGTAAGGGAGCCATTAATGAAATGAATAAAAAAGGGGCATTTAACAAAATACATCTCTCCAGATCTGAAACGATATGTCCTTTGAAGGAAAAGATTTATAGAGAGATTAGAAAGGAAATAAGAAGGGAGGATAATTTGCAGAGAGCAAGGCATGAGTACGAGGACAACAATAAAAAAGGGATGTTAAGGGAAAACCTGCATAATCCAATAAGAGAACCTTTAAATGTATATTCTCCATTTTGGTAACCGCTGGAGGAAGTATATATCATTCATATATTGAAGAATACAAGCACATATCGAACAGGAGCATTGAGTATATTGACTGAATGGAAGATTATTAAAAGTATAAGAGATAATGATCAGATCGAACAGGGCATATGAAAATAACATTTGATCAGAAATTCAGATGAACTCGTATCTATAATATTGCATACATTAAAATGTTATGAAATCTAATGTCTGATGTATTTGATCTGCAGATGTGAAATTATAGATAATAACATATTCACTTTGCCTAAGAATAATAATGTCACATCAATCTGTCTACATGCTAGTACCATCGATCTACTTTATGGATGTTGCTCTGATTGATCTTCTTATATTCTATTGGTATTATCACACGCATGATTGAATTACTGAATATAAACAATCTGTTATAGGGAAATTACAGTAAGATTGATATTAATCATATATTTATATTAATGCATATGCCTACTCTATGATCAATTACATATATCAATAATGAAAAAATTGATCATTATGTAGTGGAATGGGACTTAGGTATGAATTATAAATCAATGATTGTTCCTCAATCTGATTTACATGCATAGTGATTTATGTTAATCATTGGAAATCAGCAGTCCCCTAATAGAGAGTATTATATAGACTAAGTCCAGTTTCCATCTCCAAGTGCGACACTAACCCTAGTCAGGAAATTTTGGGTAAATCAAGTAAAGTCACAATTGGGGGACATTACGAAAAGCAATCATTTAAAATTTTAAACCTTCCTTCCCAGAAAAAGCAGAAGATAGCTGCTACCTTAAACTGGACACTCCTTCACAAGTCTACTAAACCATGGAACAGAGAGAGTAAAAAATGTTCTTGGAAGAAGCTACAAGTGACTGTAACTTGGCAACATACTCTTGCAGGGTACAAAGAAGATCCTTTGATGGAACATAAAAGATAATCAGCACACAACAATGTTTCTTTTTAGCTGAGCTCAAATAGTTGCTAGATCAAGGGGGCAGAGAAAAGATTTCATTTCAAACTTTGTCAGACTGGACAAGTCTTGGAGCTAGATCCTTTTGATGAAGCAGGATAGGAAACTTGTTAGTTGAAAAATCAGCTCAAAAAACTTGACGACTATAGGTTAAAAAGGCCTGGAATTGGTTGTATATGTGCTTGCTTGCCATTAGTGATGTGCTTCCAAACTTATATTTCCAGGTCTTAAAAAGAAAGCACAAATTAGAATGAATCTTATCCCTCCATGATCCTCATGCGACTCTTAGGGAAAATATGTCCCAAATCTGACAAATTTTGCATGACCATAATAACAAGATTTTAACCTCTATCCATAGATCTAGTCAAAAAAATCATTGCTCATAAGGTTGGGAATTATTAGACGGGTTACCTCTTTCAGGAGTAAGAGTTGGATAAGCCAGAGATATCTTTGAATGAACTTAAAATCTCTTCTTTAGAATGTCTCCAAATAGAATTATTTGGAATGTTCAAAGTTAGAAAGAAACAAAGAGATATGCATCTTATATCACTTAACATCAATCTAAGAAAAGGATTAGTAGAAAATGTCTCCTGGCTAAATGACCTACAAAAAAAAAAAATCTATTCTTGTGTCCTAAGAGGCCATGACCAAGATCTTTGCAAAACATTTGAATTTTACTTTAACTAGCAAAGCCAACTCCTACTTGAAAAAACTTTCCTAACTGAGGCGTGAGGGATCCTCGCAAACAATAGCCCAAAATCTTGAATTCTACAAGAGTCCAATAGGAATCAACCAAATCATGTGCTTTAAAACTTGCAGCATTCCCTTATCATCCAAGTGTCCCAAGGACAGATCCTCATTTGCTAAGGCCTATTAGGGAAGCCCCCTTGCATCATACTTGTATGTGATTGCACTACATACTCTTTAATAACTACTCGAGGCATCTACAATCGGAGGACATTTGAAAAATAATTTTATCAAGAGGTATCTAAATTAAAGTGCAATTGCCCAAGTATATGACCATGAAGATTGAACTAACTCATCAATTAGTTGAAGATACCATGATCCATTTGCATGCATTAATTGAAGTTTCCAGAGTCCTAGGATTTGATGAAAAAAAGTTTCATTATTGGCAAGCCAAGTGAAATCATTCAATATTTAAAGAGAATAAAGTGATTTTAAAATTAACTAAAAAAGGCAAAAAGCAAGAGGGGTGTAGCCTCTTGGAGAAATATAAAAGTATACTTGAGGAGCTTATTCCATATGCTTAAGTTGATATTTTGGCATTCTTTTTTTCTCAATGAGCTTGTTCTTTCAGAGGGTTTGTGAGGATGATATCCCTTACGAAAAACATCTTCCACATGGGTGAAGGACCCAATTCGGAGGATTTCTTGGTGGTTTCATATAGGAATCACAGTTGAGCTTATTTGTGGAGTTTCGTAATTCAGTTTTGGCAGACATTATTGCATATCAGACTTATGGGGGTGGATTGAAGGGATTATTTTGGAGATTGTTTTCTGTTTGAATCTTTCATGGCTGGTTGTACCATCCTTGCAGGTGGCCATACCATTCTTGGGTGTGTTGTTGAGTTTCTTGGGCTTCAAGTTGGGGTTTGGCATCGATTGTGTGCTCTTCATTTATGTTTCTTTATTAGAATAATAATAAATGTATATTCTATGCACAATTCAAAAAGAAAATTCAATTATACCTATCTACAATTATCAAAATAACATATTACCTTCATCATTTCCTCCACTTTTCCACATTTTCCAAGAGTACGTAGAAGATGATTCAAAAATCCAATTGATAATTTGTTTAATGAAGCTTCCAGCTCTTTGACAATTTTATTTATTGTATTCCAATCTCGCAGCCTAGCAAGCAAAATGAATGAAAACAGCAATTAGAAAATGAGTAGAAAATCTGTAAGAAGAAATTGTTTGCAAATGTAGTTGCAAGGGTAAGTAACACAACAAAATAGAGTGCAAATTTGCAACCTTATATTCATGTTTAGTCTTAGCCACAACTCCAAGCAATGGAATATCCTTTCCCTTAAAACTTCAACTATTTTTTCTGGAAGAATGAATGCACAAAGTTTCAGGAAATTTGATGGTACACACTTCAATGTCTGTATGCTTGTATTTAGTATTGCACAAGTTAAATTTGTTACCATAAGTAAATTTGTAAGGTACCTTTTAGACATAACTAATGTGTCATTATTAAATCATTAACATAAGCAATAAATACCTGTGTACAAAGTATACTCTAAATTTATGTCTAGCATTAATATAAAATCTAATATTCCCTCATAACTAAACCAAAGCCAACTCCAATGTTTTCCCAAAATTTGACCAAAAAAAACAACCAAGGGTTTTAGTCATCAATGTCAACTAATTGTCAAAGGTAGCCTTGATGAACTTCAATGTGCTTGGTGTAAGTGTAATAATTTTTGTTCTTCGTTAACTTTAAGACACCTTGATTGTTACAAAAATAAAATCAATATAATTGGAGGAATTTGCAAATCAATCAAAACTTGATGTGGCCATATTGTAATGTACCCTTGTTGGGATTGCCCAAATTTTTGCCTCTTACAATTATCCGATATAATTGGTTTGATTCTTTTGTCTTTCTATCCAATAGGGAGTCTATCTTTGTTCAGCTTTAAGTTCTGTGTGAATTCATCTGAGGAGGTCATCAATGAATTATACCTTTTTATCTTCCTTCTACCTCAAATGTCAGATATGATTAATACCCCTACAGATCTGCTCTGCTTGGAAATATTAATGTCTACTCATCAACTTGATACAATCATTTATCTAAAATATTCTGAATAATATGCTTATGGTTTTGTACTGGTTCATATATGTCAAGGGGTAAGAATTCCCTAGGTCTAGAGGGAAAATTAAAGACGTCTGATTACTTTATAATCTGCTGAGTGTATTTGTGACGGTGCTCGGTGAATTAATGGTTTGTATTCTGACTGTATATGAAGTGCAGATTGGATGATTGTTTGTTATCCGTATTCAAGTCTCCTTGGTGTTTTGTGCCTGTGTGATCCTTGTTTCTTTTTCAGTTCATTGCCTCTTTCTTCAGACTATTATCTCCCCGTGATTAACAATACAAAATGATCTTGATGACAGAAAGGATTAGTAGTAGTTGAAGGGCGAGCCCCTATGCTACCACACACTTTCGTAACCAATTGAAGTAATCTCTGTATTAATCTTCAGAGGATAATATGATTTTCTTAATCAATAATTTTTTTGTTTCCAGCTACTACACTTTCCTTGCAGTAACTTGATTGTCTTATAGTTTATCGTGTCATCCCTCTTCATCCAAATGCTCTGTCTAATTTTTTGATACCTGAACAGAATTATATCTTATGGGACTAGTTGACGATGTCCTTGTCTAGATCGCTGCTATTATTCCATGAATTGTCGGATTGTTAGATTGATGTGTCTATGCTTCCGCTAATTCGCTGAGTTGAATTCACAGTATCCATAAATGTATCCGCTTGACTTGGTAATTCCCTGTTCCTGTTATAAATGTCGAATGCCCATTTCATATAGGGCCCGTTTGGGTGCTGGAATACCAAATGCCAATTCCAGTCAATTCTGGAAGATACAAACCCTGAAAATGATTTCCGGAATATGAGCTGACCCATTTGGTTCACCCGGAAGATGACTAAGAAGATGCATAAGGAATTTTAATTCTTTATTTTAATTTCTTTAAATATGGTGTGTATATGTCTATATATATACACACATACATGTGTGTATATATACACATGTACACGTGTGTATATGTGTATACATGTCCGTATATACACACATGTATACACATATGCACACATGTGTATATATACACACATACACACGTGTGTACGTGTGTGTATACACACATATATACATACACATACACATATACATATACACACGTGTGTATATATACACACATACATGTGTATATGTATACACATACATGTGTGTATATATACACACATACACATATATATATACACATACATGTGTGTATATATACACATACACATATATATATACACATACATGTGTGTATATATACACATACACACACATGTATATATATATACAGAAATACACACGTGTGTGTATACATATACACACATTTGTGTATATATACACATATACACACGTGTGTGTATATATACACATATGTATATACACACATGTATATATATACATCCGTATAGCAATATAATATACATCCTTATAGTCACGGATCCCACGAAATAATTAAATTTGGTTTTATAGAAATTGGAATTGGAATTCGAAATTCCAATTCCACCTATTTGAGTGGAAGATGAAATGCCCATTTTGGGGGCAAAATTGGAATTTTGAAATTCCAATTCCATTTTTTTGGATGGACACAAACATGGAATTAACATTATCCGGAAATCTAATTCCGGAATATCCAGTCTAATTCCAGCACCCAAACGGGCCCATACCGTGAATGGGGAAGGAAAAAGGTTGCGACCAAGTCTTGTTGGTCGCGACTTTTTCATTGTCTTTATTAGTATCTACTTTAATGATACATTTCAATATAACTTTCAGATTTTATAATCCTATTTTACTATCATTATAATTATTTATATTTTATTAATTATAATTATATTTATTATTTATTATTAATATATTATATTTAATAATACTTTATATTATAATATTAATATTTAATATTATATCATACTTTATGAATAATATATATTCTTCATTATTACTATAGTTAGCAAAATAACAAATTATATTATTATTTATTAAATTATGTTTTATTATTTTATTATAATTCATTTTTTAATAATATTGTATTATATATTATTTTTGTAATTATATTGATAATATAGATAGTTTAATAATAAATTATTTTATAATTTACTATTATTCATCCGTACATTCATCTTATTTTAATTGAAATAATATTTTATTATTCATTAATTATTATTAAGATTCGATTTGGAATAGGGACATGACAGTCCACCCTTCTTCAAATTGCTTGCCCTCAAGCTATTTCAATTTTTACATGAAGCATCTGCATCTCAGATATTATCTCACCTTAAATTTGAATCTAATAGCTTTGACTGATTTCAAATTGATTTTTCCTAGTCTATCCTAGGTTACTAAATATATAGAATTAAACATAAAGTCCCCTGTTGGGACTAATGAAACTATAACTACCAATTTGCAATGTTTTGATGTTGTTGTGATGCAGATTATACACAATATTATCTTCCTATCCCTGATTCGATCAATACAAAGTTGGTCTAGTTCATATCTACCTATACAAAGTTGGTCTAGTTCATATTTTGATCAAAGTAACAACAATCGGAATCGGATCGGAATCGGCAAGGCCGAATCGAATCGCGAATCGGCCATGAATCGGCAAATTTAAAAAGCCCTTGAAATTTAGAGATTTTAACAATTTAAAACTTATTTCAAGAATCCTTTTATTGAGTATAACTTAAACACACTATAACAGCATCAAACCAATATTCTCCTTAGTATTTGCATGATTCTTTTGTGCATTATTGAGCATGTGAAAATAGAAATATATCTTGTTGTGTAAAGCACTTTTAGCAGAGAGGATTTTAATGTATCGATTCCATCATATGCAACCTTCCCTCATTCCCCTAGCATGTATAATGCATCTATATTCTTTTTATCTTCTATTGACTGAAATCAAATAAGTGAATCTATCATTAAGCCTTAAGTAATAGAATAATCTGCTTAGGGGAAGATCCTAATTGATCCATAGAACCATGGCATGACATTCAAACCCTTCTTGAGGACGTGCTTGTACATCAATCTAGTTTAGATGAATCTGGTCATAATTCATAATAGTATTGTCTGATCAAGTTCCATGAGTCCTTTTCTACTCCTGCCCTTAAAGAATTCCTGGTATGGGTGGAACTTTAGGTCTGTAAGCTTGGGACATTGAACTACCAAGCTGAAATCATATCAGCTTGAGTCATCAATATAGTGTTGTGTCGGATGTGAGTTCTGATTTGGGATATGAATTTGCTTATTATTATATCATCCATATTTTGTATCTCAGATAAGTGTGCATTCAGATATGAAACAGTATTCAATCAATCTATACTTAAATTAGACATAGAGATCATAGCACCTTGACCCGTCTATATCTAATTCACCCCAAACCTATTCAAAGGTGTCACCATATGTGGAAGAACTCTCAGTTTAAACATAATCTGCATATTAAAAGTTAACTTGCATATCAATTATAATCTGAATACACGGTATGAACTTGCATAACTGTATGAATCTGCATATTGGTATGAGTCTACATGTTAAATATGAATCTGTATATCAATTGTAAATCTGTATATCGGATTGAGAATCTGAATATCAGATATGAAAATGCTGATCAGTTACGAATCTTCAATGCCGTCAATGTCAATCTTTATTAATGCATGTTGGTCAAAAACACCCTAACCTTCTATCATTGAGCTTAACCCATACTTGCACCAGGAAATGCCTCAAAAGTTGTGAAGTGTTTAATCTTTTACTTAATCAAATATGATAAACTTGACAATTCATTAGTACTGTAAATCTCATTAATGTTGCGTGCGCAAATTGGGATTATCATCAATATATGACAGCATGTCTTCAACTGACATGTTGACTCATCTTTTTGGAATGTTCTGGTTCATACCTGAACAGCTAGGTCATAAAGCAAGATATGAAAATGTAACAGAATTTTGGTAAGGAATTTCATTTCTATCCTTGTAAGGGAAAATAGCAAAGATTTCTTTTTTTAAAAATACTTTAATATTTTTAATAACCGTAAACTATGGGAAAGGGACTCCTTGTAGATTGGTTGTTAACCATGGAAACAATAAAGGTTCCACTAATGCCAATGTGTATCACTCTTGGGTCAATGGACCATTTATTTTGCTTGAAAGGGACACCAAGTCCTAAATGGTTGGTGGAGACCTTAATGAGTCTAAAGGACTCAATATACGAGTTTAGTGGTGACAATGACAGCATGAAGTCTCGGTGCTTGCACATGTAAAACCTTGGCCAAGGTGGTACTATGCTACGAGTAATAGCCATCAATCACTAGAACCAATAGGGTAAAATCTAGCTAGGAAGGTCACCTTGATAGGCAAAGATGTGTATAGGTTGGTTGGTTAAGACAGTTGTAGGTTCTACACCAAGTCTCGAATGGCAAGAAAATTAAAGCCGTGTTCACATGCCCTTAGGAAGGGTCGGACTACTTCCATGTGGAAGTTGTGCAGGTGACCAATAGATCATGATCATACAATCAAAGCTTGGGTAGCAAAAACCCCTAATGATACTCTTTCACCCTATGGAGGGTGGAAACTAAAAGTACAACAAAAATTGAACCATCAAGTTTAAATGTTCTGTGAATTATTCTTTGGTGGTTAGTTTTGTTGTTTACATTTCATAACAATCAATGAATAAAGTATTGTTAGATTCTTAATTACTTAAAAGGATTCATGTGAAGGAAGTTGGAAAATTCTTACTTAGTTAATGAAAATTCTTATTCATGTTCATAGGAAATGGAAAGCAATTCTTTGTGTTATGTCAATTTAAGTATAGTTCCATTCCTTGTAAGAAAATTTATATTTTCCATTTTATTTAGGGTAGTTAGAGATGGTATGTTTCAGAAATGAAGTCTTGCCCCCCAAGGTTGAGGCAAGGGAAAAGATAACACATTATATACCCTAAGTGATAGATCTTTTATAATAGACATGCGCTTTCAAGCAAGGAAAAGGTTGTAAACAAGGATGTATACCTCCTGAAAAAGAGAAAAACCCTCATGTAAAACAAATGAACCCATGCAAGGAAGGACATCATGTTATAAAAGAAACAAGTCAATAAACGGATAATGGATCTTTTAAAAAGATGGAGAATTGAAGCACTATCCTTGCTCCCCGAGCATGAAGACAAGGAAAATGAGGAAGGAGAATCAAGTATACACACCTTCCCTATTGCTAAGTAAGGGAATACTTAGCTAAGAACAACACATTATGTACCCCAAGTGAGAGATCATTTATAATAGACATGTGCTTTCAAGCAAAGAAAAGGTTGTTAACAAGGATATAAACCTCTTGAAAAAAGTAAGAATTTTCCATGTAGAACAAGCAACTCCATGCAAGAAAGGACATCATATTATAAAAGACACAAATCAACAAAGGGCAAATGGGTCCTTAGGAAAGATACGAGATTTAAACCATAGTTACAAGACTCAGACTTGCCTCGGACTCGGCAAGCTAGTCTCGGGCTTGGGCTCGGACTCAACAAGGACTCGGCAAATTGAAAAACCCAAGAAATTCAAAGATTTTAAAGGATTTAAAACAGTTTTCATGCATCATTTAGTCAATTAACATCAAAGACACAATAATTGAGATAAATAGAAGCTACTTTGCACACATACACAAGTTTACATTGATAAGTATAAATGTGAATTTTTGAAGGAAATAAGTTAATTGTTAAACTAGTTCCTAAATAACACATTAGTAATATAAATAGTGTCATTGTCAAATGTCTACAATATTCATCATTTCACTTAAACTAGTTCCTAAATAACACATTAGTAATATAAATAGTGTCACTGTCAAATGTCTACAATATTCATCATTTCACTAAGCTTTATAGGCTTCAAAGTGGGTTGCTTTACTATCTTCTTTTACTACTGCTTTCCACATCTTCCCTATCTTTGTTCTCTAGTGCTACAACAATACCATTAATACTGTGCATTGTCCCTCTTTCAAATCATGGAGCTTCTACTTTGTACTAGGGTCATTGACCTTGACATAGATGCATCTATCACTATCTTTGGTTGATCTCTGGACTGCTTATTGATAATTTTACTTTATCTTTCCACTGCTACATATCTTTTTGAACACTCTTCATTAATACACACTGTCTCAATTAATGTTGTGATTGTGCTTGTATCTTGTTGTTCTTGGGTCTTTTATGCATATCATTGTTTTGAATAACCATCTCATATCATATGACAGTTCTTGATCATTCTTTGCTCCCAACATTGTTAAACCTCCTGTATTATGCATAATAGACTACTGTGATGCACTCCATTTATATTTGGTTTTGAAACATTCATTGCTACATATTTATGGAACACATGTTATTCACTGTCCCTTTATCTAACTATTGTCCTTCTTGTGTTTGTATCATGAAAGTAATGTATCCTTTTATCAAAACCGTTGTCCATGCTATTATACCACTACTAATTTTATGAAATCTGCCCTATGACTGTAGGAATGCTTCCTTATGCTTCATTATATATTGTCTTTGTGTTTGTAAATGATGGAATGACCCTTATAGGTCTTAGAGAAGGGATATAAGCCAAAAAGAATCATTAAAACAATTTAAAAATGTTCATTTTTTACTTTATGGTTCAGCTGGCCGCACCAGAGTCCTATTGACGAGACTTGTCGAGTCGGCAGAGTCCTTGGACTCTACGAGTCTTGGAAGGGCTCGCCAGGACTCGACCAAGTCAACTAGCAGAGTCCAAAAAACCCTGCAAGTCTGACTCGGCTCAGGACTCGTAGAGTCCGGTAACTATGATTTAAACATTACCCTTGTCCCCCATATGTGGAAACAAAAATAAGAAAGACTATTATGTTGCTCACAAAGTATGATTGCACTTCAAATTGCACCACCATGAATGACAATGAGCCCCCAAAGAATAGGCTAGCAATGTCACATAGTGAGTGTTGATGTGAGTTTTGTGACCACCTATAATGTTATGTTTCAAATTTGGCACTTACAAGCGCGACTTCCACCATACAACACCTTCACCCTACAACACTTCCACCGCACGATGCCACACGTCCAATATGGAAGCTCCACCCATACAGAACTACCACTGCATGGTCAGCTTCTACCCGTGGCTCCACTTGGCACTTGGCGCTTGGCAGTGGGCAGTGGGCATTTGGCAATTGACCCTTGGCCCTTGGCACTTGGCACTTGGCGCTTGGAGCTTGGGTAGTTGGCACTTGGCACTTGGCACCATGCGACACACTCGAATGTGACAGACTTTGCAATGCGGTGGTTTGATCTTTGTCAGAGTAGTAGCACAAAATAGTATAGCCAAAAATATTATGTGGAGCAAGGGATTACACAGGAATTAATGAGTCGTCGCCACTAGAGTAATTGTATTCAAATATCTTTGAATTCATCAATCTAACAATCTGACAATGGAGTACAAAATGAAATATTAGAAATGATATCTCCAACAATAGACTACGGTGGTTGCTAACCACCAAAACTCTGATTACAAAATAAGGAGGATCTTGCACCTCCAAAACTACAATTGTATAGAACTCCAACTCGAATTCGCAAATACAAAAAAAACATCAAATTCACCATGCCTACAACTATGCCAAACTTGGCCTGTAATGACCCAAGTAGGACCTTACTTAATTTTCTCTCAAATTCCTTATTAGGGTTTGACTTATGTTTAGGAATGATGATTCATAATGTTTCATACTAGGAAGATGCCAATTCCCAATAATTATCATACGTCATTATGCATATAAATTATATTATATTGTCAATAATCTCTAATTCACAATATATGTTTAAGCTCTAATTCCTTATTTCACTCCTAACCATGGATCTTAAGGAAGATGGTAGATTTATTGTGCTAGGACGCATGCACAGTCAACAAGTGGATTCCCTCAAGGTTCTACCTATCTCGGGATCTTTCCATCATATGATCGATTTACCCGCCTCTTCCTACACACACTCCCTATCCCCTTAATAGTGATTAGTGAGTTATTAAGGAATTGACCAAGTATATATTAATAATTTATATTACAAATGAATATATATAACATAATTGATATATTATTCTGATTTCATTGTTTACTAATAAATAGACATAATTTACATAAATATTAGATCATCTATAAATATATTATATAATTCAATATATACTCCCATTATTCCTGATATTAATATACAAATATATATAAATTCACTATATATGTGTATCTATGTATCTCTTACATATATATAAATTCTGATTAATACTTATATATTCAATATATATTTCTTACATATGTATAATTTCTGATTATCAATAATAATATATATTGTCATGTCCCTCGTTAACCCCCCTTAATCATGATAATAAAGATAAATAAATGAATAATAGAAATTATAGTAATATATATATATATAGGAACTTAGAATATATAATAATATATTGTTACCATATTATTTAACATAATCATGTTACAAATAAATAATAATATTTTAATATTAAATAATAATAAATTTATTATTATTATCATTATATGATATATAATTAAATAACAAAATATAATTATCACTACAATATAAATATATGATCTACTATTAAAATAATAATATAATATCATTAATATAATAATGCATATTATCTTAATTGATAATCAATAAAACTACAAATATATATATATATATATATATATATATATATATATATATATATATATATATATATATATATATATATATATATATATATATTAATATTAAACAATGAATACAATAATAAATATTAATACGTAATTAAGTTTACACATATAATAAAGGAAACATATTAATATAAATATTATGAGGGTCGACACCCCTGAAGGGTCGTGACTGCACACTGTTCCACAACAGTATTAACAAAGGAATGCTCGGTCAGTTTGGGGGATATATGATTTTTGGACTAGAATGGACTGGGAAAAATGGCTCTCTGTGCATGATTGTCACCTAATGCCAGATCCAAAAAAGATGAAGGCTCATAACCATATAGTGCCTTGAAAGGCGACATACCTATCAACATGTGATAGGTAGTGTTGTAACAGTGTTCTCCTAAGTGCAACCAACAGACCCATGCCTACTGATGTGCTAAAACATAGTTCCAAAGGTAACCCTCCAGCCATTTGTTCATAGTCTCCGTCTAACCATTCATCTACAGGTGGTAGCTCGTACTCGGCAACAACTTTGTTCTTGCCAACTGAAATAACTCCATCCAAAAGGTGTTAAGGAAATGGCTATCCTTGTCACTAACTATGTTCCGCGGAAGACCATGCAAGTGGAACACCTCCCTGTAAAACAACTCGACCACTTGAGTTGTTTGACATCCTGTGGGAATGGCAAACAAATGGGCATATTTGGTCAGATGGTCCACCAAAAGATAAATGCAATCTATCCCTTGCACTCTTGAAAGCCTAGTGATGAAATCCATTGAAACGCTCTCCCATTTCTATTCAGGTATTAGCAAGGGCTGTAGTAATCCTACAAGCCAAGTGTGCTTAGATTTATTTTGTTGGCAAGTGGAGCACTGTCGTACGTACTATAGGACATCATCCTTTTGTCCCTTCTAGGTGAACCTCTCCCAAACTTGCCTATAAGTCTTGAGGTACCTCAAGTGACTTGCAAGATGCGGGTGATGAATTTCCCTTAGAATCTTCTCCTTCATCTTTGATTCAGGTACCAAATAGAGTTTATCCTTGTAGTAGATGATGTCGTCTGCCACCTTGTATTTGTCATCCTGTTTCTGTCCATCCATCACCTTACACGCAAAATAATTCTTGGAGTACTCCACTAGCAGATGTGCCTTCCAATCTGCCAAGATCTATGACAGCAAACATATGGAAGGTCTTCTTGATAGAGTGTCAACTACCACATTATTCTTGCCCAACACCACCTAAAGCTCAACATCATGGTAGCATGCTAGTTGTCTACTCAAGGATTCGGTCGAGACCAAGCAGTGAGCCGCCCAGACAACCTCATCATGTTTGAAAGTTGCTTCCATCCGTTTGGCTAAAATCTTCTCGGCCCACCATTCGACATTCCTCTTTGAACCACCTTGACATCCACCTCGAATGAGAACTCCATCTTTTTGAAGCTCTATGTGTACTGGTCGACGATCTCTATCCACTGAATGCCCATTATGACATTCGTGTCATCCAAATCTACCACAAAGAAATCATCCATCACCATGTAGTTTCCCACGATAATGTTCAGTTGCGGAACCAAATGAGTGCATGACAAGAGATTTCTTCCCGCCACCTTGACTTTGAATCCTTCATGTTCTTTTGTACACAAACCTCTTCAAGTGACGATTGATGAGCTTATGAAGTTGAGTGAGGCCCCATTGTCGTGCATGACTAAGACTCGATGCCCCTGAAGTGTACCACATACTCGAAACACACTACACCTTGGGGTACCAGCCAGTGTTGCAATGACGCCTCCCCTTTGTACCAGTGTGGAAATTCTCTCCACACAACTTATTTCTTCTGTAGACTCTTCCTTTGGTGGCTCAATTTCCTCACACTCCTCGCCTTCAGACATCACCTCAATGTAATGAATCTTCCCTTTGCCTAAGCATCAACACCCTAGGTCCCATGGCTCCCTACAGGTGTAACAGAGCTTCCTCCTTTTGAGCTCCTATTTTGTGGCCTCATCCAATGATGACTTCTTCGGAAAGGTTTTGTTATCCTTCTCCTTTAGGACAAGGGGTGGTTTGGCATGCAAAGAATTTCTGGAAGAAGAGGATGCAACCATGTCACACACCTTAATTGCTTCAGTAAGCGTGTTGGGGTTGAACCCTTTCACCCAACCCTTCAGACATTCCATCAGCCCATCCATGAACAACACAATCAGTCTCCTCTCTGAGATGTTTATTACCAACACGGACAGCCTCTAGAATTCTATAATATAACTGTCCACATGTCTAGATTGCTTCAGTTGAGCCAACTCCTTGAAGTTGAGTTCTGGATCCTTTCCATCGAAGCGGTCTATCAACCTCTCCATGAATTCTACATATGAAGTTACTTGATCATGGCCGAGGGTGACAATTCCATGATGCCACCATTCGTGAGCGACTCCTTCCAAGTGAAGTGTTGCAAATTTGATGGCCTTATCTTCAGGCATCGGGTTAAGTTGGAAGTAGGTATCTTCTTTTTGTACCCATGCTCATGTCAATGTTGCCCCGGTCCCATCATAGGATGACAAATTTATCTTACCAACCTTCTGTTTGATATCATCGTTGTAATAGCCACAACTTCTGTCGCTCGAGTATTTCATTCGAAGATCTACATAATCCCTCAAGGATATATCTCCCTCAAGACTCGCATCCTCCCAGTCTTGTCTCAACTGCTCTTGCAGCTCTTGGAAAGTGGGCTCTTGCTCTCCACAAGGTGCTTCTATTTTCTGGGGAAATGTCGGCATCAACAGTCAAGAATGTGAGCATTGTGGGTTTGACTTTCCAGTGACCGAATTATCGCTATGTCCATTGTGATCTCTATTTGTTTTGCCCAGGGCCAATTGTCGCAATGTATCCTCCATGAGTTTTTGTCATTGTTCCCCTTTGACCATTGTTTCATTGAGCTAAGCTTGGCTTCTAGTTAGTTCCCTCAACAATGCCATGACTTCAGTGGCAGGGTACTATGGTTCCCCCATTCTGTCCATAGAACGGTATCTATTTCTGGTGTATACTATGAGCTCCTTCCACATCCACTACCCAACAAGCTGGCTGAATCACCAGCTCTGATACCATGTAATGTACTGTTTCAGATTTGGCACTTCACAAGTGCGACTTCCACCGTACGGCACCTTCACCCTACAGCACTTCCACCACACAATGTCGCACGTCCAGTATGGAAGCTCCACCCGTACAAAACTACCACTGCATGGTCAGCTTCTACCCACGGCTCCACTCCACACATACAGCTCACACCATACGATACTTGGCAGTTGGCAGTTGGCAGTTGGCAGTTGACAGTTGGCACTTGGCGCTTGGCACCTTGCAGCATGCTTGGATGTGACAAACTTCATTATGCGGGGGTTTGATCTTCATTAGAGTAGTAGCACAAAATAGTATAGCCAATAATATTATGTGGAGCAATGGATTACACAGGAATTAATGAGTCGTCGCCACCAGAGTAATTGTATTCAAATATGATTTCATCAATAATTATGTTTTAAGTTGTCAAATTGTATCAAATTAAATGACAACTTAGTTTAATTATTTAATAAAATATTAAAATGACTTTTATGGAGCCTACTGAAAAATTAATAAAGTCATTTTAATTTAAAGAGGGAAAATAAAGAGACATAAAAAAAGAATATGAAAAGACAGGCAAAAGAAAGCAAAGAGTCACAAGGATGTCTTATAAAAGAACATTAAGAGGGTCTCATTCAAATATGCTTGGTTCATTATTCTCTCTTGGAGAGTTTCGGAGCTTGAAGCTTTCAATTCAAAACCTGAGGACGAAAACCTTTGGGATTTTTGGGTGGATTGGACAGAAACCCAATTCATTTTGTTGGTGGATTTGCAACGGAGTTCACAGCTGTGCAAGTTTGTGATAAAGGTATTTCATATCTATTTGAAAATAAGATTGTAATGATTTATCTTCATAATTAATTTCAAATCTGATTTCAGTTTGATATTATATAATTTTCATATAATCTGTTGGAAAGACAAGTCAGTTTGCATATAAATGTTGTATAAAGTCTTGTTGAACTTTTGGTAAAAACCTGGAGAAAATATCCTAGGGAGATATTACAGTGGTACTAGAGCCAGTTTTCCTGCCAGCCTGTGAGGTTTCATGAGTAATAGAAAGTAAGGTATTTGCAGATTTGATATTTAAATTAGGTTCTGCAGTATTCAAACTATTTTGAATATAATGCTGATATAATGATGCACATATAATGTTCTAACCTTAGTGAACAATAGAAATAAAGGTCTCAGAAACTGTAACAGCTGAAACAATGAATTTACGTATAAATACCTTCTTGATATATAGGGATTGCAATGCACTGATCTGACCATTCGGATTACAACAGCAAATAAACTTCATTAATAGTTCTTCATTTAAGCATACAACTCCAAATTACAATAACACACCAAAAATGGTGTCCCAATATTTGCCTAGCAATTGCAAAATAAATTCAAGCAGCACTTTAAACCTAGATATCAAATATCAATCTCCATTGCCCAACTATGGGAATTCATATGCAAAGATACCCAGAACAATATAGGCGATGCCCTAGGAGATATAAGCAAACATGAGGATTTTGTCTTGCCTGTAGACTTCATAAATTTTCCTATCAAACCCTCTAGAGATATTTTTAGTTGAAACCTCCAACAATTTGATAATGAAGCGAAATGTTGAAATCTAGATGAATCTACACCTAAGAAGAATTTGGGTTTTCGTCCAAACCACCAAGAAACTCCAAGGGCTTTTGTCCTCAAATTTCCTGTAAACGAAAGCCAAAGCTCTCCTTGAGAAGTCCAATAAAAATCAAATGTCAAAAATGAATCTTTTTTCCCCTTTCTCTCCTTTTATAACTTTCTTTTCCAATGTTGAGAGAAAAACTTTATTTGTTCTATTTCATTTTCCCTCCAAAAGCAACTTTATGCTATTTTATTAATTTAAACTCCCTTGTTGCTCCGGAAAAAACTTTTCCATTAATATAATGATATTTTGACACACAAGGTCCCTATTTTATGTACTCAAGATTTAAAACTTCTCATCTCGGTTCCAACGAGCTATAACACTAAGGTGCACATTAGACAATTTCAATAAAAATAGCAACCTTAGTCAATATAATTAAATTATAACCAATAGAACACCCGACTTGTAGAAATGGCTTAACAACACTGGAATCAAAATTTGACAGCATAGGAGTGATCCCGATAATAAAATATGATGAACGATCCTAACTAGGTGACTTACTAAAAATAAACGCTCCCTCCAAAAAACTTGGAGCCCAAACTAAAAGTTAGAAATAACATCTGAAAGCATCATTTAACTTCTTCTAAACCATCTAAGCTCATTGGAATCATCAAATAAATATTTTAATAATGTTCACACTTATCCAAAAGGTTAATGCCAACTGCAATGCAACAGGACCCAAAAATGGTAACATTACATCTGAGCATGGTGATGTTTACATCAAAGTAGTGCAACGAATTGGCAGAGCAACATTCAAGGTTGATATGGGATCCGAGCATTTGGTTTCAGCATGCAAGTGTAGATTACTTGAGGCCAGCAATCTCCGAGAAGGGAGGATTGTAATGTCCCCTTTTTGGGACATTAGAAGTCGACTAAATAATTAAGTTTTAAGTTGTCAAATTATATAAAATTAAATGACAACTTAGTTTAATTATTTAATAAAATATTAAAATTACTTTTATGGAGCCCACTGGAAAATTAATAAAGTCATTTTAATTTAAAGAGGGAAAATAAAGAGACAAAGAAAAGGAATATGAAGAGACAGGCAGAAGGAAAATGAAGAGTCATAGAGATGTCTATAAAACAACATTGAGAGACTCATTTTGATATGCTTGGTTTATTATTCTCTCTTGGAGAGCTTGGGAGATTTAAGCTTTCAGTTCTGAAACCTGAGGATGAAAACCTTTAGGATTTCTGGGTTGATTGAACAGAAACCCAATTCATTTTATTGGTGGATTTGCAACAAAGTTTAGAGTTGAGCAAATTTGTGATAAAGGTATTTCATATATGTTTGAAAATAAGATTGTAATATTTTATCTATGATTAATTTCGAATCTTATTTTAGTCTTTCATATATGTTTGTAAATAAGATTGTAATAATTTATCTTCATGATTAGTTTCGGATCTTATTTTAGTCTGATATTATATGATTTTCATATGATTTGTTGGATAAAGAGAAATCAGTTTGCATATAAATGTTGTATACATTCATGTGGAAATTTTAGTAAAAATTTGGAGACAATATCATAGGGGGATATTACAAAGGTTTACAATGTGGAAAAACCACTTTTTGCTGGATACAACTCAGTTTTATGATGTGATTTTCTTGTAATCACAAAGGGAATTAGGTTATTCTTTTATAGAGGATCTATCAACTTTCTAAAATAGGAATGATTCGGCAATTTGAGTGCTTCAACTACTTCTAACAATGATTTGAAAAACAATTGCAAATAGGATGAAGCTTTAGGAATTTAAGCTACTTCTACTCCTAATTCTACCAATGCAAGACCCTATTGATGATGTGGTGAAACTAAACCAATCCTTGCTTTGCCAACCTAAACTACACAAGAGAAGGTGCTATCTTTTAAAGGTGCATGGATGATTCAAATTGTTCATACACATCAAACCGTCAAATATGCAATTCAATGAGCATGAAACAATTGAAGTTAAGTTCTTTGCAATAAAGTCCAATCTAACCTTGCACTGTTACTTACAATCAACAAGTACCAAAAGGTATGAATTTAAGGTTTCACCATGAATCAACAACAATATCATTTATTATCTACTTAAACAACTTTTAACTTGTACTCAACTTAAACAACATTTAACCAAGTGAGAAGCATAAAAACCATGCAGCACTCCCAAATAATACAAGTATCCACCATGAAACAAGAATGAACTTGCAGTTATTTTGGCAAATCAGAAATCTCACTAAGTGTTGAGTCGGGACTAAACAACTAAAATTTTAAACTCACTCCAAGATCCCAACTTGCAACCAGGAGTCAACTAGCCTCTCAACCTTGCTCAAACTCCTTACCTTATCAACCTTGAGATTTCAAAATCATTGCCAAACTAAGACTAAGCTAACAAACTACTACACTTTGAACAAGTCTTCTAAAACATTTTAAAAGGCTTGATATTATTTAACATTAAAGTCTTAACCATAGATGGAAAACTCGGGCTCGGCAAAAACTCGGCAAGCCCTGAAAAAGAATACTCGGGAAAAAATCGGCCAATTTTTGGAAAAACTCGGCAAAAAACTCAGGAACTTAAAATAGCATAAAATTTAATTAAAAATGCATTTTTTTTGCAAAATTCTATGAGAAGATGCATCCAATGAGTTAATTAATGAGAAAACAAAAGAAACAAGCTAAGTTTAGATATATATAAATGCAAAGTGGGTACAAAATCGCATTCTCACGTGGAATGCTGATGACTGGAAGCAAAATAGTAAAGTTAAATAGTTTCTACAAAACTAGAAGGAAATACATCATTACAAATTACAATTACATCTTCCTCTTCCCAAATCTATGAGAAAATAAGGGAGAGGAACTAGAAGTACAGGACCTAGTCCTAGAAGTAGAACATTGCATTGAGCGTGACTATGCCTCCTCACTCGGTATCCTTGCTGATGTGTGTGGCTCGCTCTCCATCCTGGATGTATCTTCTGGCACCGGCACTGGCACTGCTAATGACTCCTCGTTTGAATCCTCATCATCATCCTCAATGTCATCCAATGTGAAACCAAATCCACCCCCCTCCTCCATAGCCTACCTCTCCAAATCAGCGATATCATCCTTTGTAAACAACGGAGGTTGCTCTTGTGCCGTCCAATCAGAGTAAGGATCTATATCGTCCAAATCAATTGGACCAACTGGTGCTTCCTTTGCCCTTCTCAAGCACAACTTAAGATTGTATTGCACATAGACAAGATCATTGAGGCGTTTTTGGGCTAACTTGTTTCTCTTCTTTGTGTGGATGGACTCAAATAAGCTCCAATTGCGCTCACAATGGGATGAGCTACAAGGCTGGCATAAGATTCTGAGAGCAAATTTCTTTAGATGTGGGGTATTTCCACCCCAACTTTGCTACCAAGCCTCTGCAAATTAAAATATTGAGAAGTTAGAAAGAAAAGAGACAAGCAAACCATAATTTATCAAATGGCAAAATTGCAAATGTTCTACTTTTACCTAGGGTTTGAGTGCCTCTTGCTCTCTTTGCCAACTTTGAAGAGAATAATTTACCCTTTGATTCCACATAGATTTGTTGTGCGGTCACAACAAGGTCTCTCTCAGCAACATCGGGTAGCATCCTCTAAATGCATATAGAGAGGCCCTCCATGACCTCTCCATTAGGATCTTAAAAGGAATCATCATATCTAAAACAAAAACAAAGTGAAACCAAGTCTTAGTACACAACCTACAAAAACAAAGTGAAATCAAGTCTTAGTAAAATCTGAATAAGAATCACCGTATCTGAAACGAGGGTTGAGGAAGTATCCTGTCGCATGAATGGGTTGGTGGAGTTGATTGTTCCACCTCCTATCAACAATCTCCCAAATGGGGTCATATTTGAGTCTATCCCCCTTGTAGTAATTTTTGATAGACTCTTTGGCCCTATCCATGGCCTCATACAGACACCCCATTGGGTTTGATCCCCATCAACCAAGCGCAAAACTCTCACCAAGGGCTCAGATACCTGCAATTGATATTTTAAAAATACAAATTAGTTTACAAAAAGATTAATTAATGAAGTTAGTAACAGTAAGTTACAAATTAATAATGAGACTTGAATCAAGAATAATTAAAAATTAAAGTTTTGATTCTTGAAGTTACCTTCACAATCTCACAAGCCTTGTTCATAAAATGTTGATCAAAGACTATGCGCGCAACAAATTCTCCTTCAGGCTTCTTTGAATAAGCTGATTCAAGCCATGGTGAACTCACAAACATTTGTTTCAAAAAATTCAATGCATCAATAATACTTTGCAACGTCAAGAAAACCGTTGCAAATCTTGTGATTGCGGGTCTCACCAAATCTTTCCCTTTAGTGAATTGTCTCATCAAATTTAGAACCCAAGGGTGATTGTAGATATACTTTGTTACCCGCCTTGCATCTTCCACAATTGGAGTCACCTAATCAAGTTTTCCTATGTCCTCCTAAAGAAGGTCAAGGACATGTGCTACGCAAGGTGTCCAAAAAAGATGGGTGCTTGTCTTGGAGGATTCTACCTGGCATATTAGTAAAAAATCAATAATTAGTTTCTAATTTCCATATTTTACCTACAAAATAAATTAAATATCACTTATTAATATTTAATGATAATCATGTGCAACATAAATATTAAAATTTAAAATTACCTACTACCACATATGTTGTTGCATTATCTGTGATGATTTGCACCACATTCTCTACTCCCACCTCCATGAGGGCATTCTCCAACATTAATGCCAAAGTTTGTGCATTTTTCACTTTGTTGGAGGCATCAACCGATTTCCAAAATACCACATCATCCTTGCAAGCAACCAAGAAATTAATAATGGTTCGGTTTTTTCCATCTGTCCACCCATCAAAAAGAATGGTGCAGCCATATTTACTCCACTCTTTTTTTTGCTCCTCCACCACTAGTCTTGCCCTATCAACTGCATTTACAAACAACCTACAAAATCAAAGTCAAATCAAGTCTTAGAACTCAATTTTGATTTAATAAACAAGAAATAACAATTAAAATTTCAAAATGAAACCAAGTGGATTCCGATTATTTACTTACCTCCAACTCAAGTCCTTGCGAGAAGGGGCCTTGTACCCTTTTCCCGAAATTGTCATTGCGGTCACCAAATTGAGCCAATAGGGGCTCTCAATCACACTCAATGGGAGATTGTTGAAATACCAAAAATCAGCACATGCAATATCAGTTTTCTCATGTGCCTCCTTGTTCCATCCAGTGGCCTCTAATGATGGTTGTGCACCAGGTGTATTCCTAGGCACAAAAAAATTGCCTATCCCTGATGCTGATTGTGGTGAAGAACTAGGCACTCTACTAGAGGAAGCAGAAGCGATAAAAGAGGAGGCACTCTGTTTGTGGATGTGTGGGTCACGAAGAGAGCCCACTATGCTCTCAAGTGTTTCTTCTTCTTCCTGAATGTCAATAGGAGCACCTTGAGTTTTAGCTATGGCTGCCCTCACAGCTAATCTTTCGCTCTCCCTTTGCCATTTTTTCTCTTCTCCGGCTGCAAGTAGAGCATTAACAAATCTTTTTATCTGTTCTGTAATTTTTTCACATGGATTTGTATCATGCTTCCTAATGCTTGCAAGGTGGTATTTTAGGCGGTTTATGCCTCCAGAAACTACTCTCTCACAGTTTATGCAAATCACTTTCTCAGGCTCATTGGGTACTTCATAGGCATACCTACATGTCTTATCTCTAGCATTTTTAGGCCGCGTGCCTATAAATCCAAAAGGGCATGGTGTTAGTGGCCACACTTCCTCTGAATTTGCCATGCTGATTTAATGGTTAACTGCTGCCCTACACATAGAAATTCAAAACATAAAATAAATATTTTAGAAAATAAATTAAACAAAGTTAGAAACTATCTAAATTAGTTACAATCTTTTTAGGCATCATTCAAAGTAAGAAAAAAAAACTAAACAAACTTGTAAGGTTTGATATTTAAAAAAAACTAGATATTCTTCAAAAAAAAATTGATAGATTCATCATTTTCTTAAAAACTTGTCCAAAACAGTGTTGAATCTTGTTCTAATGATTCAAAATCATTTCTTACTACTTAGAAATGATTTTGTATTCATTTAGATTCAATAAAAACAAAATAGAATGTTTTAAAAAAAAAAAAATCTCAGCAACCCTACTTGGAAATGTGTTTTTTCTTCAAAAAACGGTTGAAATCCGCCTTCAATCCACTCAAATCCGCCTTAGAATGGCTTGGAAGCCCACTCTCCTCCTCCCCTAGTCGCTCAAGAAGCAGCAAATGAAAAACGCAATATGAAAATTGCATTTTTTTTGGCCTACAGTTGTATATCTATACGCGGACAAGTTTTTAAGTAAAACTCGGCGAGTTTTACTTGCGAGTTTTTGGGCCAAAAATTCGCCGAGCTTGAAAACTCGGCGAGTGTGCCATCTATGGTCTTAACAAATGTGATAAGCATAAGGACTATGGGCAAGAGGAGGAGCGGAACCTAGTGTAGAGCTAGGGTTTTGAATCAGCAACTATATTATTTTTCCCCTTAACATATACAATGTCAAAATCATATGCCTGTAGTCTACTAACAAGCTTTCATTGCCTGTCATTGAGTTCCTTTTGGCTCATGAAGTACTTGATCATATTGTCATCCATTTTGATAATAAATTTAACCCCAATTGGTATAGTATGAATTTGGTTAGGGCACGCATGATGGCCAACATCCCCTTATCATAGATAGTGTAACTCCTCTCCACACCTCTTAGTTTCCTGCTCTCAAATGCTATGGGGTGTTTCTGCATCAAAACAGCTCCAATACCTCTAAAGCACAACAATTTAACTCAAAAGGTTTGGAGAAATATGATAGTGCCAACATAAGACATTAGGCATCCACTGTGTGAAACTTTGAAGTGCTCAAAACACTAATATGTTGAATAACACCACTCAAAAGCTCTCTCCTATGTCAAGTCTATAAGTGGAGGTGCAATCTATAAGATCTTAATAAACCTCTAGTAAAATGCACAGTCCAAAGAATCCCTTAAGCTAAGTGAGATTCATAAGAGTAGGCCACTCAACAATAGCCTTGATCTTCTTAGGATGAACTTTCACAGTCCAAAGAATCCCTTAAGCTAAGTGAGATTCATAAGAGTAGGCCACTCAACAATAGCCTTGATCTTCTTAGGATGAACTTTCACCTACTCTACACTAATGATATGGCTAAGTTAGAGAAGCTCTGTCATACCAAAATCACATTTGGACTCCTTAACATATAGAGTTGCACTACAATATGCTCAAGACCTCCTCGAGATACCTCGTGTGCTTTGTGCTTTTCCCATGTCTTACTAGAATTGAGGATATCATCAAAAAATATCAACACCAATTTCCTCAACTGTCTAAAGTGGCATTTGTCAAACCAAAGGGCATCACCAAAAACTCAAAGCGTCCAAAGTGGCATCTGAATGCTTTCTTCTCTATGTCCTCTCTCCTCATCCAAATCTATCTTTTAAAAGGAGCAAACCCTCCCTTAATGGTCAATCTATCTACACCAAGTTGCCTCCTAAATTTTACAAATTTTACTGATCCATCTTCTATAAGCTTACAAATGTAATGGCAGTGAAGCTCAACATGCTTGGTCCACTCATGGAAGATTAGATTTTTGACATTACAAATTTGGGACTTCCATATTAATGCTTAGATGCTGAGATTTGGAAGACAGATGACAATATCTTTATCTCTAAGTCGAAGTATCGTAGGAGTCTGCTAAACAAGTTTTGGATGCAAGATTGCAAACCTACATCCACACCTAAGGAGAAAGGGCTGAAGTTTTTTGCCAAATCAGATTCACCTATAGTGGGTGAATTTGTGCAGAACAAGTCTCAACTGTAGGTAAAGAGACCTAGAAACCCTAGGTTGTGCTAGGAAAAAAATAAAAAATTTGAACACAGAATAAAGGGACCCTAGGCGGGAGATGAATAGAGCTCAGAGTATCATGCCCTAGCTGAACATATCTGTAAATAATGAAGACTTAGAGAACTTGGCCAGCACAAGCTGAGAAAACAAGGCACACAAACGAGTCGTCACAAGAAGAAAGATGCAAAGAAAACACAAACAAATTTGCATCTGAAAAAATGCAAGTCATGAACAACTCAAGAAAACCTCCTCGCGAAAACTTCAAAGACACGAGCACAAAAAAACATGATAACCAAAAGAGAGAAAAACAGTTGTCATTCGCGCAGACGCAAACAACGAAGTCACAAGTGAAAAAAGTCAAAAAGACGTGGGTTGCCCAAAGAAAACCATCCATGAATGGATGCAAGAGTTGCAAAAGAAAGTGTCAAAAGTTTGATGGAAAAACCATTTAAGAAACATGTGATCTCCACACAAATTTTTTTAACAAAAAATCGCGATTTTTCAAATCATGGGATCAAACCCTACGAAATTTTGTAGAAAACAACACTAAAACATTCACATGATTTTTCACGAATTACAGAGAAAGGTTGAACAACTAACTTCTGAAAATCTTTTGAAAAAATTTCACTAAAATAAATTTCATTTAAGAAATTTTAGGATTATAAATTTTTCAAAAAAAATTGTACTACTCCCACTCTAATACCATGTTACAATGATAATTGCTTATTATTCAAAGAAATCATGTACATATGTAAAGGGCTGCCTGGATGTGTTACTCTTTTTTGTATTTTGCAATTATTGGAGATATTTAAACTCACTCGACAAGATGTCTATAATTATAATGTGTTTATAACAGCAAATAGGTAAATGCATGCTTAGGCTTCAAACTGAAATTGCAATCTTCCAATTTATATCTTCAACATATGATATCAATCGCACACATGAAACTTTATTCAAACAACAATTTAATATATTGATTCTTTAATGAACAACAGTGGACATCGATTAGTAAATACAAACAAACATACCACTTCGCTGTCCTAGACTAATGTTAGACCTGGTACGGCCCAACAAGAATCCACAACACACTGTGATTGCTAATAAATCTTTACAGCACTCTTCTTATATGTCACAGACCCGTACAGAATCAACTTCCATGCATTTTCAAAATGTATGGCATCAGCCCATGTATGATCTAATTTGTATAATCCTCCCTTATGCTAGTACGACTAGTTCAAGGTTTGTGAGATACTCCTACAGTAGGTATGGCACCCTACATAGGGTCTCAAGCATATACAACAGCCTTAGTTTTCTATGAATGAAGATTTTGGTCTACTATTGATGACAAATCAGACCCTTCAACTCACTTTAATCCCAAATCTCATGCTCTCAGTTCGAAGTACGAACCATTTCCTAGATGTTTGTAATAGTTCCAAATAAATGCCAAATAGATGAACAACTATTGCAAATGATCACATTTTTTACCTTAATGCTCAAATACTCCACAATCCTCCTGACTGTATCTTTCAACAATGAGAAGAATACTATTCATGAGGATTTACATCCCCAAAAACCTTCGAAGATGAACTTCTCCACAAATCACCATTTTTTATATATTATCCAAGCATGTTGAAAGAGAGCTCTTCAATCTCTTTTATAACACTCACAAGAGCTCATTCATTCACCTTGTCAATGTGGGATAAACAAAATCACTTTTTTGCTCTTTCCTATTTTTTCAGTATTTTGCTTTTTTCCCCTATTTTCTCATGATTTCTTTTTCCCCCTATTTTATCACGATTGTTTTTTCTATAATATTTCCCATGCCATTTAATATAATTTTCCTTCAACTTAAGTCCCCAAACACCTTTTTATGTCTCCAATGTACTATAAAATTAAGAGGAACATTTAATTTAAAAAATTTCCACATACTATAGACAATGCATTAATAAAGTTAAATAATTAAATTTAACTTTATAAAATAACTTTATTAATGCACAATAAATCTTCTTTTCAATTTTAAACAATTACCATCAACATGTCACTACCACTGGATGTCCACTCATGCCCAGAATGACTTACTATAAATAGTGAGTATGCCCAAAATTGTCTCAAAACCTCTCAGAATGGTATGCAACTGTAACTGCCTAGGCCAAACAGCATCTAAGTCCCTTTAATATCTTGGTTAGCCTATGGGACATTGGGGAAATAGGATAACGACACACCATGTTATGAACGCTAGAAAGGGGGCATTAAAACATATATAGGCAATTACAAAGACGATATTTCTTGAAGAAACAATCGACAAATGAAGACAAAATTAAAAACTATCTAACTAAATTAATATTACATTATTGACCATTAAATAATTATATATGCAACTATTATTTTAATAACATGGCTAGTGAGAGTGGCATAGCAACTAATTTGTGGAACACAGTTCTACTAAGTGAGCGGTGAATCAATAGAAGATATAAACTTTTGATCCTTTAAACTTTTGATGACCTTTAACAAACTTCAATGTGAAACACTGAAAACTGAAAGGAATTGAAACTGAAATTAGAAGAGATGCAACCACACAATGAAGCCAATACATAAAAGATACATGGAAATCCAAAATGGAAAAAAACCACGGTGAGAAATGCTGCTAGCATCTACTATTCTAATCTAGCCTCATAACTAAAATAATTACAGAGTTTTAGGGCACCAACCCCAAGGAGTCACCCAATCTCTTATATAAGAGCACCAACTTTTTCAAATATGAGCGCCCACTCAATAGCCTAAGCGCCAACCTAGCATCAATCACAATTACAAACTACGATTGTCTTTAGCTTCAACAGATTTACACTCTACAATATCAGGGATATGTACACAAATAATTACAATATGAATAATGCCAATTTCCAAATATACTCTGTAGTATTGTGCCTTTTGATAATATAAATCTGCAAGTAATCTTCTGAAAACTAAATGCTGTCAACTGAAAACAAAAACTTAATTCTTCTAACTGTTATCGGCACCTTTCAAGATCTTTTCAACAGAGTATAGACTTAGAAAAAATGACTGTTATACCTAATCTCTCCAAATACTCCTCTCACAGATTAAACCCTTCTAATCACAAAGAAAACCTTCACACTTCTGATCACAGCATAGATCTTAGTAAACACTCCTCTTCACAGCCAGTTCTTCATTTGAAAACCTTCACTCTATTGCACTCCTCATTCAGAATTCATAAAAAATTACATCAGTAATGATAAAATATACATCTCAGAGCTGATGTATCCTTCCTTACCTTTGATTCTTAACATTCACCTTTCACAACAAACTCTCTTACACTTGTTCATGTCAATCAAACATCTCAAATTATTTTACTTGCTGCATATGATTCTTCACATTCGATGACCCACACAGCACTGCCTTCATCAAACCTTAGCATCCTTTACAGGACTTGTCTTAACTCCCAATGTGTGATAGTTCCAAGACAGTTAACAACTGTTTTGGAAGTAGTTTCAAGACAGTTTATAACTGTTTGGAGATCAGTTTATGTCATAAGCCGTATCTGTTTCATACAAATATATTTTAACATATATATAATTTGCTTAAATATAAATTTTAATATTTCAATATTTCAAAGTTATCTATGTACAAATAAAATATATTAGAATACATATGTATAGTTGCTCAAAAAGCAAATTGTTCAAAATATAAAAATATATATACTCAATTCCTTATAATAGCATTTTAAATTATTTTAATATTCTAATTATTATAGTATATATAATCATTTAAAATTGGAATATATCATAATTAAATATTTTTAATTATCAATAATCTAATTAAAATAATATTAATATTTTAATGCTATGATATATAATCATATTTAATATTTAATATACCAATCACTATGATCGGTAGTCATTAGTCCATAGTAAGTCTGATATTGATAACTAATACTTATAAACTGCCGTATGGAAGAGACATGCTTCTTTCCAAAAGGCATTGATTCTGATATATGTTGGAATCAATTCCCATTCCAAATCAATAGATGGACTGCACTTTCTTATTTCTCTTTCCCCACCACTGAGCAATGTATTACGTGGCCAGCATAAAGGAAATCACTAGGTTGTAAAAGAGTATTAGGATATCAATCAGCATTCTCCATTTTTTATCATTGCTGGAAAGTAGTATGGGCCAGTATTATATCATTGGGTTGTAAGAGCATTAGGCAGAGTATAATACTTACTATTTAATTGAGGAAATCATTGGTTAAAGTAAAGCAGATCACATACTGCTACAGCAACACAAATATGTAAGTTTGTGTTATCTTACTGTAAACAAATATACAATTCTTTCTTATCAAGTCATTTCCAAATATACTAAGGAACAAATCTGAACCATACCTGATCAGTATATATATATATATATATATATTATGATGGTGGCTAATTATATATTAAGATGAATGTGTGTGTTTACATATATATAAAAGAATGAAACCAGAATTATATCAATTACGTTTATTTATATAATACAAAGAATATTAATATATATTTAGCCAATTCCTTAAATAACTCACTAATACACTTAAGAGGATAGGGAGTTTGTGAAGAGAGATGCAGAGTAAATTTGGTCAAATGACGGATAGGTCCCAAGATGGGTAAGAGCCTTGAGGGAGCCCACTTGTAGACTATTTCATGCATCCTTGGCACAGTAAATCTACCATCCTTCTTAAGAGTTGTAATTAGGAGTGAAGTAAGGAATTAGGACTTAAGTATGTATTAAGAATTAGTGATTATTGTTAATATAATCTGATTTAAATACAGTGTTGTACATTAATCATTGGGAATTGATATTCTCCTGATAGAGAACATTACAAGTTTGTAATTCCCCAGGTGCAATCCAAACCCTAATTGGGAATTTTAGAGCAAATTAAGGTCCTAGTTGGGGACATTACAGTTATAACTGTTTGTAGATGGTTACAACCAAACAGTTGATAGTCACAACTGATGCCTTAGCCAAGTCTTTTAAAGGAGTTATCATTCTCCTTAATGAATGAAACAAAATCAGATCAAAATTTGCAGAATACAGATTTTCTTTCAGCAAACATCAATAATATGTTTTACCATCTTCTTAGTCCAATAAAATCAGACATCTTGTTCATACATGACTAGAATCAGTCTCTTCAACAGCAATTTCAGAACAATCTATGTAAGTTATATACACAAATATGACTACTGTTAATGTGCAGAAAATTTCCATGTCTGCAAGTACTTTTACAACTGTTATTTGACATCAATGACCAATTCTTCCAACATAATTGTCGTTCAAATGAAACTGAACTAGAAGTTGACTTGTTTCTCTCAATGAAGAGCAATATGAAAATTAGTAAATATCATTTGTAATTTTCAATTTGTACTGGCATTTGACAAATCATTGAGCTATAATATTGTGAATTTATGAATATTTTCTTTCTTGCAAATGATGAGGTATTTAGATATTTTATTCATCAGCAATTATGAGCATTACTGTTTTCATTTTTAATTTTTAATTTTTAATATGCATGCATACATACATACATATATACATAAGACATTTTATTAATATTATTATAATTATTTATACATATATATGCATATACATATATAGATAAATAGATATAGATATACGAACCCATACCCAAGGGAAAAATACGTGTCATACTAACGTACTCAAACACCAAACCCAAACTTGTCCCCTTACAAGGACCAGCAACTTAGCTTTTTTACCATTGCAAGTTCCTCTTCAACTAAGCTCAACTAGAGCACAAGGTTCTTTTGCAACTCAATTAAGTGCAATCCATTAGCAGTCAAAAAGGCATAGAGTCAACATATGCGCATTACATTGTGCCTCATGAAACACAAGAAAGCCAAGTACAAGGAGGGAGCTACAAGGCATTGTGGAATGTGGTGCAAGAGCATCCCCACTTAGATCATTCGATTGAATGCAACTTTCCTTGGCTGAGAATGAAAGGCATGAGACTACTATGTTGAACCTGTATAGAATAGTTAGTGGGAGTGGAGCTGCTTCTAGTTCTAATGAAAAAACTGATAAGGTTGGCATTCTTTATGAAGAGCAATATGATGATTTATTTTGAATACCCATGTGCATATGTAGTTTGACCACTAAATATTAATCTATTTGAACATATGCCATAAACATAAAAAAAATTGATTCATAATTCATCATTCGGCATTGAATTACCAAGCATCAGTATTGCTTTCAAGTTTTGCGGTTAACATTGTTTATTCTGTGTATATTATGGTTAAAATTTTATATTTCAAATCTCAATACAACATATGTTTTTTGTATGGGTATACCCAAGCCATACCAAACCTCAGTTCAAAAAAAGAAAAACCAGAAAGCCACCATACCTAAACCCCAAACCCATGTCTGAACTTGTACCTGAACAAGCAACTTAGGTTTATATATTTGCACAATTTCAATGTTTATATAGTGATGTCAAAATTCTATACTTGAGACACTTTGTAAGTAAAGCAGTTAAAGAATAGAAATAGATATCAGATTAATCAGTTTTTAGAATGTTCAGATCTGTGTTGGTGAATAGGAAACAGGATTTTCTATGCTCATTAGTATTACAGATCAATTGCCCCCTTCCATTTTTCATATTTTAATTTTTTTCAATCTATAAAAATGTCACAAGATGAATTTCACCAAGAACTTACTTGCTGCAAGCTGCTACAATTTCAAAGTAGGTCGCCTCACCGAAAGTCACTCCTTTCTCCCTCATTCTTTCTGCAAAACAAAGGACTCTTTCATGTTGGCCTCCCTTGTTCAACACTGCCATCAGTGTTGAGTATACGATGTTGTCCACTCCAATATTACTCGTTTCCATCTCTTCAAACAAGGAATAAGCTTTCTCCCACATTCCTGCTTTAGGAACAACTTCAGAAATACTTAATTTATTGTTGCTCAAATACAAAGGAACACTGTCAGGCTAGAGATGTAACACCATCATACCTAGCATTCCATAAGCGTGTATTAGAATGGTGTATGTAACAACATTAGGCAAGCAACCAAAAGTCTTCATTTTACTGAACATCAAGTCAGCCTCATTTAGTAGACCCTGCAATCAATTCAAAGTCATCACCTAACAGAACACATGGTATCCAAACTGAGATGAAGAAACTAAAAATCTGTTAAAGGCAAAAATGGTAAAAGCAATAAAACACCTGTTTAACATATGCATCAATAAGGGCTGTACATGCTTCTACAGTCACACCAATTTCCATATCTAGCATCTCATCAAAATGTTTCTTTGCTTCAATGTGACTTTTTAATTTAGAGGCACCATTAATCAGGATGCTAAAAGTAACAGCATCTGGTTTTATCCCTTTTCCTTTCATATTCTTGTGTATGCATAATGCCCTTTCATACATTCCTGCATTCATAAAGTTTGCCATGGCTGTATTATATGCATGAGTATTGAGTTGAATACCCCGAGAAGCTGCTAGAGAAATAATTGAATTGGTCTCTTCAGGTTGATTACAATGACCACAGGCTGCCAAGAGAGTGCATATCGTAACAACATTTGGCTGAATTCCAGCACATTCCATCAATGGCAGTAGTTTCATGGCCTCTTCCCAGCATCCTGCGGTACCATATGCATTGATCAAGGCATTATAAGTCACTATATTCTGTTTTAATGAAATGCTATTCATTGAGTCAAAGACTTCTCTAGCCTTGTGCGGCTGTCCAGACTTTCCATAAGCATTAAGTAGAGATGTATATGATACAATATCTGGCCGTAAATCTTTTCCCTCAAGCAAATTGAATGTCTCCAAAGCGTTCTCAGACAGTCCCAGAGAAGCATATGCACTTATCAGTATATTATAGCAAACAATATTTGCATTTATACCCTCTCCAATCATCATCTCAAATGTTGCCTGGACATTTGCAATCTGTCCACAAGCAGCATAGGCATGCATGATGGTACTGAATGTCACAATGTCTGGCTTACAATCAATTATATTTGTCCTCCTCATTAAATAGAATGTTTCAACAGCCTTATCATACTGTTCCAGTTTGACTAGGCAACTGATGATGATATTGAAAGTGATTGTATCAGGTTTAACCCTCTTTTTTCTCATAAGCTCAAAGTAAGACAATGCTTTTCCATATTGAGCTCCATTTTTAAAAGCAGACAGGATGATATTGTGAGTGACTAAATCAGGACCTACTCCATTTTCTGTCATTCGTTTACACACCTTCAATGCTTCCTCCCACCGCCCACAAGAACCACACGCATTTATAAGATTGTTGTATGAAGAACGACTTGGAGGTACCTGCATGCAACACATCAAATGACAAAACTCATGAAACACATGCCTGTTCAGGAAAAAATGAACAAAACTCAAGTTCTTTTACTTGAGATAAATGCTCTTTGATTATACTGAGTACCAATTTGCTCAAGTCTTTTTCATTCATTTAACCTTTTTGATCAAACACTTAAATTCTCCAACACACACAGAAGGGATCGATACCGGCTGGGGTATGAACTTTGGTTGTTTGCATGGGCACATGCCACTAAACTAGACCACAGCCAATGAACAGCTTACATTCTCACTAGTCATATAGAAGAAGGGCAAAAACAATTGTGCTATCTTGCAGAATAAGAGAATGGAGATTGATAGACTACAGCATTCTTTAGGCGTGTAGCAGTTAATATTTCATTGTTTTGAGCCAAAGAATAAAGTAAACAAGTCCTCTCGCAATAGGCTTTAAAGCAGCACAATCTGTTTTGAAGATTAGTTACAGCATCCCTTCAATTCATATATTTTCTATACAATCTTTAATTTGTAAAGACAACTTCTGACAAGAACATGTTAAACAATTTTCAAAAGAAATGCATTTCTTATGCATGCCTACAATTCTAATTAGTAGAGCGTATTTCCATATATTTGATTTCATTCAGCCTTCTTGTCAAGTCAGTTGGAACATAAATTTTGCGAACAATGGATTGAGTTTCAAAGAAAAAGATCGTTGTCAGAAGAAACAATATGTTTGAGATTTTGACAAAAAATAAACAGCTACGTCTTTTCCTTCAACTTTGTAACATCAAAACCTGCTTGATATATTCTATATGACTGAATTATCACATGTATTTGAATTTTGAACCATTCATTTAATGTGATTTCCACACCAGGAGTTGGAAGTCCTAAATATTTCCAAGATCCTAAAGATGTTTGGCATATAATGCCTTTGGAAAATGACTAACCCAAAATTTTCTTAGCTAACCTTCCCAAATGATCCAATGGACCTTCCCAATTAATCCCTCCAACTCTTCAAAACGGCCCAACCTTTAAAAAAAACAGAATATGCACACAAGGTAAACATAAATGGAGCCATAAAATTTAGCGATATCCTAAACGTAAAAGTTGGTCCAAGCAATATCATAATGCCTGATTCATGAGAATGGTAGACCAACTTACCTGTTACTTTCATGCTACTGGAAAATTTATTATGAATGATATCTTACAACATAATTGATACTTTTCCAAGCATATCATCCATGAATTATGAACATTTTTGAACATCGTGAAGAATGTAAGCCTCAGAAGTCATTTGAGCTTCATCATAAGCCATAGACAAAGAACAACGAGACATATTCCAATACAGCAGTTCATAGCAATGTCATCAAAGATACTCATAGCCCACTGTGTCTGATTTATCCTTAATGAATTTTGGATGGAAAAACAAGTGAACATCAAATAGGATAAGCCTTGAAACTTTGATGAATTTCATGATAAGTCATGGATGAAGAACAAGGAATTTTTTGCATACTTACAGCAGCTCGTATCATGTCATCAAAGATGCTCATAGCCCAACGCCAATTTCCTGCTCGAGCATGGACATTGATTAAAGCATTATATGTTTCCACATCTGGTTTGCACCTACAGTAAAAATGTCATTATTGCCAACATCTGACAAGGTAGATGTGAATAATCTTGTTTAGTATATAAGCATTTTTCCTGTGCAAACATCAAATGAGTTTGTCCATTCAGATAAGCTGTTAGATCTTTAAAAACCATCCCTTTTTATGTCAAATTTTCTGTCAATAGCAGGTATCCCATTGCAAGCTGATGTACTATTGCCTGGGTGATTTCTTGGTCGTATGGACCATAGAGGCTTACAGAATTTGATAAGTGTTGCTTATCACTTAACAAAACACTAAAGAATTTATAGAAAATACTTTAAGATAAAAGACAGCTATAATTATTTAAGGATATCAATATTTTGAATCACACTTTGTGATTTGATGATGTGACGTGCCATGGAAATGCAATCAAAAAACTCAAAACACCATGAAACCTTAATGATCTTTGGAAAACACTAAAGAGCATAGAAGCTAGCTATTAAAAAAACCAAAAAACAAGGTTTCAGATCACACTTTGTGACACAGCGATGTGATTCATTGGGCAGCTTTGATTCAAGAAACTATTGTGGACTGGAAATGCAATAAAAAATTTAAAACTCCCTGTAAAGCTAAAAACTTGAGAGTTTGAGGACAGCATTTAAGAAAACAAAAAATTGGCTATACAAAAAGAAACAAGAAAAGTACAATGATATTACACAACCTTGACCTTGAGAATGCTTCATCGACTTCGATGCTTGAAATGTTTGATGAGCATTGCTTAACACTTAATTTATGGAAGAAACTTAAAAATAAGAACTGGATATAGTTAAATTTAAAAACATCTACATTTTGTATCAAATTGTGCGGCGGCAATGATGTGAAGGAACCTTGATTGAAGAAAACCTCATGAACCATAGAAGCTTAAAGTCTTTAATTAGTATTAATTAACACTTAAAATGCTTAAGTATGTGTAGGCCCATTGGACCCCCTCAAAACTTTTATGAGATTTATTCACTAATAACATATATTAGAGGCCAAAATCAATGATGGAGGTTTGAGGTTTCTGAGTTGGACTTGCATGTTGTTCATCATAGTTAATAGTTGATCTAACTTGGCCATCAGGGCGTCCATGGGTTCAAACCCCCTGAGTTATCCCTTTTGTTTTCCCATTTTGTTGGTTTTTAGGTTACTAACTCCTATAAGTACATATGAAGTTCTTGATTAAGATCCATTGTAAATCACATTTCCAACTAGAATTAAAGTAATAGAAATGATTACACACACAACAAAATTTAACTTATATATTAATCACATCCAAACGGGGTATGTACATCTTGTTTTACTATTTACAATTTCATAAGCTCTATTTAGGATCTACCATCCCCGCTAGTGCATAACTTCTCAATGGGCTCTTCTTGCCCATCAAAATTGAGGGTATAAGCTTGTATCTAAGAGTTGGGACTCATTGGTCCTCATGACCCTCAATTACAACTCTCTCCATGAATGGGGTCTCTCAAGACAACTATAGGTTTAGGCTTGGCTTTGAAATAGCAAAAGGTTCAAATCTTTTCTTGTTCGTAGTAGGCCATTTCCGCCTCTCCTTACGAAGTTGTAAAATGGCCTCAGTCATTGTTTCTGTGAATGTGCAACCAAAGTAATCAAACATGGTCTTGTTTCTCCATTGAGAATTTGATCTTGGGATACAACCCTTTTTTTGGTGGGTGTGGGATCCGCCTCTTGTAACAACATGTTTTTCTATTATAGGTTTTTGGGTGGCGAGCTCCTAGGTCTATTGCTAAACTCGGCAGCTCTGATACCAAATGAAACGGTATCTTTCATTCTAACAAGAAGTTAAAGGAAATTGCATGCAACTTGCAATAAATAGACACTAGCTCAACATTTGCATAAACAAATCTTTTGCATATATATATATATATATAGACTTCCTCTTATCTTGATCTAACAAGTAAACATTAAGTACAAAATAAAAAGATGTAAAGGTAAGAGATTCTATTATAATCTTTCTTACCTAAGTCGCCAGTTTGGGTTCGGGTTCAAGTTTGGGTTCGAAGAACCGGTTCGCCGATATAGAAAATTTTTGAAAAGGGGTTTGGGTTTGTTTGGGTTTGTTAGTACAAAAACATGTAAAAATAATGTACATATACATATTTATGCAGCCTAAAAGCATGAGTTACGATTAGAATGTCAAATAGTATAATAAAAATATTTAAACAACAAAAACACCATAAACTTGTAATCATAGCATCATGAATCAATATCATGATCATACCATTATAGCATCATATACTTCAAGTTCAACATCAAAGATTCAAAATATTAAAATGTCAAGTGATAAATCATAACATCAAGTTCAAATATCATTGTTTCAAGTTCAACTAATGGATTAAAAATTTATTGATATTCTTCTTCTTCATCATCGTCGTCATCTTCTTCTTCTTCATCTTATCTTCTACATTGGCATTAGTCGATTTACAAACAGTGCTAAGACCAATGGGATAAGCTGCACCAATAACATTATTGGTGTCAAAATCTCCACATTCAGCAAGTGCAAGCTGAGAAGTGGAAGCATCCAAGTCTGCAAGCCCTGCATTTATATACCACATCTTCATCTCCCCTTGTATTCTTTATTCTTGTGTGAAACGAGACGCAAGTTGCAATGCACATATACCGAGTTCTCCACTCTTTTTAATTGCAACCCATTGCATTTTACTGAGAGGATGAAAGAATATGTGCTCCAATTTACTTCTGATGAAAATGAACTAGCAACCTATGAAGATAAGACAAAGTCAAAAATTCTAATAAAAATTACTAGCAATTTATGAAGACAAAGGAAACTAAAAGTTTTTAAATAAAACTTACTTGTGATATAATTTTGATTGCAAGGGGCTGCAACATTTGGAATCTTTGGCCATGGAGGTACCACCAACTATGAGCATCCTTCCTAAACCGATGACGAAGAGCATCATTACTAAGACCTCTTGCATTCACAAACTCTATGAACTCATGTGTAATCAAATCTCGCATATCATCATCAAGAAAGAGTCTTTCAAATGCTGTCTTGTACCCATCATACACTTTTAAATCTCTATATGGTGGCAGTCTTCCTAGTAGATCAATATATTGGGTGCTATAATATTTCGGTGTCAATACATAGGCAAGCAAATGTAGAGGAGTGGTCATCTTGTTCCATCATTCTTCAACAATTGCTTGCAATTCTTTGAAGAAGGTCTCCTTGAGATTTTGCTCTTTTTCATTTACAATTTACTTCATCTTCTCAAGCATTGAGTCTATGTCATCATAGGCCTTTGCAAGGCAATGCCTATCCATGTTAGTGTGCTGAAGAAAGCTCATAATGGGCTTGGTGAACTTAAGGAGATACTCCACACGTTCCCACCATGTGTCATCCAATATCATTTGCTTAATTTTGGTTGCCCTCTCAGTGTTTCTTTGCCTCCATATAGACCAATTATTGCCCAATTACCATATTGCAAAGTGCCACTTTCACTTGCACAAGTCATCTCAAGACGATTAAGTTTGATGCATAATGGGTCTCAGCAACCTTTAACAAAAATTACAGCAAAAAAAATACAACTATTAGAGACATACTTTAAAAAAGAATACACATTACACAATCAAATTAAGAAAATCAGAAATTGTAAAATACTAATTTTATTTATTTAAACTAAATTACTACTTCAAATTCAACTTCGCTTACCTTCAATAGCTCCAAATGTGAGAATAATCTGAAAATTCCTTGAGTCATGTGGTGGTTTGTGACGAACATCTGGATCTCCTCAGCCTCTTCATACACCTCTTTGATCCATCCAATTTTGTTCCCAATCTTTTGTAGCATAAGATTGAGAGAATGGACCGCACAAGGTGTCCAAAAGATATGTTGATATCGCTCTTCAACCAACAAACCAGGAGCTCTACGATTCTTTGTGTTGTCCGTTAGGACTTGGACAATGTTTCTAGCTCCCACTTGTTCAATGGAAGAGATGAGAATATCAACAATAAATGGCCCATTTTTTACTTGCCCCTCACAATCCATGAATTTCAAAAGCATTGCCCCTTTAGAGGACACTGCCATGACATTGATCAAGGGATGATTTCTTGCATCTTTCCACCCATCTGAAATAATCAATACCCCTATCTCAATCCATGAATCTCATTGGGTCCGTTTGATTGCTGGAATTAAATAACACTGGAATTTGACAATTCTGGAAGTTATAAATCTGGAAAATGGTTTTTGGAATACGGCTGGAACTATTCAGTTCACCTGGAATTCACCTGGAATTCATAATGAGAAGATGGAAAATGTTGTTTGCATATGAATTTCAAAATATTATAAGTTTTGCTTTACCCCCAATTCCCATTTAAGTGGAATTGGAATTGATTTTCCAATTCCACTTATTTAGATGGAAGATTCAAATGCTGGTTTTGGAGGTAAATGGGAATTAACAAGTCCATATTCCACTTTCATGTTTTGAACACAAACATCGAAAATGTCGATTCCGGGACTTGGTAATCCCAATTCTAGTCTAATTCCAGCAAACAAACGGGCCCTTATGGGCTTCAAAGCATCATCAATCCCCTTGACCTCTCTATCCAACAAGGTGGTTCGTACTCTCTCATAACCGGGGCCCTTATACCCTCTTCGAGCTTCATTGACATTTTTAACATCTTCCAATATGGGGAGCGAACAACACTAAAAGGAAGCCCATTTGCAAATAAGCATCTTGCCACATCAATGTTGGCAATTTCCCAACTCTCATTTTGAAATGCAGTTTCCAATGGTCCCTTTCTTCTATGTGTAACGGGTGCTTCAGTTTCAGTATCAAGGTCAACTGAGGTAGTATAAAAGGGGTGGTCTTCTATCACAATATTTGTAGAGGGGGGTTGCATTACCTTTGATTTTTTTTTAATTTTACTATCAATGGTTGTATTTGTCTACGTGCTTCTCTCTCTTTTGTTGCTTCATGCCCCACAATATATCTTAATACGGTATCATTTGGTACAGGTAGAAGAGAGGTGACTCCTCTTCTAGGGATTCCACACAAATGGCTTACCACCCAATAGTATGAACTATTCCTTTCTACATCACAACCCCGACATTTCCAACAGAATGCACCACCTCCTGGAAGGGCTCTTACAATATCAACATACTTCCACAAAGGAGAATCAAAATGGGGTTCTATTCTTTGTTCAATATTACCTGCGAAGGAAGAGGCAGATGTCATTGTAATTCCTTTTCCTATGGCAAAAAATTTTATACTATTCAACATAAAAACAAGAGAACGAAAAATTCAAAAAACTAAAACATAGATCTTAAGGACAATCAAAGAAAAATGAAAAAAAATTAAAAACTTAAACAAACAAAAAAATCAAATGGATAAAAAACTTACATTTTCCACTCATTGTAAGCTTGCAAAGGTGTAGGAATTAGGCACAAACACTTGATGAAGATCCACAAATCAATCTTCCAACTCCTTGCACAACCACACTCTTGCTCAACCACCTATTTGCTCCACCTCAAGAGAAAACAACCTATTTGCCCACCACAAATGAAAGTTAGAAGCCAACAGAAGTCTTTAGAATCCACTTTTTAGGGTCCACTTTTTAGGGTTGTGGATGTCAAAAATTAATTAAATTTGGAACAACAAAAAACTTAGCCAATGACTTTGACCGCCAACAGGACCAAGTTCGTGTTGGTATTACCGATAAAGATGCAACCAGTAAATGGTAAAAGTGGTGTTGTCATTGATGTCATCAACTAACATTGTCCAAATAGGGAACAGGTGACAATAGTAGTAAACAATTGACAAGTGAAACTGTGTAGGGAACCAGTGACACATATTGAGCAGAGATGCACTTTTTGCTCTGAGTAGCGACTGATGAAATAAAAACTGTGACCAGTGAAGTCTCTAACCAGAGCAGTGACTGGTAAGTATATGACCGGAATAGAACCGGTACAGACAGATAAAACAAAAATGACAGGTAAAGACAGACCTGTACACTGCATAAGGAAGGGTGTAAACCGATCATCTTTGATCGGTGAGATATCATTGAGAGTGGTGAACTGGTGAAAGTCGCAGTTGACAAACACTTAAGACTCTTCTACCGAGATTTGTTGCACAAATCACACAAGATTTTGTGTTACAAAAAAGATCGGTGAAAGGCACAATTGAAGAATTTAATGCTGAAATTTATGGCCTTAAATCATGGTGGAATTTGGTGCAAGGGAAAGTATGTGACACGCATCTGATGTTTCCTTTACAAAATAGAAACACGACTGCATGGCAGATCTCTTGTTGAGAAAAAGCTTGTGTCATGCATCTGATGTTTCCTCTCATAACTGAGACTCGACTGGATGATGGATCCAAAGGAGATCTTCGCGAATACTACAACATGCAAAAAGCGAGAAAGGCAAAGGAAATCTATTTATTCTTCAGCCAACGAAGAATATCATTTGCCTTCATTCTGCCAAAAAAAAAGAGTGAACCTGTACGCTAAGCAAAGCTACGATAAGGGAAAAGGAGAAGAGAAGAAGAACAAGAGAAGACTGTGCAAGGAAGCACAACAACCTGAAGAGAGCATACCTGTGGTGCCTGGTGATGACTCTCAATGGATGAAATAGCAATCTTATCAGGCTCAACAAAGTTGTTTTAAAGGATCAACCCCTCTATTGCTCTCTGACAATTGCAATAGTAAAATCCCAGTATTTGGGTGGACATTAACAGGTCCCTTGTATTAAATCCCTTAACCGGGTGACATCTAATAGATGTTCTAAAGCCCTATAACATTGAAGGCTTTAACAGGCCTATTTTAAATCCCTTAACCGGGTCGCATCTAACAGTGCGTTTGTAATCCTTTAACAAGGAAGGCTTTTACCAGGGCGCACTTCAGAAGAGTGCAAAATTTGTGAGTTCACTCACATTGTGGTTTTCTCCCGCTTTGGGTTTCCACGTGATACATCTGGTGTTCTATACTACTGTGATCTTGTGTTAGTTATTTCTCTTTTAGGATATGTTCTGCATGCAGTAATAGTTAATTTTTATCAGAGTGTTTGAAGTTTTAGTGGGTGTCGATTCACCCCTCCCCTCTCAGCATCGGTTGGGACCATCAGTTCGTCGGTGGTTCTCATAAATATTAAATTCGCCTAGGTCTGAACTGGGCATGGTCTAGTTCGAACCACCCCCTTGTGGGTCGGACCCACAGGCAAACCGAACTAGAACCGCGTACTAGTTCATAACATGGCTGGTCAGAGGGCCTTAAGGGGCGAACTAGACATCTTAGATTCGTACCATCACATCAATACATGCTTTCCAAAAATTAAAAAAATTAAAGTAGGGTTTAAAGTCTACAAAGCTCTACTTAGGCGTTATGAATTCCAAACAATTCTTGGCTTGTTTTGCTTGAGAGAGCGTTATTAGGGTGTTTTTCCTCCAACCACAGACCTGGCAATCCCCAACACAACTTCCTTACGGAAATGGCCCTACCCTTCATGAGGTTGTAGACACAAGACTAGGTCTAGTTCCATCTAAGCCTAGTGTTTAGATACCTACCCAACTCTAGTTAATCACAAAGCTATAGACTCTGTTAGTTATGTACGATCCTCTGACTAGGTTATATATCTAGACTTGGTGAATAGACTAGCGCAAAAAAACATTTGTGCCATCTTGGCCAAAGGTTTTAATTATTCTTGCTAGGCATGGCATACATGCAGTAAACTATCTACCCATCCTTATATGGCTTCACTTTTGCATCTCCTAATGGTTACAAATGACCAATTATTTAGGAAGACAAGTGGCTTGGGAACATGCTCTTGTGGCATTCTGTCCCTAACTATTGTTGGATGAGGATCAATCTAGTTACAGTTGGGATTGCACATCCATACAAAGATATAAGCCAAGACTCAACTCAACTTCGTCTACTTACATATACATGTGTATGGTTGGGTTCTATGTTAGTAATGATCACTCTTACCATGGTACTAGTTGATACTGACCAATTAGTTTTTCATGGGTGACTAATTAGAAAGTTTACGGAGTTGCAGATTCTTTTAAAGTAATTCCATTTTTTAACGATTAACAATAATATTGATAAGCGTAGAAGCAATAATATATTAGAGGCTGTGATTACAGAAAGTTAGGGCAGCAAACTCATTTTCTATAAAGCGATGAACTGAGGAATAAAGAGAAGCAATTTGTATAAGCAATGCATACAAAGAAGTGAAATATGATATAATGAAGGGAACATAAATTAAGGAGAAACATTAGTTAACCAATGATATTACTAAACAGAGTAGCCAATAGGATCTAAGCAAAGCACGCCTTTCAATGACATGGATTTTGTTTCCTTTTAACTTTCATCAGACCGGAAGCATCTTAGACGAATCATATTTGGCGCATGTAATTTATCCTTTTTTGTTCTTGGATGTTTTGAGTTCGAATCACACCGAGCATGATGTTGAGATTCAAAATGATATTGAGAGGAGTTTTGAAAGAGTTTTCTTGCTTGGTGAAAGCTCTCGTTAATTGAGGTTGTCCCTGCTCGTGTTATGACCCTTATGAAACAAAGGCATTATCTATGAGGTTGATGTATTAAAGAAGCAAATACAATTTATGTGTTGTGATTTTATTAAGAGAATCTCAATTATTAAACAGTTATTATCATTCATAGAGCAGCGATTAATAATGGAGTGAATATTTAAAAAGATGAAATACCTTCATAAGGCAGCCATCCACTAAAAGGTAGCGATCATTATTAAGAGACAACAGAATTAATTAAAAGAGTTAAATGGATGTCAAGAGAAGAACAAGTAATTGATATGAAGACAACAATTAGAAATTGATAAGGATATCAAGTACCATTTGAACAAGCAATAGATTCATTAGTTTCAATTCATCGAATCGGTAAAACAAGCAAGAACATCCATCGATACATTTCAGTCAGCAATCAAGGAAATATAAGGGTACTGACCCAGATCAATTGCAGCAAGTCATGTTCATTCAGTGATAAAACAAAGGAGAGCAGATCGCATAAGACACCATTCAAGATATTGATTGCAGATCACATAGGCCACCATCCAAGACACTGATTGCAGATTGCATAAGCCTCCATCCAAAATATTGATTGCAGATCAACAGAAGAAGGAATGATATAAGCCAATCTTCAGCATTTGAACCCTTCAAGAAGCAATATACTAAAACAGTAAGGAAGTGCCAAGCAAACTATACACGTATATTCTTGACTTAGGAGGAACAATTTCTTATGAGAAGGAATAATTGATTTAGTGAAGGTCCATATATCAGACCAGATCAGTCATAATCTAATCAACTATGAGGAGGTTTATTCATCAAGGAATCAATCAATATTCAATCTAGGAGGTGGGGACATTACACTTTCTTTTTAAAAGAACTTCATTATCTTGATGCACGTGTATGCATGCATGTAAGAGCAGAGATAACATGTATATGTATGCATGTAGAGTGCAGAGATAGCATGTATATGCATGCGTATAGTATTGCAGAGATAGCTTGTATATACATGCATGTAGGGTGCAGCTATGTCACGTACTTGAGTGCATATAGAGGAAGAGAATAACTTACTAATCCCCGGGTAATCCAAGTCCTATTTCATGCAAAGAAATGTTGGTAGGCTAGTGAGCCTAATCTATAAGGGCCCGCTTGGTAGCGGACCGTTTCCAGCATTTAGCTGGAATTGGCATTTGTATATGGCCATTTCGTCGGAATCCTCAGTTTGGGTGTGCAATATGAAAGAGGAAGACGAATTTGTTAATGCTCATTTTCGCCCAAAATGAGCATTAACATCTCCCTTCAAAAAGGGTGGAATTGAGATTTGATCGCCAAATTCCACTTTTTAAAATCCCGTTTTATAAATCGCCGTCGGGTCCGCGGGCTGATTAAGGCATTTTTTGGCGGCCGCGTTGGTTTTCCCGTTCACTGGTTATTAGGGCATTCTGCATTATTTGTTTGAGCAAGTTTATCTATTGAAGGTGGCGTTTGTGTGTTCTCTGTTGAAGGCGTTTCTCTGTTGAAGGTGGCGTTTTGTGTGTTCTCGCTCTGCATTCCTCTCAAAACTTAAAAACGATATGCATTTTATTATTAGTCTGCTTTGAAATCGTTTTGTGTGTTCTCGCTCTGCATTCCTCTCGAAACTTAAAATCGGTATGCATTTTATTATTAGTACTAATAGGATCATACAATGCATGTTTGTTTGCAGTTGCAGTTTGAATTGTGTAAACCCTACATTTCATTGTTTGTTCACATTTTTTGTTTTCATGTAAGAAAAGACTATACCTCTATGACTAGATTTGCATCTGTCGTACTTGGAATTGATGTCTGTCCAAATGCCAACAAGTAGAAAAGTGAGAGAGCGTCCTCTGGGTTCAACAATGGCAATTGATACAGTCGACTAGATGCGTTTTTGGGAATGGTAGAAGCGTCTCTGGTTGTAATAAGGGTTTTGTATCCTGGAGCTTGAAATAGTAATTTCTCCAAATTATCCCTAGACCAAACATCATCCAACACCACCAAATCTGGTTTTTCATTTGCTTTGACTCCCCATCTGAATGGCTAGTTGAGAGGAATTGGAATTTGCATTTAACTATACATTATTCAATTTTTGGGGATACCATTTGGCTAAGATGCTCCTTGAAAGAAACTGTGAGACTGAATATTCAATGTTCATAAATGAGAAGCCTGGAAAGTGGCATAGATATCTACTTTCTGTAGCTGGGGGATTTTACATGTGCCAAAAGGTATTTGTCATTTTCCATATATTATCTATGTCAAGTTTTCTCCAAAACTCAATTTGCTCAAAAGCATAAAATGACAAAATTATAAATATCTGCTGGTTGGTGAAAAATAATGGTAGGCATTCTGTAAAGTGAATTTTTACATTCTACCAAATAAATTTGGTGTTTGATATATGTGATTTTTAAAATTCAGGGATTGCCTTTCATGGTGTAATGGATAGTCAAGGCAATCCACAAGGATGGGATTTGAAAGTACGATTTTGACATGGTTTACCTTGCATGACATGGTTTATCTTTTCCTTACCTATTCTGAAAACAAAAATAAAAAATGTAACCCTCAAATTTCCATTACAAGTTTTCAAAACAAAAACTGCAATCTCAAGTTTCAACATTTCCCTTCCAAATTTTCAAAATTGAAATCTAGACATTTTGCTTACAAGATTTCAAAACAAAATGAAAAGTACCCCAAAGAAGAAAGCCAACTCCTGATTCTTAATGTTTCTATTGTTTGTGAAATCTATGTGTGACAGTGTCTTTACTACTATAAAATCTGTCAAGTGATTCTTGGGCTGAGAAATTTGAAACAAAATTGTGTATATCTTACCATAATAAAGAAAACCAAATAAGAAAGCATGCAAGGGCAGCATTTGGGCAAAGCCTAACATACTGAAAGGTAAAGGCAATGGAGTCTAAAGAGTTGTCCAAATAAAAGAGAATCTATTATCAAGTTGAATAGGCTGACTGGTGGTAGTTACAAGAGACATTTTTAAATTTCACATAGACTTCTCTATCTCTTCTCAGTCACCCTTATATAGAGAGATATATTGAACCTCATGTCGATGTGAATATCATCCCTCAAAAACTGCCTGTTGTAGATAGAGGACATCAACATTAGTCAAGAAATTTTGGCAATTTATTGCCTAAAGAACGATATGAATCAAAAAGCAGATGATTCATAAAAGTGAAATTGGAGGCCTCTCACATTCTTCCAAACTCCAGCAGAGATCATAGCAAGAAAGTATCTGTTGGGGATACAAGTTGGGAAACATTGTCAAGTGCTAAGTCTTTGTGACATGTGTCCCTTGCTTCGGGAAGGCCCGTAATAGTATTGAATGGCCCTCTGTTGAGCTAATTTGAAGATGTTATATATTGATGACCAATTTATCAGGCAGGTATAAGGTGTTGATTGAACAGGGTTAAAATCTCCCCTCATCCTTATTTGTTATTTATGCAAAGGCAATTCATTATTTGATAAGGCATTCATCCCATGCCCTTCCAGTTAAACAAATGAGTTTTCCAGATAAAGAGAACTTACTTAAATCCAATTTGCAGTTGAAACTGTTCTTTTCTCTGTTTTGGAAGAAGGTAACCTATGCAACTTGATCATAAATTCTGTGTGTACTGTATTACAATAAAAGCTAGATATATTGAACCTCATGTTGATGTGAATATCATCCCTCAAAAACTGCCTATTGTAGATAGAACAAACTTGACAATTTCAAGTATACAACACTAATCTTAATAAATCTGACACTTAGTACTACATAGTCTATTAGCCCTTACAACATACCCTCTACCTGAAATCTTAAATAAAGCAAAATACTTTAAACCATACAGAATTTATTTTAAAAGTGGACACCTTAGAAACTTCAACCTTAGAAAAAGTCATACGGGATTTGTTTTAGAATTTGGCATTCTTTGAAATTCAAATATGTTTTCCCTTTCAATTTTCTCTTATTCTGATGATTAACACAATTTAATCCAAAACTTGACATTCTTTGAAATTCGAATATCTTTTCCCTTTCAGTTTTCTCATATTCTAATGATTAACACAATTTAATCCAAAAATACCAGTAATATAACATTATGAATTGTAAAAATCTGACATCATTAATCAGAAAGCAGTCAAGAATATAGGTCCTACAGACCAATTTAGCCTCAATTTAGTATTGGATTTTCATGTTATCTAATTCGAGTGTGTTTTCATGATGCCATTTTGGCTAGTTTCGTAAATGTTAAATACAACAGTGGTTGATTAATTTGTTAAATACATGGGCATGATTGAAGTGTTAGACACTCCATCAACCAGTTTGAAAGACCTTGCTGTTTATAGGTTGAGAATCGTAAATGAATAATTTGTGGTTGAAATTTAACATAATTTTGATTTGGTGACTTGACTGTTGCATCATATTTTGTATTTAAATTTGGTGATAATAAAGTTATATGTTTCTAATGGCACTAGAAGATTGATCTGTTTATTCATATTCGATGTTTGTGTACTTTTATTTCATTTTTTAGAGTATAAATGTCATTGACTGATTATTGCTTATATAGCTAACTCAAGACAGAGAAGGCCACTCTCTCACCCATTTCATAAAAAAACCCTTTTTTCTTAAGCCAACTTACACAATCATTCCATCCTAGATGATCAATATTAATTGATAAAACTCTGCTATCAATTAAAATAGATATGAAACATTTTATCAATTAAAAAACATTTTGCCTAACAGTTGGTCTTTAAATAGATATGAAACTGTTGCTTGATTTTTCCCTAGTACTTGCAGCAGGTCGCATACTTTGCAGAATTTAACAAGATTGGTATTCAATAAATTTTGCAAGAAAGCTTTAAACATTACATGGAACTTATCAATACATGAAACTACCATTCATGTCTGTATCTTGTTTGACAGTTTTTCTTCTAAACGGGATTGAGAGAACAGTAATTTGGCCCTAAAATTCCAATTGCACCTTTTCATGTGGAAGATAGTAGACCATATATAATTACAATACTGATTCAATGTGCAACAGAATGAACACTGAATCAGTGTTCATTCTGTTGCACACTGATTCAGTAGACCATAGTATGTTTACACAGTCTACTATGGTCTACTATGTTCATACAGTATGCTTGAATGGTCAATATAAAACACTTAATCCATCTACTTGTATGGTCAATGTAAAACACTTAATCCATCTTATACTAGAGCATATATAGTACAACTGTATGAACATAGTAGACCATATATAATTACAATACTGATTCAGTGTGCAACAGAATGAACACTGAATCAGTGTTCATTCTGTTGCACACTGATTCAGTAGACCATAGTATGTTTACACAATCTACTATGGTCTACTATGTTCATACAGTATGCTTGAATGGTCAATATAAAACACTTATTCTGTGTATTAAATGTGGAGAGCTGTTTAAATTGTTCGATATGATGGTTTTGTCTGGAATGTTTCTGAAAGTCCTGCCAATGTCCAAATCTTATGTGGGGCCTTATTTTATCTTGCCACCTTATATCTTGACAGTTTATGCACTTATTGCATATGGTGCATTACATTGATATTCCCAATGTTGAGGGGATCTTTCAAGTCTTAAAAATAGAAAAAAAAATTTCTTAAATTATATTTCTCTCATCAGTTGCTAGGTGTAGTGCTAAGTTGGGGGCCTTTCAGCTAGTACATCTCAAGTTTGATACTGGCAAGGCTGCCTTCAGGTGTGTATTGAGTTCTCTTGTCTGTTAATAAAAGGAGGCAAACCAAAATTACTTTTTTACAGCTTATCTCTCTTCTTTTTCTTTGGCATTTAATAATTTGGCTTTTCAGTCAGCATTTGAAAAACAGAGTGAAGGAAAAACCAAAATGCTTAAGCTGAGAATGTCAAGAACAAAGCCTGATTGGGTTAGATTAGGATGGCCACAGCTAGTCTTAAAATTATGTCCCGTGGATAAAAATAAGAAGCCCACAGGTCACCATGTTAAATCTCAAGATACCAATGTGACACAGATTTACAAGTCTTCCCTTTTAAATGTAGCTGAATGAAAAAAACAAAATGCATTGCTAAAATGTTTGCTTCATATTAAATGTTCATTTAATCCATCTGCTTATGTGGTCAATGTAAAACACTTAATCCATCTTATAAGTTTTTCCTTTTTTTGACAAACAAATACAACAAATATTAAGTATACAAGTAGATGGATTAAGTGTTTTATATTGACCATTCAAGCATACTGTATGAAGTATGAACATGGTAGACCATAGTAGACCATAGTAGACTGTGTGAACATAGTAGACCATATATACATGCATACTTAGCTACATGCAAATGAGAATGGATAATAAAGAAATATATTACAAATTGTTGGATATCATGCATAAATGCAATATTTTGGATTATATGCCACTGTTGTATGACTATTTCTTTAATATCCATTCTCATTTGCATGTAGCTAATGATTGCATACAACAGGTGGTGTGGTGATGTCCTTCACAGAGCTGATGATGAGCATGGACGATGAGGTTGCAGTAAGCCAGTCAACTTCTTCCTCCAAGAAGGTTGTGTGGACCCGAGAGATGGAACGAAAGTTCCTAAACTTGCCCCACGATCAAGTTCACCTAGGAAGGAAAGGCGAAGGGGGCTTCAAAAAAGAAGCTTGGACAGCCATTGAGAGGAAGTTCAATGCTGATTTGAACCTTAATTTGTCAAAGGAAAATTTCAAAAATAAGCTTAAAGGATGGAAGCAAAGTTTTAGAGTGATGAGAGAGTTGAAGAATATGAGTGGGTTTGCATGGAATGAAGATACTCAAAGTGTGGATGCTGATGACATGGTGTGGGAGGAGCTTCTAAAGGTAACAAGTTGTTTTGAATATGTTGGTCTTAGCAATATTTCCTTCTTATTAAGTCAGATAGAAGACAAAGATCTAATTCATTCATCATGACAACATGCAGAGAAAAGAATTCAAAAGTGCCAAAGTGTACAAGAGACAACCCTTCCAGTACTACAATGACCTAGCCATCATTGTAGGTAATGACATAGCTGAAGGTGCTGCTGCTACTACTGCAGCAGAGACAGAAGAAGGGCTCAATATGGATGGGCCCGCCTACGTGGATTGTGATGAGGATGTCCCTATGAGTACACCGCTTAACACTACAACTGATTTGGATGATGAATTATATCATTCCAATCAATCGAGTGCAAGTAGGAGTCAAAATCCTTCAACATCGTCACCAAGGAGGGCAAAGAGGAAGAAGGCATCCATTATTGGTTCGATGGATGTGCTTTGTGATACTATGAAAAGAATAGAAGAGGACTTCCGTGCACCTCTTGTATTCAAAGTGGACTGTTCTGACTCAGATGCTGTCTTGCGTAATGTCTATGAGGCTCTCAGAGCCATCCCTGATTTGAGTCCACAAACTATGATAAAAGCATATGACACCTTCATGGCTGAAAAAGATAGAACCAAAGGGTTCTTGCAAATGAATGACGAGGAGAGGCTGCAGTATATTGCCGTTAAGTTTGCAGAACTCTAGATACTTTTTTTTTTCATTTTAAAGTATTGTTACTTAAACATTGACAGACCTCTAGATAGATACTTGTCTTATCAACACCATGATGATATTTAATTTACTGTTATTTCATGCTATTTCAGCCATAATGATATTGTTTTTTATTGTTATAAAGTATGCATTATAATATTTTTCTGCTATTTCAGCCATGATGATATTGTTTTTACTGTTATTTCATGCATTATCAGATAACATAATACCAATAGATATTGATGTTAAGATGCTTCTGTTATAAAGTATGCATTCTATGTTTAACTCATCCCAAAAAAACTCAAGTTGACATATGAAACTACACATGTAGTTGTCATACAATGTGGGCAGAGTTTTCACCAATCTTTTGATTGCAGTCAGTTTTTGAAGTAGGACGACTGACTTCTTCGCTTCTAACGTTAAATTGGACATTTGAAATCCAGATAGTTTGTAAGAGGCCTGATATAATATTGATACAGTTAGGTCATATTTTAAATAGCAACCTCATTGATAATATATCGGCGGTACTATATAATGTGAACATTTACAGTTAAAGGGATCGATATGAAAATACTGTTAATAATGCAATATAATAGGTGAGTGTTAGATCCCAGTTTATGCTCTGAAAACTGAAATATTTTAAAATATAAAATCTTAAAAATAAGTATTAAAAGTTAATTTCTATAAATTTTGTAGCTGTAACCAAAGTAAGTAAATCTTTCTATGCACTTACCCTATACTAAATTGTAGTTTTCATTATAGCAAAAAGATTTAGTAATGTGATGCACTTACTGTGTTTGTTGGGTTAATTATATCAGATAATTGTATTTACCAGTCTACCAATTAACTTGGCGTTCAAAGTTTCCAAACAAACCAACAAAATATAAATAGCGTTCACCTATTATAGTGGGCTGTGGAATAGTCTCACTTTAATTAAGATTCACATTGAGAATTAGCTTTCACATTCACTGTGTTGAGTGGCTTGGTTTCATCAGATAATTAAAGTTATCCATGTAACAGTTCATATGGTCCGAAATTTCCAAGCAAAACAAAAAAAAAATATAGAACTGAAATGTTTTATATAACTATTACCCCCAGCTTCTGACAATTTAGAAAGTGTCGGTGGCATTGGAAAATGTTAACAGTGAATTAAATGCAGAACATGATTGTTGATTAGACAAATTCAATGCTACAATATGACGTTAGAGATTACGTCAGTAGAAGAAACAATAGTTTCCATGCACGGTGTGTCTTCACACCACCATTTCGTTGTTGGATTTTGTTCTTCCCCATCTTCTATGTACGAGTATAGATGTGTTGTTAGATCCTTTCAGTTTCAAATAGAAAGTCTGTTTAATCAACCATGGATTGTGATGAGTAGATTTGATTATGTGAAAATTCTAAAATTTTATGAAGTGTATTTAATCAACTATAAATTGTTATAGCATCGATGACTTCGGTGAATGCGCCTGTGTCAATGTGGTGTTGGCCGTTGCATATTATGGACGTCACAGACTTCACAAAATCCCGGGCGTCAATTTTGGAGTTGCCCAAAAAAGGTTTGGATATGTAATTAGTTTTATGTTTAAAAAGAATGTGACAATTTATTATTTTAGGAAGAACTGATGTAGATTTGGTATTGCAGGGAAATCGTAAATGCAAATTCTTTAGGTGGGTCAATGAACCCAATTGTACGTCTACTCCAGCTACAGCTACACCAGCGTTATGTCAACCCCATCTACATCCCTACCTAGCGTTATGTCAACCCCATCTACATCCCTACCTGACGTAGGGAATGAGTGCAAGGAGTGCAAGGCCAGAGAGGCAAAATTATTTTCAATGGCGAGAGCAGAAATCATGTTTCTGCGATGCATTCTTTGTGTAGTATGTGCACTACTTTTTTGGGAACATATGCGCAAATGTAGTTAATAGACAGATATTGTAGATACATGAAATTTTTTATAAGTAGATACGTTGGACATATATATTGATAAACTCAAGAACTTTTTTGTTGTTTATGACTCACTTACGATTTTGAAAATAAAATTAAACAAAATTAAATATTAACCTTATTAAAAAAAAGTTGAATTTTTTTTTATGATTTTCTATATAAAATTCAATAAAATATTTATGGTTTTCCCTATAAAATTATATAAAATAATAAAATAAATCATAAAATGAACTAATAAAAAAAAAATTTACTATAAAAAAATATTAAAATAGTTCAAAAAATAAAATAATAATCATAGTCAAATTCCAATTCTAGTTTTAAAAAGTGAAACCAAACGGAGGATATACATCTTCTTGCTCATATTCTGGGTCAACCAAACAATCCTAACTATAATCCGAAAATGAAAATCCGGATTATCAAATCCATGATTTGACCATTTCCAGCATTTGATCAAATCCATCATTTTCTAATTCCCGCTACCAAACGGGCCCTTTGGGTGCTGGAATTAGAGCCCATATTCCGGAATTAGATTTCCGGATAATGTCAATTCCATGTTTGTGTCCATCCAAAAAATTAGAATTGGAATTTTGAAATTCTAATTTTGCCCACAAAATAGGCATTTCATCTTCCACTTGAAAAGGTGGAATTAGAATTTGACCACCAAATTCCACTTTTCAAATGCCAATTTTTAAAAATCCGTCGGGCCCGCGTGCAAAGGATAATTATTTTTGAAGTCCGCTAGGGCATTTTGACTGTTCGCATTTTCACCATTCGCAGTTTCATCTTCATTGTTCACACTACGGCTACATTCTGCAACTCCTCCACTCAAAGAAAACCGATCAAAATCTAGTAAACTTTTGAATGACAAACCAACGTCATAGGCATACAAACCAACGTACCTTGTGCACCCAGATACAGGTCTTTTTCCTCTGTGCGCGTGCTATTTCCTTGCATCGGCAGCAGTCAACATTTCTTGCAATTTGGAGGGCCACATCAGTGACTTTTTGGCTGCACCTGCAGGCTTTCAGCGTCTTCTTGGCCCGATCTTCTTATCCCACGTGATTGACGGTCTCTCCGCATAGGGAGCGTCCAAAAATGGCAATTTTTCATGACTGGGCGTAGTTTTTATTTCACCAGCATATGCCATTTCTTATCATCTGGGTCTGTGTTTTTTTTATGAAGGGTTTCCGCTCTTTGACCCACCCCAAACTGCAAGCCTTTGACGAAATTCACGAGAACTAAATACGTAAGAACATCGAATGAAATGGATTTCTTTGATGTTTGAAGTTTTTGCGAAAATTTCTCTTTAGTTCAATGCATATTCCAATTTTGGCACCCAAACGCGAAAACTACATCTTCCAAGTGAACCAAATGGGTCCGACACATATTCCGGAAATCATTTTGAGGATATGTATCTTCTAGAATTGCAGCATCTTCCAGAATTGACTATATCTGGCATTTGGTATTCCAGCACCCAAACGGGCCCTAACTGTTGTTGGTCTTGACAGTTCTCATGTCGCCTTCTTTTATAATAGTATAGTAGTAATTGAGGTATATATATTATTGTATCCTTAGATACAATGGTTTCAATAAATGCCTCTACCAATAATTGTTCCATGACATTGCTTGCAAATCAAGCACCAATATATATATATATATATATATATAGAACTTGCAATACTGAAAGGGTAAGTTGTATTCTAACAGATGTGGCTTATGCCACTTCACAAATGATATTGATTAGTGTATTACTAATGATATAATCGATGAGATTGTATTATATTATGATTATATTATTATATATATAACAAATAGATAATTATCTTGCAAGTGTATTATAATTTTATTATTATTCATCTTTTTTTTATACAATTATTTTTTATTATTAAATTCTATTTTAGAAAGGGGTCATCACAGTCTTCCCTTCCCCAAAATTCCTTGTCCTCGAGCAATTATACATTTTCAACATTCACCAAGAATGTCCTTGATTAAGTTTCGACACTCACCAAGAATGTCCTCGATCAACTTTTGACACTTACCAAGAATGTCCTCAATCAAGTTTCAACACTGACCAAGAATGTCTTTAATCAAGTTTCGACACTCAACAAGAATGTCTTTGATCAAACTTCGACACTTACCAAGAATATCCTTGATCAAGCTTCGACACTCACGAAGAATATCATTGATCAAGCTTCGCACTCACCAAGAATGTCTTTGATCTCTGGATTCCCTTTAGGAGTCTCGACATTCATCATGTATGCCCTCCACCAAGATATTCTTGGATCTCTGGATTCCCTTGAGTAACCTCGACATTCACCATGAATGTCTTGGATCTAGTCTAACACTCACTAAGAATGTTCTTGACACTCACTAAGAATCTCCTTCAATTCTTCTATAAATGACTATAAGTTTGCCATAAAATTCTCTTCACTATTCTCCTATAATGAAGTTCTTTATGCTATCTTAAATTTGCTTTAAATCCAATCACAGTTCTACCACAATATAATCAACCATTCTTTCTCAATGTCTGCTATAAACTCTTCTTTCAGATCTGCAATAAATTCTTTACAAGCCTTATAAAAATATGATGCAATTACTCCCATATATCTTTTCTTCTCAATGATCATATGCTCTTCAATAGATCTTCTCTCATGCCTTCCACAGGTCTGCTATGTCTATACAATATTCCATTAAATCCTCTCTTATTTGATGATTCCTTGTGTTATCTTTTACTCTGTAGGATGGCTGGATCATGCTCCGATACCACTCTATTGTCCCCACCTCCTAGGTTGAATATTGCTTGATTCCTTGATGAATAAGCCTCCTCTTAGTGGATGAGACTATGATTGATCTAGTCTGATATATGGACCCTTTCTCTATCAATTATTGCTTCTCATAAGAAATTTGTTTTCTTCCTCCTAAGTCCAGAATCCACTTGTATGGTTTGCTTGGCACATCCTTACTGTTTTAGTATATTGCTTCTTGACGGGTTCGAATGCTGCAGATAGGATTATATCATTCCTTCTTCTGTCAATCTACAATCAATATTTTGGATGGTGGCTTATGCGATCTGCAATCAATGTCTTGGATGGCGGATTATGTGATCTGCAATCAATATCTTGAATGGCGGCTTATGCAATCTGCTCTCCTTTGTTTAATCAGTGAATGAACATGACTTTCTGTGATCGATCTGGATCAATGCCTTTATAGTTTACTTGATTTCTGACTGAAATGTATCAATGGATGTTCTTGCTTGATTTACTGATTTTGAATTGAAGCTAATGTATCTATTGCTCGTTCAAATGGTACTTAATATCCTTATCAATTTCTGATTGTTATCTTCATATCAATTACTTAATCTTCTCTTGACATCTGTTAATCTCTTTTAATTAATTTTGTTGTTTCTTAATAATGATCACTAGCTTTTAGTGGACGGCTTCCTTATGAAGGTATTACATCATTTTTAAATATTCACTCCATTATCAATCGCTGCTCTATGAATGATAATAATAACTGTTTAATAATTGAGATTCTCTTAATAAAATCACAGCACGTATAAATTGCATTTGCTTCTTTAATACATCGACCTCAGAGATAATGCCTTAGTTTCATAATGTTAGGAAATCAGATCTTTGGGAATATATTCACTGTTGATATATTCAGTAATATTTTTTATAAATGCAGATATATGTATATGATTATCACAATATATTAATACGAATGAAGCTATATCTTAACACTCCCTCTTAGCGAGTGAGTATTAATCATCAAAAGTCTATCATGATATCCACACTTGGGACGTACAAGTTAATGTAGTCTTATCATGAGTATAGACTTGAATATCATGATCTCCGCACAATCGGGACACACAATTAAGTAGTCTATCATGATATGGTTTCGTTATTACACATCCAGTAATAACAAGAGTCAAGATCTCCGCACAATTGGGACACACAATTAAGTAGTCTATCTTGACACTTTGGTTAACTATTTACAAGATCGTCACCTTGAAATGTTAACCCACACACAAATGATCATTTTACACAATATTGCAATATAAACATATTTTACATTTATTCATGAATAAAAAACTTATAAATAAGAGGAATATAAACCATAATTCACAACTTGATCATGCCAAGTTTGTTTCTGAAGTATTCTGTGTTCAGCTTTGCCAGTGGCTTAGTGAAAATATCAGCACTTTGTTCTTCAGTACTAATGTACTCTAGCCTTATGATATTTCTCTCTACCATATCTCTTATGTAATGATATGGAATCTCAATATGTTTGGACCTGTTATGGAAAACTGGATTAACAGATAACTTGATACAACTTTGATTGTCACAATGAATCACAGTTGGATCTAGAGGTTTTCCAAACAATCCAAATAATAGCTTTCTTAACCATACTGCTTCACGTGCTCCCATGGATGCTGCCATATATTCAGCTTCAGTGGAGCTTAATGCTACTGCTGACTGTTTTCGACTGAACCAAGAGATCATAGCTGAACCAAGACCGAAACAACATCCTGTAGTGCTTTTTCTATCGGTAGTTTTTCCAACCCAATCAGAATCAGAATACCCTTGAAGATTGATTTCTACCTTTTCATACTTTAGCCCAAATCCAATAGAGCCTCGTAGATATCTCAAGATATGCTTAGCTGCCATTAAGTGTATTTCCTTGGGCTCACACATAAAGTGACTCACAACATTGGTTGCATAACAAATGTCAGGTCTAGTGTTCACTAAGTGCATAAGGGAGCCAACAATTTCTCTATACAATGTAGGATCAGAGGGTTCAGACTCTTCTACTTCAACTTTGAGTTTGTGCAAATTTGTTTCCATAGGTGTGGATAAAGGCTTACATTCCATCATTCCAAACCTGGTTAGAATATCAATAGTGTATTTTTGTTGATTTAACAGAATATAGCCTTCCTTTTGAAATACTTCCAACCCTAAGAAATAATGTAAGAGTCCTAGATCTTTCATGTCAAATTCAGCAGTGAGTTCTTGCTTACATTTTGCAATAAGATGATCTTCTCCTGTTATTAAAAGATCATCTACATAAAGAACTAAAATAACCATGTTGCCATTTGTTATCTTAAAGTAGATGTTAGGATCTGCATCATTTTTAGAGTATCCTAATTTTGAAAGATAGCTGTTTATCCTTTCATACCAAGCTCTGGGAGCTTGTTTCAACCCATATAGTGCTTTCTTGAGTTTGCAAACATATTTTGATGCCTCATGTATAATGAACCCTTTTGGCTGGTCTAAGTGTACTTCTTCTTCAATGGTGCCATTTAGGAATGTTGTTTTCACATCCATCTAGTGTATCTTCCACCCTTTAGATGCTGCTATAACAATAATGGTTCTGACTGATGTATACCGAGCTACAGGGGCAAATGTCTCTTCATAATCAATTCCTACTTTCTGTGAGAATCCTCTAGCAACAAACCGAGCTTTATGCTTCTCAATACTTCCGTCAGGAGCATATTTAGTTTTGAATAGCCATCTAGAAGAGACAACAGTTTTATTTTTAGGTCTAGGTACTATGTCCCAGACATCATTCTTTATTATAGATTGATATTCTTCAATCATTGCCTCTCTCCATGCTTGATTAGATAATGCCTCCTTTGGATTTGATGGTTCTGATTTATTGATTTCTGTTATAAGAGCTGCATAACATTTCTGAGTTCTTGTCATTTTACTCTCATGAGATATTTCATTAGGTTCTACATTATTTTCTTTAATTATTTGCCTTGCCCATAATGGCCTTTTCTTGCCATTGATTACATTAGTATTCTCATTTTCAATGACAAGAGATTCAGGTTCTTCTATATCCTCCCTCTCAATTTCAGCAGTGAGATCTTCTTCTATCTCCAGGGTGTTATCTTCTTCAAGGTTTTTAAATGTGTTATTTTCAACAAATTTTACATCTCTACTCATCTCAACAGATTTTTGTCCTGGAATATAGATTTGATACCCTTTTGTGTTTTCACTATAACCAACAAGTATGCCTCTCTTACCTGATGGTTCTAGTTTAGTCCTCTTCTCTTTAGGTACATGAATGTATACGAGACATCCAAATATTCTAATATGACTTAGGTCTGGTTTGATCCCTGTAAATTCTTCTTCTGGTGTTATGTTTTCTAATATGGAGTGTGGACATCGATTTTGAATATATACTGTTGTATTTGAAGCTTCTGCCCAAAAAGAAGTATGAAGGTTTTGATCGAGCATCATGGCTTTTGCTGCTTCGATTATGGATCTATTCTTTCTTTTTGCTACTCCGTTCTGTTGAGGATTATATGGTACAGTATACTCCCTCTTAATCCCAACAGAATTACAAAATTCTTTAACTATGTCAGATTTGTATTCAACTCCATTATCTGATCTTAATACTTTTATTCTTTTATCTGTTTGATTTTCTACTAATGCTTTAAATTCTTTGAATTTAGATAGTACCTCACTTGATTCTTTAACCTTAAGAAAGTATATCCAAGTTTTCCGAGAATAGTCATCAACAAAAATAATATGGTATAGTGATCCTGTTAATGAAGGTGTTGACATGGGTCCACATAAATCAGTATGAATTGGTTCTAAGATTACTTTAGATTTGTGCTCACTTGTAGTGAAAGACCCTTTTATATTCTTTCCTAGTGCACAACCTTTGCAAATGCCAGGATGATTATTTTTATAGTGTGGAACACCCGTAGTAATCTTGTTTATTAAAGGTAGAGCATTATACCTTAGATGTCCCAACCTCTTATGCCATAATTCATTGTGATTTGTGATTTCATGAGTTAGTGCAGATTTCTAATCATTACATATTTTATAAAGACTACCATCTCTTGTCCCTATGATTGTGGCATTCTTCATATTTGAATTCTTAGGCCATAATAGAACTTTGTCTTCATTAAAGGTGACACGAAATCCTTGGTCTGCTAGTCCTGATATAGAGACTAAGTTTCTTTTGATTCCAGGTACAAATAGAACATCTTTTAGTTGTAGAGATACTCCATTCTTTATCTTTATGGTACAGGTCCCTATTCCTTTCACTGGGTAGGAGGAGTTATCCCCAATAGTCACTTCTTCGGTTGAATAATTTTCAAGTGTCTCAAACTGATTTTTGAATCCGGTTATATGTCTTGATGCACCACTATCAATTATCCAAGTTCTATTATTGGAATTTAGTTCACTTGAGAGAGCTGTAAAGAAGAGTGGAATTTCTTTTGCTTCAGCTACGGTGGCTTGAGTCTTTTGCCTTTCAGGACAATGTCGATGAGTGTGCCCATATTTATCACATTTGTAACATTGGATTTTAGAAAAATCTCTTTTGAATCCCCTCTTTCTTTTAAAGGATTTTCTCTTTTTGTTGTGGGACTTTGTGTTGAGTGCTTGTGTTTCTCCCTCTTTCTTTAGACCTATTCCTCTGGTAATAAGTCTTGATTCTTCCTGAGTACAGTCGTTCTTAAGTTGATCAAATTTTGGTAGAGGTGGACGTGTGCTTATGCATTGAATAAAATTCTCCCAGGATGTTGGTAATCCCCTTAATGCTATTAGAGATAATTCCATGTCTTCTATAGTGTTACCAATAGAGAATAGTTGATCTCGTATTTTAGAAATTCTTAGAAAATAGGATGTAACTGTTTCACCTTTATTCATCTTTATGGTCAATAATTGTTCCTTCAATGTCAATATACGACTTGTATTGTTTATTTCATATGTTTCTTGAATTTTCTTGAAGACCTCATATGCTGTTGTTAATCTTGCTATACTTGGGAGAATGGAGTCTTTAACTGATTAACAATTAATTTCTTGGCTTTATTGTTCCTCCTTTTCCAAGTCGTTTTCTCTGCTTCGTCTGTAGGAATTTCTTTTTCTGCTTCTATGAAAGATTCTAATTCCAATTCTTGCAACAGTGTGGTGATTCTAATTTTCCATGATAGAAAATTTGATGCTCCTTCCAATCTATCTTCCATCCTGATTCCGGTGGTCATCTTTAATGATTTGTGATTGAATCCTCCTTTAAATGATATCTTTCCTTTATATTTCAATAATAATTCAGAATTTTATTCCCTTTAACTTGGCTCTGATACCATGTTAGGAAATCAAATCTTTGGGAATACATTCACTATTGATATATTCAGTAATATTTTTTATAAATGCAGATATATGTATATGATTATCTCTGATTATTTGAATGTATATATTGTATGCAGTGAGGGGAGAATAGCAATGAACGTTTTAACTGATTGATTCAAAACCCACATTGCATACAATATATATATATATATATATATATGTATTGATTTGTGAGCGATCACATCCAAAGGATCGTGACCCTCACAAAACAATACATATGATAAACACAGCGCTTCATAACACATATTAGTCTCTGCGCATATAATAAACATTGTATACAGTAATCAGCACATATAATAACAATAAGTATCGCATACAATATACAATAATCATCGCATACAATATACAACAGTCGCTTGTGTTAATGTAAGTGACTATTGTTAACAGTCGCTTACATTAACACATTGACTGTTAATGTAAGCCGATACAATAGGGTAGTCGGCATTGTATATATAAGGTTTGATAAAGTATTACATTGTTATTTCGATACTGCATCAATATCATCATTACTATATTGTTAATATAGTAATGATAATATAAATAATATATATCATGTATTATAATATTATCATTACTATATTAATAATATAATAATGATAATAATATAATGTATCATTTATTACAACTTCATCATTATAATAAAGTATCAATATATGTATAATATATATATAATATATATATATATATATACGAATGAAGCTATATCTTAGCACATAAGGGTCATAACATGAGGGAGGACAACCACAATTAACGTGAGCTTTCACCAAGCAAGAAAACCCTATCAAAACCCCTCTCAATACCATTTTGAATCTCAACATCATGCTCGGGGTGATTTGAACTTGAGACATCCAAGAAAAAACAAGGATAAATTACACGCGCCAAATATGATTTGTCTAAGATGCTTCCGGTCTAATGAAAGTTAAAAGGAAACAAAATCCATGTCATTGAAAGGCACGTGCTTTGCTTAGATACTTCGCTACTCTGTTCGAGCAATATCATTGGTTAACTGATGTTTCTCCTTAAATTATATTCACTTCACCATATCATATTTCAGTTCTCCATATGCATTTCTTATACAAATCGCAGCCCCAACTTTCTGTAATTGCAGCCTTTAATATACTATTGCTGCTATGCTTATCGTTATTATTGCTAATCTTTAACCATTGTTGGTCTCAACAGTTCTCATGCCGACGTCTTTTATAATAGTATAGTGGTAATTGAGGTATATATATTATTGTATGATTAGATACAATGGTTTCAATGTCTGTCTCCACCAAATTGTTCCATGACATTGCTTGCAAATTGAGCACCAATATTGTCAGCAGAGATCATAATATTTTATTGTTTTGTTTTGTTTAATGCTTTTTACATCCCTCCGTAGTTTCCTTTCCCTGATTGACTTCAAATACATATATATATATATAGAACTTGCAATACTAAAAGGGTAAGTTGTATTCTAACAGACGCAGCTTATGCCACTTCACAAACGATATTGAGTAGTATATTCTTATGATATAACCAATATGGGTTTGTATGATATTATATTTTATCATTATTATTTATTTATTTAATTTTTATATACATTATTATTTCTTTTGTAATTAACTTGTATATTATATTATATTATAATTAAAATATTAAATTATAATTTATATTATAGTTAAATAATTATCTTGTAATTATATTATAATTTTATTACTATGGATCTTTTTATTTATACTAGATTAACAGCAAGATAATGGAAGTTTGTTCTTTATAATAAGATTCACATCACACGTGTGTTTTCTGCTAACTTTTTGTTGTACAAGAGTTTTGTTTATTTTTGACACACCCCTTCCAAATATTAGTCTTGGCCTCAAGGAAATTAAAGAGTTCCACTTTAGACAAGAGAAGTCTTTTAGTCTTACAAGATTTTTCTAGAAGAGTTTAGAAAAGATTATAAGAAATAATGCATAGCTCATAAATAGACTACATACCCTCGTGGAATGGTTACAAAGGTTCACATATGACAAGAAATATGTATGTTTAGCTAGAGGCTTAATTTTCTCAAGTTGAATGACAGTCTTTAAGTATTAACACCATAATCATAACCCAAAACAATACAGACATAACTGCATTGATTTCCTTCTATAAAGAACATACTTAGAATTACTTCAGATGAATTTAATATTAGAAGAGATTTCTTTGTACACCTTTGCTTCTTATGAGACCATTCTCTATCGATCTCTTCAAGGAGATAAAACTAGCTTAAGATTTTAAAGACAGAAGAAGAATTTATGAGAGTGAAAATTTATCTTGCCTTTAAATTGTAATTAAGATATAATACTGCAAATGCGAAGCTCTTTACCAACTCGATCTTCCAAGCTCTAATCTCCACCCCTTTCTTTTCCAAGCAAAAAGAACTGAATTCTGATTTGTTGATGTGAGTTTTGTGACCACTCCGTACAAAACAAAATACTAGGTGTGCTATCCTCTCTTGAACAAGGAAACTTCAAATGCTAAACAATGTAACAAATGTGTGATCAAATGAAGCAACCACAAGGTTTACAATGCGTGTGTGTGACTTTATGTTGGATACAACTTAGTTTTATGATGTGATATGCTAGTAATCATGCAAGGACTTACGCTTTTCTTCCTAGACTATATCAATTGCTTTTTGGCTAGAATCTGGAGCACTAACATTACTTCAAATAAATGACAAAAGAGATGAAGGGTTCAGAGAAATCTAAGCTATTCCTAAGAACAATGATATCAACGTGTGATGCTTCGATGAGTGAATTCCTATACCCAAGCTTTGTTTTGCCAAAAGAAACAACTACACAAAGATAATGCAATCTCCAAAGGTAACGAAGGATTTCCACACTACCAAAATTCATCCAAATACTCAATATTGGCAGAATACAAATGAGCATTCACAATTGAACTTAGTACTTAATCAAGTTAAGACTAACCTTACATTGCAACTTGCAATCAACAAGTAACAAAAGGTATGAACACAAAATTCGTCAAGCATCTTCACATTTCTCCATTTCAATCAATGAACTTCAACTAAAACTGAAAGAAGTAGAAACCGTGCAAAATGCAGAAGCAACAAAGAAGAATCCACCATATCTTAAATGAAAATTGTACATTAACTTCGGCACAATCTTGGCAACAATTTCTTGTCTCCTCCTACCACTACTCTATTCCACAATCTACTAACTCACTGACTAACTCCTTACAAATGAGAAGGCCAAGCTTTTTATAGACCTCTCGATTACAATGAAGGGCCCAGATTGATTTGAAATCAATGGCCAAGATAATTCAAGCCCTAATTAGGGTTAGTTATAACCACTGCTTAAAATTATTTAACGTCATCCATGTAATGATCCCTTTCCTATCATGTCTTATAATCCATGAATAGCGCAAGTTAGGAATATTGAATTAAGGAATCACTACTACTAACCAAGTATGTTAGCATATTATTCTATATCAACCATCATTATTTATGAGTGTTAAGAAATGCAAACCATCAATGGAACGAGAAAAGTGACATATTTTTTAAATGCCAAAATATCTCTCATATGGATCATGGGGGGATCCTTCTCTCTCTCTCTCTCTAAGGCCATCAAGAGTGGAAGAGTTACAAGGCCTAGGTCACATGAAACAGGCTAAAAGCGGTTTCCCTGAAGGCCTAACCCCAATGTTGCGATAACCATCATGTGCCCAAAATTACTCTGCCTCTACCTTCCACAACCTTCTCACTCAAAGATGCCTTAGTGGGATGAAAGATGAGTTTGTATGATCTATACTGGGTATATCAGTTTAATATTTGTATTTAGAAATTGTATTTGAATATAGAGAACATATTTACTAATATCTCTCTTTCTACACACACATGTATAATCATGATTTTATTATTATTAACATATATGTATTATATGTATTATATATATATATATATATGAGTTCATTCTTATATTCCAAATAAATTAATCCATTCAATTATATATTCTATCTGTATATATGATGGATATATATATACAATTCTTATATATTTCACAATTACCTTTTATATTTTAGATGTTCTATTATCTATATAGTTCAGATATATTATAACTATATATAAATATATATAAAATAGCTGATACATATACTTTTGAGTTTACTCAAATTAATAAATATAATATATATAATCCTTTTGATGAGTATTATATTTTAATCCTCTGATCAACTCAATGTATGAGCCCATTTTCTTATTGATCCTCCAATGATCTTCCCAATCCCCTATATCCCTTCATGAAGTGAGAAATAACATTGTTTATATATCCTCAAATTTGAAGGAATAGCGTCCCTTGGAAATAATGAGTCGCTTCTCTTCATAATCGCACTTCCTCATGATGATCATTAATCTTGTTAATACAGATTTATAACTGCTGTATATGGATCACACCACTCAATTTGTTAGTTGAATCATAAAACATTTATCTGAGTAAGTTGTGCACTATATCTTCCATTAATCATTGCTTCCTTGGACTCATCATATTTACTCACATAATATATATTAAATGTATGTCTGGATGAATACGTTTCCTCCGTGTCAGTCATTAAGTATGCGTAGTTCTTAATCTAACTGATGACCTTCCAATGGCGACCAACGTGCTCTAACAAATTCATATGTATACGTGTTATGCCAACTAGTCATAATCGCAACATGAATCAATCAACTTTCTTCCTCTTAATGGCTCGATAATATATTTATTTGAATTGTTCTTGACTGGTTCTCATCAATTGGGTCTAAGGCAATAGCCATAATGTGTATATGGTTCGAACATAATAATTTGACAATACATAATATTCATATTTACGATGTCCTTGTAATCCATGAAGGCCTTCATCAACTCCGTATCCAATAGTCATATGGTTAAGTCGAACCATTCCTTGGTATGGAACTTGTCATCGTAGACTTCCAATATGAGTTGCTGAGATAGTTGATACATATATATTTACTACTATTCTTCATGTTATTATAATCTTTTATCACCGCTTCTGTATTGCCAAGTGTCTAATTTGTATTCCCACCGTCTTGTATTAAAACTACATCCTCCATGGTAGCGGTAGTCTATGTGCCCAATGTAGTATAGATTGCCTCCATATTATCTTCGATGTCTTATATGTATTTTGTGAAACAACACAGACGAATACTAATCTTTAGTGTCTGCTTGCTCATGGTAATATAGCAAATGGATCCCATCACCTAATAAACTTCAAATTTGTATAATTAATTTAATTACAATTATCATTATTAAATAATTTTGTATATATAATGAACATATGGTTGCATTATTTATTATTCAATTATTGTCAATTTAATCATGTATACAAGGCAATGTATATTTTACCACAAATACATCATCCGTATATATCAATTCATGGCTTATGACAATCCAATGAGAAAATTACATTGCCTTGAAATACATATCCTTTCAAGGATCAACCAATGAGAAAATCCATTGTGGTAATGCATTAAATGTTTTCCACATGTCCACTCGTTGATGAATTCGATTGGATCAATGTGATATCCTTGAATTTTTAATCATCTGCATTTTCAAATAAATTTTTGGCAAGGAATGGCAAACCTTGTCTCTTGTACATAAGATGCATTTCTAAGTTAGGAATAAGACAAACCATAATATGGTTTGTGATTACTTGAATGATTGATGTGCTTAGACAATCACCATGCCATCAATCCACCATGTAGCCACCACAATTGTGATGCAATTGATGAGTGACCTATATGATCACTTATGAATGACACCATGTCATACTGACTACATGAAGGATCGGTGATATAATGGTCGGATGAGTCCACCCATCATCATATAACCACCTTTCATGTTTGCATTTCAATAAATTGCATCCATCCACTGCATTGACATACACTATAAAACTGTATATCACATATCCATCATAATTCATAATTACATACCATCATATTTCATACTTACTCATTTGCATATCATAATTATGTCCAATACTCAATCCTTCCATAACTGCATTTATGAACTGGCAGGGCCTCCAATGGAACATTTATGAACATTGATGAACAACAAACCATAAACCAACAATAACATTGATGAACAACAAAACATAAAGAACTTCTACTCAACAAAAGAAAATCATATCTAAGTGAGAAGTAGGAAACCATGCAACACTCCAAATAAAACAAGTATTCACCATGAAATGAACCATGAATCTGCAATTACTTTGGCAGCATTTTGGCAACAATTTCACCAAATCTCCCTTACAAATGAAATGAGAAAGCCTTATATAGAGGCCTCGAGTACAATGGATGGCTCAGATTGATCCAAGATCAACAACCTAGATAATTAAAACAACCCTAATTAGGGTTTTCCTTAACTACCACCTACAAGCATTAAATGCTTGCCAATGAAAAAATTACATTGCATTGGGATACATATTCTTTTGAGGATGGACCAAAGAGAAAATTCAATGGGGAAATACATTATAAATATTCCACATGTCCACTTGGAATAACTTGATTGGTGGAGATGAAAGTGTGCCACCTTAGCATGCTTATCTTATAAACTTCATTTCAACTCCACTTCTTCATCCTCCTCATTTTGGAAATCTTCTCATTGAAATGTTCTTGAAAATTATTCTTATATTGATATCTTGGCCTTGATCCTTCCTCATGACTTGAACTTGTCAACCACTATCTTCCCTTGTACTAACTTGCATCCTGACTTTCCTTATTCCATGAGATGTGTGTATTTGCAATTCAATTGTCACCCTTGGTTGAGGGTTCCAACAAATTTGGATAGACAACATTGATCATCTTAAGGGTATCATTGCTGTAATTTAAGGGTACAACCACAATCAAGGAATCAAGATGATGAAAGAAGTGAAGTTGGTCAAGAGAATCCTGTTGGAGCAGCCTCTAATGTTGTTAGGACAGAAAACACAAGGTCTGATAGACCACTTCAACCTACTTTTATACCAAAAAGAGAAGAACAATCATCTACAAGTTCAAAACAGCAGCATAAGAGAAGAAAATTCAATGGAGTTACACAAAATTCTACATGGAGAATTTGATAAACATGCAGATTTAGTTCATGAGGAAAAAAGAAAAGCATTGGGGATCAACTCACATGAGACTTCATCATCTCTGCGAGAAGATTCACAAAAGAATTCTAGAAGAGAGATAAACATGACTTCTCTTGATGTTAAGCATGAGATTGATATGGATAATAATGGTATGGAATTTTTGGGTGACAACAATGCATCTTCTAGTGTATTAGTTGATTCCAATGATGACGCAATTCATACACATGAAGAAAAATCAGAACATGGCATTCAAAGTGCAAGCGTTGAAAATGAAGTTTCCAATAAAGAGGTGCTTGTAATAGTTGAAGGCATGACACAAATGCACGACAGTTGTGCTGATTGTTATAACAGCAATGATATATCTCTTCATCCTCAAGGTAATGCAGCCCATGATTATGGAGAAGATAATGTGATTGAGTCACCTAATGCTGGCATTGAAGTTTTGAAAGATGAACATGAGTCGTCAGTAGATGATGCATCCTCCAAGAGGACTGAATTTGTTCACCTTGGAACAACAACACTAAATCAGTCCCAAATAATGGTTGAGAATTGGATTGAGAAGGAAAAGAAAGCTAATTTGATAGCCCAACAAACCAAGTTTCCCCTGCAACAAATTGCTGTTATTGGCAGACATAATGATTCTATGGAAGTTACTATTAGTGGACCAGCCACTCATGAGTTGACTTTGGGTGTTGGTGATGGCATCTACAATCCAAATTTGATATTGGCACCTAGTTCTTGTGACGGTACAGCTGCATATTGGTTGGCATTTGAGCCAAATGACATAGGTTGTTTAAGGACAAGTGACTATCCTACATGGCTGTTCACTACATTTTCAGAATTGTTCGGGTCTACATCAGCTATGGGCATGCATCAGAATGTGTAGGAACATGATTACTCGATAGGAAATCCTCATGAGATGAGTCTTCTACTTTTGCCTTGGTAGGCTATCATTGCCATCCTATTTGTTGCTGGTTTGAGATATAACAATGATATGTAGTGGCCTAATCTATTGATTTTTGAATATGTGAGAGTTGCTTATCACATTCTTTGGTTGGTCCACATGTATGGTTGGATGATTGATGATGATTCCTTGGTATTAGACTACTACTTCATCTTATACAACAGGTTCTATATTTTGGATCCAGGTATTGAAAAATTGGGTGTATTGTTTCACATGGATTCCATTATGTTGCTTCACGGTTTGTGGTGTATTGGCATTGATATCAGGGTAGCACAACATTTTGGTGGAGCACTGTTCCTAAGGTTGATATGCTATCCAGGTATTGCTTCCACATGCAAGTGCAGATTGCTTGAGGGCAAGCAATTTCTGGGAAGGGAGGACAATAATGTCCCCAAATGTTGGCAAAATAAATTAATTATTTTAAAGTTGTCCAAGTAAATTAAATATTAAAAGGATGACTTTATTTTAATTAATTTAATTAAAAGTGACTTCAATAAAATAATTATTATTAAAAGTCACTTAATTAATAAAGTGAGTTTATTATAATGTCAACTTTAAATTATAACATAAAGTTGCATTTTGAAGGGAAATTAAATAAAAGAAATAAAATAAAGTATATCTCTCAAAATAGGGAAAAGGCTATTATAAAAGGAAAAAAAAGGGAATTGTGAAGGCATTCTGGAGATTGTTATTTTATTTTGAGACTTTTCTCTATGAGCTTGAAGCTTTGCTTGAAGGTCTAGTAAAACCCTACAACGAAAACCCTAGATGGTTTGGTGATTTGGGTGGAAACCTAGGTCAGCCCCCTTGGTTGATTCACTTCAAGATTCACAAGTGCATTACATTGTTCAATTCCACAAATTGCAGCAATTATTTGTGGGTATGCTCATAGCAGCAGCTCCACTTATGTTTTGGTCACTCTTCTTGCATGTCATTCAATCTTCTTTTGTATGCTACAAATGATCATATCTCATAGGGGCTTGATGATATTGGAGTGGAATCATGTGGGTAAATTGCATGTAAATTTTATGCATGTCCTAGCATTGTCACAACAATATATTTGACGCCATGCATGTTTTATATCAGAATCATTTTCAATAGATTTGTCTTTGAAATCACTTATTTCCTTGCATGTTTGCATGTTGTTATTTTGCAATGAAATGGAGAAAAACATGTCAAGATTCGAATACCCAAATCCAATTTGAGACAGTATCCGAGTTTGGGATATTTCATGCATTCACATAGCTTCATATATTTCATCTCATCATTGTTATGCAAGAAAAGTAAATTGAAAATGTTTCATGAAAGAGGGATGTAACATAATCATTGTTACCATCACATGAATAGAACTACAACACAAAATACTACAAAGAACAGCACATTAATGATTCTGCATGCAATAGAACTAGATAAGAACTTTATTAATATATCATGTGGTCACATTCATAGTTATGATAGAGGAAGGATATAACAATGTATATGAGAGCTCTTCCCTAGCCATTATCTTCCTGCATGTAGATGGTTCAACTCAGAGATGTATTGTTTGGACCACATACATCTCGAACCTGATCTATGCTACCTACCGCATAACTAGCTACACTTCATAATATGAGCCCATATAAATAAAAAAATTATGGTTGGTTCTCATTATAAAACATAACAAATCATATGGTTAAAAAATATTCATTGTTAATTGCTAACTACAATGCATTCCAAAACCATAATAAATAGCTTAATATTCAAAATATGAAAATTATTACACACCACATTCATATCAAAGAAAAGGAATGGTTTCCCTTTTACATAAAAAAAATTGAGCCAATAATAAGAGAAACGAAGTGTACCTCCATTTTTGCATTTCAAAAAAAAGGCCACGTGCTTGATCAGTTATACTGTATCTTGCATACAGCCTAATAAGCATATTATATATATCATTTCGAGCTCTATAATTTCTTTGATTCTTCATCCAATTGAAAACCCGAGCAGCATGTTTTAATTCCCCCATCTTACAGATTTCCTATATCATGCTCAAGCCCAAAAACATGAGAAACCATGTGTGATAAATTTATAAATGTAAGCAAAGAAGCAGATATTAAGGACATCTTTTATAAGATATGCATGAAAAAGTATGCAGATGTCATTATAAAAAATAATACGGAGACTCTATTCTGAACATTTTCTCAGGATTGTGAATGCCAGATTCATAAAAATATCAATTTCACATAATTTTGTATTGAAAACATACATAAAAACTTATTTGCAAACATTAGTATCCCAAGCAATTAACAATTGTTTTCCTTAGAACACGGAATGGCATATAACTTTTTGGAATTGTACCAAATATAGATAGAGTTATCAAATACATCCACTCCTCAACTAGATACATGTATTTGCACATCACATGTCAGATTCATGTATACAGTATCTACATAATGCATACCGGAAACAAATACAGTATGCCTATAAACCATATATACAAGACTTGTTGGGACTCACTCAAACTTAGTGAACCAAACCATGGCTCAAGGAGTTGTGACCTGAATGCTCCAAGAGTCTCACTAGACTTCTCAGCATGTCCCACAGGTAGACCAATCAAGTCTATAAAAAGTAGAAAAACAATTGAAAATGCTTAAACATAAAAGCGAAAGTCGAGCATTTTTTGAAGGGTTTGGGCTTGGAGGATAGTTAAAAGTGATAAAATTATGAAAAATGGCATGCACCTTGAAGATCCATGTGATCTCAAAAGCTTTAATTTGAGCTTCCTGGAAAGGGCTCTACCCCTCACCCACACACTATACTACAATAGGGAGCACACTAGGAGTGCTACCTCTGAACCCTGTAAGGGGCACTGCCCCAAACCCCCCACAAGAGGCACTACCCACAAACCATTGCTCTAGTTTTAAACAACAAAAAATGAAAATCAATTTGACCAGCTTGGATGAAAGAGTGACATTCATTTTTTTCCCAATTAACTTTCTAGTAATTAAATTACACTTGTCTTTCTAGTTTGCTAAGTTAAACCTATCCTAAGTGATGTTCCTATTGTTGTAGAAGCATTTGCAGATTTATATAATATACAAACACATGACTCCATATAGAACTAGCAATGTTAGGTTGAACAATACAAGCTCCTTTTTATCATAGTGCATGACTCCGTACTTTGACTCCATATTGTGATTTTTGTTTTGATGCCATGGATATCATGATCCACAAGTTTTGTACACCTGAAACAATTGACAATATTTGTATATTTAAATATGTTTCCTCTAGTTATAATCTATGTCACAAGGTTCAAGTTCAGGTTTGTGTCAAGATCAACAAAAAATGGATTAAATTCGATGGGATAAAATTCAAAAGAAAAAACTTGTGATTAAATTTGCTCAATAAATTTGAGTTTTGTTAAAATATAAGAAATAAATCCACAAAATTGTTAATATAGGTACAAATTGTTAAAAAATTCAAAATATATATAAATAATAAAACAATGCCACACTTATGAACCATAATAAACTAATTGAAACCACAAGAAACATATGAAATCGCTAATAATAATTGCAAGGATGCAGGTTTTGTCAAAAAAATGACAATGAAGAGTCAAGACTCTAAAACTTCAAAAAAGCTCCAAGTCACCAAGAGCACTTGGTTGAGTTGAAGCAATACAATCTATGATGTCCTGGCCTAAATGTTGCACTCATGCGGATTCCCGTTGCGCATGTACCCAGGGCTCGGACCCATCCACGATCGAACAACCACGTGTGTACAAGGGGGCTGGCTTGCGCTAGCACTCTGGTGGGACGGAAACTCCACTCTTAACGTTGGTGGGCGTCATTCAACATCAGTCTAGGCTTTTGGCGTAGTGGTTGCCTTGCTTGGTATTAGAGCCGAGGTCTCGAGGTCGCGCCTTGTGAAGCGTGATGGGCTGTGATGTCCCATCCTAAATGCTGCAGTGGTGTAGATTCCCGCTGGGCATGTACCCAAGGTTGGGACCCACCCACGATCAGGCAACCACGTGTCCACAAGGGGTCTAGCATGCGCTGGCACTCTGGTGGGACAAAAACCCCACTCTTAACACCAATGGGCACCATTCACCATCAATCTGAGCTTTTGGCTTTGATACCAAGCAAGGCAACCACTACGCCAAAAGCCCGAACTGGTGGTGAATGGCACCCATTGGCGTTAAGAGTGGGGTTTTCGTCCCACCAGAGTGCCAACATAGGCCAGCCCCCTTGTGGACACATGGTTGCCCAACCGTGGGTAGGTCCCAGTCTTGGATACACGTCTAGCAAGAATCCGCACCACTGCAGCATTTAGGCTAGGACACCACAGCCCACCACACTTTGCAGGGCTCAACCTCCAGGCCTCGGCTCTGATACCAAGCAAGGCAACCACTACCCAAAAATCTTGAACTGATGGCGAATGGCGACCACCGGCGTTAAGAGTGGGGTTTCCATCCCACTAGAGTGTCAGTGCAAGCCAGCCCCCTCGTGGACACGTGTCTGCCCAATTGTGGGTGGGTCTCAGCCTTGGGTACATGCCCAGGGGGAATCCGCACCACTGCAGCATTTAGGTTGGGACATCACAGCCCACCGCGCTCCACAAGGCTTGACATCGAGACCTCGGGCCTGATACCAAGCAAGGCAACCATCACACCAGAAGCCCGAACTCGTGGTGAATGGCACCCACTGGAGTTAAGAGTGGGGTATCTGTCCCATCAGAGTGCCAACATAGGCCAGCCCCATTGTGGACACGTGGCTGCCCAATCGCGCGTGGTTCCCAGCCTTGGGTACATGCCCAGCGAGAATCCGCACCACTACAACATATAGGCTGGGACACCAGAGCCCACCACGCTCCACAGGGCTCAACCTCGATACCTCAACTCTCATACCAAGCAAGGCAACCACTACGCCAAAAGCCTGAATTGATGGTGAATGGTGCCCACTAGCGTTAAGAGTCGGGTTTCCATCCAACTAGAGTGCTAGCGCAGGCCAGCCCCCTCGGGGACACGTGGTTGCCCAATCGTGGGTGGGTCCCAACCCTAGGTACGTGCCTAGCGAGAATCTGTACCACTGCAGCATTTAGGCTGGGACATCGCACAATCATCACTAGATGCACTACTCAATTCATTATCAAAAAGGTCAAGCTCATCTACAACTACTTCCTTCAAGAACTTGTTTAAGTTGTGATTAAGTGGAGTCTTTTGTTGGTTTGTTTATACACAATTGTAAAACTACTACAAATATAAACAAGATCTTCCATCTTTCTAGCCAACAACTTGTTCCTCTTTTTGGAACTAATATGGTCAAAACAACTCCAGTTCCTCTTACAAGCTAATAAACTTGCTCCTAGGTTCAATACTCAAATAGAGAAGTATTGTAATTCAAGAGCTTTTGCTCCACAAAAAATCCTCAATTTGTACCCAATTGATGCACAGGGCCCACAACTGACACAAACTCATACATTTGATCATTAGGCAATGTATTAGAAAAGCAACCTTATTGGCCCTTCAAGCCTGTAATGTCCCCTTACCCTCCCTAGCCACTCCGGAGACTTGGTTAGCCTATTTTCCATCTCGATAGGCTAATTGTCAACATTAAAGGGATGTTGGGTAATCACATTTTGTGTTGCAAACCTTGGTGTAAAGATTATTTAATTTGGTACTCCTTGAAATATTGCCAACATTATAGATTTTAATTTATAACTTGGGCACTTTATTTTATTTCAATGTTCGCTTAAAACTTTATAATATGAGCTTTAGACCAAGTAATATTATAAGCGTCCATATTCAAATATTTATGGAGCACACTTGTGACAAATGTTCTAAGCGCCAATTTGTAACAACAGCTCTCTTTTAACGCCCAACTGAGTATACCAAACGGAACCTTGCATGCAGGAGGTAATTTTTTGAATATGAAAAATTTCTCAAAAAAAGGGTTTTTCCCTGGCCTTTGTGACTACCAAGTTTGAGACATGAACCTAGGACTTGTCCAATTTGGATGCAAACCCAAACCGATATATTTTTGGTGTAAGTTCATCACAGAAGATACCAGTGAGAAGAACCGTATGGAAATGGTGAAAATGATTAGGAGAAGCTTTCAGATATTCTGAAGAATAAAGAAGTATTGTGGGTTTATGAAGACTATACAGTCCATGTGAACGACATTTGGTTTGGCTGAATTGTGGCTTTGAATGTGCGGCTTCTATTGCAAAATTGGTGGCAATAGTTATGTTTGGGCGAAGATAGAAACTGGTATCTTTCCTCTATATAGGCATTGGAGATTAAACCAAAGTTGGCACAATTTTATGCAGCAGCATGACATTCAACAAATCGTGGGTGGCTCTAAGTCGGTTTGATTAATTTGGCTATGTTTTGTGAATCATAGTGTGGGTGCGTTGCAGTGTTTTCCAATCTCAAATTTTTGGAAGGAACAGGGATCTTCTCCTACGTATTCTTGCAGCAACTGGAGCCCAAATCTCCTCTTTGTAAAGGTGACAAGCAACTACAGGTGTCACCACTCTTGCATTTGATTTAATAACTGCTAGGATGGAAGATTGTTTTTTTATTATATTAATGTTGAATCAATGCAAAGTACTTCTGATTTAAACGTGGTAAAATGTTTTGATTGTTCATAATTGCATGAATCGATTTTTTTATCTGTTAAGTTTTGGGATTCTGGAGACGTTATCACTAAGTCACTTGATTTGTTTATTGCTTGAGCATTGGAGAACTACTTTCTCAGATTAAAATAAGCACCTTCTTTGCATGTTTATGTTTTAAAACTACCTCTACAAGCTTAAATTGTCACCTACAAATAAACTGTTAACCAGCACTGCAGCAGGCTAAACATTTTGAACCCTTCAAGGATTCATAGTTCTATTATATCGGAACCAGTCACTAAAACAATTTGGTCAGCAACCGAGAAAATTTTTGCCAGTATAACCCACAGGGATATTACAGTGGTATCAAAGCATTGCTCCTGCCAGCCTGTGAGTAGTCTCGAATTCAATGCAACAATACAACAAAGAACCATGCAGAGTTTGGAGACCACCTCCAGTGCCAAAGGGTAGAACAGTTTCAAATCTTAGTGGGGCTTCTTCTAGTACAGAACAGGTTGCTTATATGGCGGATGAAGCAGATAGAGAAGCAAGGGCAATCTTGAGGGGAATCCAAATTGGGCAACAACAGGTAGTTGTTGTATTGCAAAAACTCACAGCAGCCATACAACAGTTGAATACAAGTCAAAGGAGGCCTCCAAGACATCACAGTGAAGGTGGTAGTGCAGTTGGTTGCCCCCGTGGTGTAAGAGCACCTACACATACATCTGATAGGCCATTAATGCCTATTTTTGCTGAGGACGATGGTGACGAGGTAGTAGGAAATGCTGAAGCAGCGGAAGCTATTCCGGATAGTGTTGTGGCAATACATGCATAGTGGAATTTGTTCCCAGATGAGGTCAAAGCTGTTTAAGTTTTGTTCGATACATGGTGCAGTGAAGAAAATTGACAGCAAGGCAAGAAATAAGGCCCAGGACATGAAACATGCTATGAACAAATTGACCCTTCCCACATTTGATGGCAGCGGTAAAACATCAGCCCGCGCATGGATACACAAGTTGGATACATTCCTGACACTTAAAGCCATGTCGGAAACGAAAGACATTAAATTTGCTACAATGCATTTAGATGGGGCAGCATATGATTGGTGGCATCATGGTCTTGTTACACAGGATCATGGAATGACTAACTGATATGAGGAATTCAATAATAAATTGATCACATTGTTTGACAAAAAGGACATAGAAGTTTATTATAGAGAGCTGGCACCTTGAAACAAAGTGGTGCATTATGGTTCCTGATGAATTTGAAACGATGTCCATTGACAGAAAAAAGAAAGGTGATATTTGTTAAAGGGTTGAATGCAAAATCTAAGGGGATTGTGAAAGTGCTGAAACCAAACACTCTACAGGATGCTATCAAGATGGCTCATGATTTGGATACTTCATCATCCATATTTCAGCCCCCTAAGAAACCTTTTAAGGGGTCAAAACCAAATCAGACTAAAACCACACCTCCTAGATTGGATTTAGAAACCAGAAATGAGTTAAGAAGGAAAAAATTATGTTTCACATGTAAGGAACCTTGGACCCCAGATCATAGATGCCTTGGAAAAGGTAAGGTTCACTATATTGAGGTTATTTTTGATAGAGAAGATGAGCAAAATGATGGCAGCAGATCTGAGGGCAGTGATGAAGAAGAAAATAACGAGTAGCATAAGGTAGAGAAACATGAAACACATACTTCCAATCAGCCCCCTACTATTGCCTCACTTTCAGGATTACCGATATGTCATCCTTTCCGATTGAAAAGGATTGTTAGAGGGTAGAGAATTGTTTGTCTTTTGGATACAGGAGCCACACATAATATCATCAGCGCACATACAGTGGCGAAGAGAAGGCTACAAGTGGAGGACATACCAAGCTTTGATGTTAAAGTTGCAAGGGGTGACCTTTTGAATTGTTCAGGGAAGATTCCACAACTTAGGATTCAGTTGGGGGATTTCACATTTGTGGTTGATTTTTATGTTATCAAGTTGGATGGGTTGGATGCTATCTTGGGCATGCAGTGGCTTCAGACTATTGGCAGGTGATCAGCAGGTAATTCTCAAGGCTATGCGAGAGAGTGGTCCTAGAATCATTTCAAATCACAGGATCGAGGCCATTATGAGACATGATGACATTGAGTGGGCAGCCCAGTGTTTCATATCCACCAAATCCACTTCAGATTTGGGGCAGCAACATCACATAGACATACAGTCAGTGCTTGATAAGCACAAAGAGGTTTTGAGGACATTCCTCCCGGTATACCACCTGATCGCGGATTCGAGCATGTGACAGAGCTTGAGAAGAGTGTTAAGCCCGTCATTGATACTCTTTATTGCCATTCGAGACATTTTAAGGAGGAGATTGAGAAAACAATTAAGGAATTACTTACCATGGGAGACATTAGACCCAGCTCCAGTCTATTTGCTTCCTCAGTGGTTTTGGTTAAGAAGAAAGATGGAACTCTTCTAATGTGTATTGACTACTGAGCCTTAAATAAGAGAACCATCAAAAACAAGTATCCTATCCCACGCATTGATGAGTTGTTGGATGAGTTGCATGGGGCAATTTACTTCTCGAAGATTGATCTGTGTTCAGGATACCATCAAATTCAGGTTCGTGAGGAGGATGTGCATAAGACAGCATTCAGATGCCATTATGGGCACTATGAGTTCCTGGTAATGCCCTTTGGTCTCACTAATGCACATGCTACATTTCAGTACCATATATTTAATAAGCAGCTACATAAGTTTGTTTTGGTGTTCTATGATGACATCCTGATATTTAGTAAAGCTTAGGAAGAGCACCTAAAACATTTGGATGAGGTTTTGAGCATTATGGAGGAGCAGTCTTTATTTGCTAAAGAATCCAAATGTGAGTTTGGTATGACAGAGATCTTATACCTTGGGCATATGATAGGGGCTAATGGAGTTAAGGTTCATTAGGAGAAAATACAGGCAATTTAGGATTGGCAATTTAGGATTGGCCACCCCCTAGGAATGTTTCTGATTTGAGAGAATTCCTTGGGCTTTGTTCTTACTCCAGGAGATTTGTTAAGGGGCTTTCTCAGCTTGCAGCTCCACTCACGGATCTTATCCGGAAGGGGGCATCCAAGTGGTCAATGAGGCAGAGGTGATTTTTGACAAGCTTAAGAAGGTTATGAGTACTTGCCCAATGTTAGCACTTCCAGATTTCTCTCGGCCATTTATGTTGGAGTGTGATGCTTCAAGCGAGGGTATAGGCACAATGCTCATGCAAGATAGGCCCCTATTGCTTACGAGAGCAGGAAGCTAAGGGAGAATGAGAGATTGTACTCCACCTACGACAAAGAAATGTTGGCTATTGTGCATGCTTTGGCAAAATTCAGACAGTACCTGGTAGGTGGGAGGTTTGTAGTGAGGACAAATCATAATAGTTTGCGTTATTTCCTAGAGCAGAAGGAGTTGAACGAGAGGCAACAAAAGTGGGTAAGGTACGGGCTTATGATTTTGACATTGAGTATGTCAAGGAAAAGAGGAACATTGTGGCTAATGCACTTTCCAAGAGACCACCTACTACTACTTGTTCTATATCAAAAACCTCGGCTGATTGGAAATCTCAACTTTTAGTTAAGTATTTCAAAAATACTTTTTCTTGTGAGCTCATGGATGGGCAGATTCAGGATGACGGGTACAGAGTTGTTGATGATGTGATCTATTATAAGAATAGGATTTATTTAGTACCTGAGTCCAAAATTAAGGACAAGATCTTGCAAGTGGTTCATGATACTCCATTAACAGGTCATCTAGGTTACTTTAAGACTTACAAATAGATCAGGGAGAGGTTCTCTTGGAAGGGCCTCAAGGATGACATCCTTAAGCATATCAGGGAGTGTTTGTCTTGTTACCAGAACAAGTCTGTACACATGTTTCCTGCTGGTTTGTTACAGCCACTACCTATTCCTGAGTAGAAATGGGAGAGTATCTCTGGATTTCATCACCGGTCTACCTAGAGTGCAGAGAAAGGATAGCATCTTTGTTGTGGTTGACAGGTTGACTAAATTTGCACATTTTTATGCCATCTCAGCTAACTAGACAGCCTCTCAGGTAGAGGAATTGTTTTTCAAAGAGGTTTTCTGATTGCATGGTCTACCAAAGGTCATTGTTAGCGACAGGGGCAGAAAATTTCTCAGTGTGTTCTGGCAAGAATTATTCAGATTGGTAGGGACAAAGCAACCTTCTAATACCAGCTACCATCCCTAGACGGATGGGCAAACGGAGGTGGTGAATAAATGGGTAGAAGGTTACCTATGTAATTATGTTGCAGGGCAACAAAGGGTATGGGTTAAGTGGTTGAATCTGGGTGAATACTACTATAATTCGACATATCACATGACCATTGGCACGTCCCCTTTCAGAGCCCTCTATGGTTATGATCCTCTATCCTTCTTGGATTTGGCTTTGGCGGACAACATGGCTCCTTTGGTGAAAGATTGGTTATAGGATCAACAGGATATCCTTGCAACTCTTAAAGAAAATATTTAGAGTGCTCAAAATCAGCAAAAGATATATGTTGATCACCACAGGACTGAGAGACCATTTAAGGTTGGTGACATGGTGTTTCTGCGCTTCCAACCCTATAGGCAAAGTTCATTGAAGAAGAGTGGCTCATAAAACCTAAGAACCCAATTTTTTGGCCCCTATAAGATAGTGAGAAAGTTGGTGAAGTGGCTTACAAACTGGAGTTGTCAGAAGATAGCAGGATTCATAATGTTTTCCACGTTTCTTGCCTAAAAAGGCTGTTGGACAGAAGATAATACTGCTGGCATTAAGTGATGATAACCGGTAAGCCTGCTACCAGTACTAGTGTTGTCATTGATTGGCAAAAGAAGATAGAGACTTGTCATCTCTATAAAGTCTAAAGATCCAAGGAGATCTTCTGTATGAAAGGAGGATGGTTTGACAGAAGGTGTGGCTGCTAGCAAATACCACCGGTCACTATATAAAGCCTCAGCAACCGGGTAGTGTATTCAGTTTACCATTCAATCTTCAACCAAAGACTTGGCTACAACCGGTGTAGTCAAACACAGAGAAAGCAACAACAAACCGGTATCAATATACAACTGAGGACGATACAACCGGTGAGCCAAGGAAAGGGACTATTACCTGTTCACAGCATGAGAATCTCAACTGATCTATTAATGACTCCAGTGTAAACCAAGGAAGTCATAGTCAAACTACCTATTCTAACCAACTCCTTGACCGGGATTTTCTGCGACAAATCCGGAGGTCTTTGAGTTAAACTGGCGATCGGTTTGAGGCGCGTCTGGAGGATTTAAAGTCAAAATCAATGGCTTTAAAACAAAGCATTATCTCCTATAAAGGAAAGTTGCTTGACACGCAACTACTGCTTTTCTATAAGGCAGATAAAGCAAGGGCATGCATCGGATGTTTCCTCAGTGAACTGGTACTCCACTGAGTAATGAATCCGATAATGATCTGTAATTAGGTCATGCATAACGAGCACAATTAGGGATAAGACTCTATATATTCTTCTGCTTGAGGAGAAGAAAAGTTGCCTTCATTCTACCAGAGAAAAGAGTGAACCTGAAAAGCTCAAAAGAAGCTAGGGTAAATCAGAAAGAGAAGAAGAGAAAGAAGTGTGTGCAGAGAAGCACAACAGTAGAGGAGAACACACCTATGGCGACCGGTGACGATTCTCAGCTGAGCACAAACAAAGATTTTATCAGGCTATGCAAAGCCAATTGTAAAAGGTCAATCTCTATTGTTTTCTAGCAACTACAATAATTAAATCCCAGTATTTGGGTGGACTCTAACAAGTCCCTTGTATCAAATCCCTTAACCGGGTGGCATCTTGTAAGGTGTTCAAAGTCCTTTAACCAAGCAAGCACTAACCAGCCTTATTGTAACAAATCCCTTAACCGAGTCACACCTAGCAATGTGTTATTATCCTTTAACCGGGAAAGCTCCTTACAAGGCGTACTCTAGAAGAGTACAAAATTTGTGAGGTCTCCTCACACCGTGGTTTTTACCCTAATTGAGTTTCCACGTGATAAATCTGATGTAACTGTGTGGTTGTTTGCTTACTGTTATTATATGCTTTAATCTGATTGTCTTTCAGTTGTAAGTTTACTTCACCGGATTTAAAGTCACACAAAAAATTTTAGAGGTGCTGATTCACCCCTCCCCTCTCAGCACCGGTTGGGACTGTCAAATACCTTCTCTTGGATTGCCTCCTTTAGATGAAGAAGGAAAATTAATATTGGTGCCTTTACAGGTACTTGGGGTAAGAGAGACGCAGTTGAGGAACAAAACAATCAGAGAGTACTTGGTGAGATGGAGAGATTTGCCACTTGAGCACGCAAGATGGGAAGGAGAAGATACCCTGCGGCATCCTACTCTACAATTGCTTGAGGGAAAGCAATCACGGGAATGGAAGACTATAATGTCCCCTTACCCTCCCTAGCCACTCTAGAGACTTGGGTAGCCTATTTTCCATCTCGATGGGCTAATTGTCAACATTAAAGGGATGTTGGGTAGTCACATTTTGTGTTGCGAACCTTGGCGTAAAGATTATTTAATTTGGTGCTCCTTGAAATATTGCCAACGTTATAGATTTTAATTTATAACTTGGGCACTTTATTTTATTTAAATGTTGGCTTGAAACTTTATAATATGCGCTTAAGACCAAGTAATATTATAAGCACCCATATTCAAATATTTATGGAGCGCACTTGTGACAAATGTTCTGAGCCCCAATTTGTAACTGCAGCTCTCTTGTAATGCCCAACTGAGTATACTAGACGGAACCTTGGATGCTGGAGGTAATTTTTTGAATATGTAAAACTTCTTAGAAAAGGGATTTTTCCCTGGTCTTTGTGACTACCAAGTCTGAGACGCGAATCTTGGACTTCTCCGATTTGGATGCAAACCCAAACCGGTGTTTTTTTGGTGTAAGTTCATCACAGAATTTACCAGTGAGCAAAACCGTATGGAAATGGTGAAAATGATTAGGAGCTTTCAGATATTCTGAAGAATACAGAAGGAGTATCGTGATTTTATGAAGACTATACAATCCATGTGAACGGCATTTGGTTTGGCTGAACCGTGGCTTTGAGTGTGCGGCTTCTACTGCAAAATTGGTGGCAATAGTTATGTTTGGGCGAAGATAGAAACTGCTATCTTTTCTCTAGATAGGCGTTGGAGATTAAACCAAAGTTGGCGCAATTTATGCTGCCGCGTGACATTCAACATATTGTGGGTGGCTCTAAGTGGGTTTGATTAAATTGGTTGTGTTTTGTGAATCATAGTGTGGGTGCATTGCAGTGTTTTCCAATCTCAAATTTTTGGAAGGAACAGGGATATTCTCCTACGTATTCTTGCAACAATTGGAGCCCAAATCTCCTCTTTGTAAGGGTGACGAGCAGCTACAGGTGCCACCACTCTTGCATTTAATTTAATAATTGCTAGCATGGAAGATTGTTTTTTGTTATATTAATGTTGAATCAATGTAAAGTACTTCTAATTTAAATATGGTAAAATGTTCTGATTGTTCATAACTGTATGAATCAATTTTTCTATCTGTTAAGTTTTGGGACTCTAGAGATGATATCACTGAGTCACTTGATTTGTTTATCGCTTGAACATGGGAGAACTACTTTCTCAAATTTAAATAAGCACATTCTTTGCATGTTTATGTTTTAAAATTTACCTTTCCAAGCTTAAACTGTCAATTGCAAATTAACTTAACCAACAGTGCAGCAGGCTAAACATTTTGAACCCTTCAAGGATTCATAGTTCCATTATATCAAAACCAGTCACTAAAGCAATTTGATCAGAAACTGAGAAAATTTTTGCTAGTACAACCCACAGGGATATTACAAAGCCATATCATAGCACCAAATGAAACTTCATCTTGCCAACATAAATTTGTTTTGTAACAACACCTAATTCAACTCCCACACTTTCACTCACAAGTCACCATCAATGACAAATAGGACTTCTAGTGCTCACAAGACCCAAGTAACTTCAAGGACTTCCTGTAGCTACGTCAACACACCAAAAACTTGGTTCAAAACTTCAAACTCTACAAAACAACACCTTGAAAATCTTTGAAATGATTAATATGTCATGATAGAACCATACATGGTCAGCAAAACATAGACAATGCATATAACAGATCTCTGTTAGTCCTAACCGGTTACTGAGAGGGGGGGTGAATCAGTAAATACAATTTCTACTTCAATTTATCCTTATATATATATATATATATATATATATATATATATATATTCTTGCAGAATTAAAAGAATATAACAACACTCAAACAGAAATTGAAATACACAGGTCAACACAACATATATACATGGAAACCCTCAGTTAGAAGGAGAAAACCACGGTGGGACAGAACCCATAACTTTACTATTGCAGTAATAAAGGTGCCCTGTTAGGGGCTTACAAAGCACTGGTAAGAGTGCTACCCGGTAAAGGGATTTGGTAGAAGACCTGTTAGAATCTTGACCCCGTTAGGAGTCGTCTGGTAAGAGGACTTTCAACACCAATAAAGATGTTACCCCGTAAAGGGATTTATACAAAGAACCTATTAGGGTTCACCTTGTTTAAGGGATTTGAATATGCTTCACAATCTAAAGCAATGATCTATGATGACACTTTCTATCTGATTAGATCATACCTGTTACCCTTTCCTCTACTTGGCTGTGGAACCTTTCTTTGTTTTTCACTTCTCGTGACTGTAGCTCCTCTCAGAAGATATATCTCCTACCCTTAATATTCAACAACGGCTCTTTCATATCCTATGACCTGTATTTATAAGAAATTAATCTTATTAAGAATACATCTCATACTTCCGCCAAGCTGTAAATTCTCTCATTAATCATGCATGCAAGACCTTAAGAATAAAAAGCTAAAATAAAGCTAACTCCAGTTAAAAAGCTAACTTCAGTTTTAACTGTGAATGCTCCATATAATCTGGTTCGGATTATCATGCACTTAACCGGTAATAAACTTGTACCCGGTTGGTCATACCTTCCCTGTATGTCTCCCATGACCGGTTGAAAACACTTGACCGGTATAATTGTGACCGGTTAAGGTACACTGCTTCCTCCTTTAGTCTACCGGTTCATAGCTATGAGTACCGGTGTGATGTACCAGTGCTCCGGTGGGATGTTTGCCAATGACTTTACCAATGACAACTTAAATATGTCAACAATCTCAACAATCTTCTTGTCTCTACAGTGACAGGAACTCATACAGAAAAATGACAGTTTTCAGAAATGGACTTGTTTGACCCCTCAAAAGGCATCACAATTTTTTCTGGAAAAAAGAAACTTTTTCTACCACATCATTATCCTTCCATTCATATAAGTTTCAGGTCTGTACTAGCCCATACATAATTATACCAACACATTTTCTGACTGCATATTCTGGGAAACGTTTTCTGAACAGGCTGCCTTCACAAAAATGGTCATAACTTATTCAATTCTCCATAAAAATCGATGAGACTCGAAGAAAATGAAAGCTAATTCATGTGGCTATCATATCCAAGAGGTCTCATTCCATTACGAGGCTGTACATGGCCATACAACTTGCTGCAATATGACTGTTCCTGTTTTTTAACAATCATCAATGTAAAACACAGTCCTAGGGCATCATTAAATCTTGAACAAAACTTCATAACCTGATCTGCCACTTTAGAATATTCAAAAAATATCAAAAACAATCATTTAACCAATTTTTGGGCTATTCCACCGAGTGGATTAAGAGAAACATAATTTTAAAACCTCTCTAATTACCCTAGCAAGGGTTTATACCTGTCAACACAAAATTCATTGTTTCTTGCACAAGACTTCATAAAAATGAATGCAAAAGGATTCAAATGAAAGCTATTATTATCCTAACTTCAAAAGACAATTACATATTGAAACTACATCAAATATGAGCACAAACGGCTCTGCAACTAGTCACAGACCCTGCAAAACGTGACAGTCAAGAGAGTTTTCTTGAGTACCTTTCACAACTTCCCTCCAAGAGTCCAAACTGATCACCACCACTATCTTCAACCATACATTGGTTTTATAAACAATTTACAACTGCCTCAACTGTTGTAACTACCCCTATGACCGAACTCTTTCCCTTTTGCATCATTTTTGCAATTTTTGCAATGTTGCAATTTTGCAACTTTTGTGCATTTTTTGCCAAAACACTACCAAACCTTGCCAAATTGTTCTTGAACACCCCAAACATACCAAAATGGACTAAATAAGCCCAATCACAACCATTCCAGCCCTTTTTCGATACTTTTAACCCCTTTGACCTCATTTGACTTTATTAGGACTTTATTGGTCTATTTAGGACAAATGGCTCTCATGGCCTTACAAGGTAATTTGTTTTGACTCAAACGGACCTGAGGAGAACAAATGCAAAATAACCTTTATAAGACATTTCAAAGGCTAAGTGCTCCTGCACCACCAATGATATAAACACATGGCATGTCGTATTTGGCTGCTAACATTCCAAACAGCCCTTTTGTAGCCTACTATTTCCAACATTAATTTCTAATTAGGTTTGCGAGTGCTAGATGTGATTCAAAGCTCTCTACTACTTCATAAAGTCCTAACATAACTTCACAATCACTTTGTTTGTCAATTTGAAAAGGCTTGGGCTCCAAGTAACAAGTTGTTGCATGTAAAGGTGTGTGCCTCACTCTCCATCTAGAATCAATTGGATCTCATATCTCCATGTAGTCTGCTTCCACATTATTGAGTGTTCTTTGAACGGCTTTGTTGCAACCATTCATGATCTCATAAAGCATGTCAAGACAAGAGTATCACCATCAACCATATGAAGCACATCAATAATTGGTCCACACCTATGTTCCACGGAGTTTTAGGGACAAGGATGGAAGGGGACGGAGGGACGTGTTTCCGGTACAGGTACGATTTAGGGCCAATTTTTAGGGGGCAGTAAGGGAGGACTATTAAAAAAATAGGGGAATTTTTATATAGAGAGATTTCAAATATGCATATCATAACATTGATAAAGCATTCATCATAGACATTTTAGAAGCTTAAGACATAGCATTAGACTTGAATTGAGATTTCACATGTGAATTGATAAGCAAATTAACAAAATTCAAATGCTTTGATTGTCAGTATATGGCATACATATAGCAAAAATGCCCAAAGGCTCCAAATTTCAACAATGAAATGAGATAAAATATTAAAATGTAAATACTATAACTTAACTACTAAACAATAAACATAGAAGTTCATAATAATATATAACTGTCCATAATCAGCAGATGGTAGGTCTAAGAGTCTAAATCAAGTAGATTGATGCCCTAACCTCCTCTTTCAACTATTGTTCACTCCTTGACCAATTATTTCTCTTGGTGTTCTTCTTTTTGGTTATTTTATGCTTAGATTGGGTTTTGGTATTGTTAAATGTGGTTTGGGTGTCCTTGTGGGCCAGCCAACCTTTTTTTCAAATTTAAAAGTGTGTTATTTTTTAAGACTAGCCATCCAAAAATGGCTTGGAACATAGGGGATGGCCAGAAGTCCCCAGGATGGGTAGGGGACTTCTAGCCATCCCGGGGACTTCTGGCCGCCCCTGCGTTCCTGACCACTCTTAAAGCCTTTTCGGGGACTGTTTCCGAATTTTGTAGAAAAGGGAATGAGGGGGGATGATAAAATGACATCCCTGTATCGTACTAGGGATAGGAACAAGTCAAAAAACCTAGGGGACGTGTCCCCATGGAACATAGATCCACACACATTTGAAAATATTGTTGCAATTTCCAAAAAAATTGTTGTTTAAAATAACTTAATCTATAATCTTCCCTTTTGACCTTTGAAAAGAGTAAAATTTGCTCATTCATTGGAACAAATAACAAATCTTAGAAATTTCTCTTCAACCACTCTTTTCACAGTGATATGTGAAGCAAATCTTGTTTCACTTATAAAATTTGCAATTACTCTCCCTTTGTGAATATTTTCATGTACCCATGCAAATTTAGTCAAGCCTTAATGCAACAAATCTAAATAATGGGTTGCACATGGGCCCCAATTATTTGTGGGCACTTCAATCAGCATCCTAACTCCCACATAATTTGCTACATTATCAATTAGTACTTGAACCACATTTTTTACACCTACTTTAAGAATGACTTCCTCTAGTATTTGAAAGATATATATATGAAACTTGGTCTCAACCAGGTGGATATGCTTATGCCTGGTAAACAATCTCCATTGGATCCATTGCTAAAACTCACTCTTTATGACATACCATCTAAATGAAATAAAAGGTCCGGCTTCCTTCATTTCCAATTACCTTTTCTTATACACAAACACACACACACCCATATATTCTAAAATTTTCTAATGTTTCTTGGTGTCAATCACCTCTAAAATATTAAACCTTGAGGACAGGCCACCAAAACATTAATCAATGATCTCTAACATATATCTAACCATCTATTGCTCAATATAGTACAATCAATTTCTCCCCAAGAAGCTTTGACCTCAGCTAATTTCAAAATCACTCTATCTTTTGACCTTTGCAAAAGAATAGTTATGAAAGTCTCTGAAGAGGGAGGTGTGTACCCTTTGCCAAAGTTTGCAACTCTTTTAATTGCATTCCAAAAATGTGGATTCCTAACTACATTGAATGGCTTTACAACAAATCTTCATTTAGAAAATTTTCTTTGACTTTTCCCTTTTGGAAAATTCAATGAATTTGGACATAATATTGTTGAGCTCTTCCACTGGGACACTTGAGATGATCTGATTGGTTGAAGGTGAATGGGTGCCACCTCAGCATGTTTATCTTATAGACCTAATAAATCTTTTGATGATGAGAAAATATCTCTTGATACTCAACATTATCAAGCCTTCAATTGTAAAGGCTCATTCTCAAATTGCTTTATCTTCATGCATTCTTTCCTATCCTTTGGAATTCTTCACCTTGAAATTCCTCTTTGAGATAACTCAAATTTGCTTGTTCTTGAATTCTTGATGTACTGAACTTGATCTAGCACTTCTAGAAGTGGTGTGTGGGCATGTAGTTGGACCATCCAATTGAACTTAGATTTCCAAAGGAAATTCAAGTTGTGATGACTTCTTCTATCCTCTCTTTCACAACTTGTTCCTTTGACCTTTGACTTTTACTTTTCGCCATCATCAGCTCCTGCCATACAACACTATTTATTAGGCATTTTGCATCTTAATCTTAGTGTTTCAAATCAAGGATATGGTTAGTAACAATAAATCAAATTCTTGCTGACAACCTCACTTATAAACATGCACTTAATCAAACCCCCAAATCTGAAATGCATTATTGAATTTCCAATTGTGAAAGTCTGATTATGATCAAATAACAGTTCAGATGCGCACAATTTTATCACCATTTGTTTCAGTTAAAATCCCCATCAAACTATGCATCTACAGCATTCAAGGCATCATGAAACATCATATGAATCAAAACACACTTACCAAATCTGGGTCGAAACACTCAGACCTGGAGATATTAGACTTTGAATAAGTCTGATTTTTATCAAAATCTGGGGAAGATCACCTCCTTGTCTTGGTTTTTTGTTGCAGGCAAAGTCTGGTTCAGGCTTGCAGTTGAGAGATTTTGATATGCTTGACTATCACCTTGCTCAGATTGTTGATTGAAAAATGTTAGGTCTGCACTTTATATCCTCTGGTTTCTCAAAAATTATGATTTCTAACCAAATTTCTTGTTGTTTTGTAGGTTCGAGCTTGCTTCGAAAATTCAATCTGCACTGTTATAGATGTTTGAGCTTTTGGAGATGAATTCGATCTGAGCTTTTGATGTCCCAATTCTGAAATATAATTGCTTTTAAAGTTCAATGCCCTGCTAGAAGAATTCGATCTGCACATGAATATTTGTTTTGAATTGGGTGTTGAATTGGATTCAATACCCAATTTATATGCCTTTGATGTTCAACTGACTTGGAGAAACAAAATTTAGATTAAAACACCTCTCCTCCATAAAATTGTGGCTTCTCATATTAAATTTGTGGGCGTTCACTTTGATTGTGATGCAGTCATGGCAGGAGTTTCCCCAAAGTAGATGGTCCAAACCATGCAGCACGAGTCACACAGCGGAAACAATCAACACCAGACACAAGAATAGATAATCAACATGCTACACCAGATCTTTGCATTGTCACAAAATCAAAGGTTCAAATCAAATTGGTCTGCAACATGCAGATTACATTCTTAGGCTCACAAGCCCATTATCAGGAACAAATCCTACCATCCTAACCTCCAAGAGGTATGTTTACAACTTATTTCCTCACTACTTAGCTACTCCCAAACAAAGATCAACTACCTCAATATCTAGAGCCTTCCCAACACATATGTCGGCCAAATCTATTACAGTTTCCAAGAATAAGAAAACGTAACGTGTGCAAATATAGGTTAGGACCCAAATCATAAGATCTCAATGCCAAGATGTAGAAATCACGTGCGAACCAAGAGAGACATCAGCCAAAGATCCAGGAACATCATAATATGAGCCACAAAGCTTCATGAATCGAGAAATTGCTTCGCGAGGTAGGAAAACTCCAACTGACCATTAGAACTTGAAGAACACACAGAACCGACCATGAATCCTGAATAACTCCACAACGAAGAGTCCAAAAGAGGTGCGAACCTAGACATAAGCTAAACATGATGTCCAAAACATACCATGAGATTCGCAACTACAAATGATCCAAATCCAAGGAATGCCACTAAAAACACAGAAACTGGAAAGCAGACACAAAACTGAAAGGAAATATTTTGGGGTGATGCAAGATTGCTAACAACCCAAGGATGCTCCTGCATTAGATTGGCAATTATAAAATTGATTTTCCTTAAATGTTCAATTGCCAATGATTAATGCTTGCATTTCAAAATTTAACGATTCTCCATCCTCCAAGGTCGACTACCTATCATTCTTTCATCAAGTTTTCAAGCCTATGAAAAGATTCGGAATTCTTGGTGTTATGGGGCAAACACTTAGCATTTTTGGAATTCCTTGCTTGATTGGGCGAATTCTTGGAGTGCTTCTGGAAATTTAAGGCCCATTGGGCGAAATCATTATACCAATTTGGAAATACGAACCCCATTAGGGGAGATTTATAGCATTCATATTGGAATTCTATGTGTTTCAGACTTCATTATGTGATTGGGTGAATTTGCATCAAGTGAATTTCAGAATTCACCAAGAGGTTAGGCAAAATGCATATAGATTTTTGGAATTTCACACTAAGTTGGGCAAACAAACATGAAGGAAATTTGGGATTTTGAATGAGTTTGAGCAAGAACATATAGGCAATTCAGGAATTCATCCTTAGTTGGGCGAGTTTCTCAATGGTTTTCAGAAATTAGCCAAGCATTGGGCAAGGATTTTCGAATTTTCATACCTTATTGGGAGAAACACACGATCAAACTCAGAAATTCATTGAGCATTGGGCAAACTCCTAATATGAAATTCAGAAATACATCTAAAGTTGGGCAAGATAGCCTTGTTCATTTTCAGAAATAACAGCCCCATTGGGCAAGATCTCATAGTGCCAAATTCAGATTTTGATGCTCCATTGGGCAAGATTTTTGGAAATTTGGTGCTTACTGGGCAACATTTTATTGTCCATTTCGAGATTCAAGGCTTCATTGGGCAAGAATGTCATGGTAGTTCAAACTTGAGGGCTTTAAGTGACAAAGCACACATAAAATATAACATTTAAGTATAAATACTTTAAGTTAGATTTTATGTATATATTGTCAGAATGTTTGAGAGTGGTTTCAGATCTCTAGGAGTTATAATAAAGATTCTAGATTTTAGAAGATCCTAAAAAATTTTAGACGTAACCAAATTATAATAATCAACACGCTTCCATCAGTATTCTTTTCCATAGCTTTTCCTAACTTTCCAAGATAAATTTGATACTAGAACAAGAGTTTTCCAAGTATTTTCACAACTTCTCCTGGATTGGAATCAAGAATCTTCACAACTTTCCACACTTTCAGGTTAAACTTCATCTCTTCTTGCTTTACATCTTCACTTCCTCTTTTTACGCTTTGGATAATTCATTTCATCACAAATCTCTTGACTTCAATTCCACATCCTTGACTAGTTTGGCCTAGCTCTCACTCATATCCCTAACTAACTTAACTCCCTAGCGAGCCAAACTTGCTCAAACTCATCTCTTAGACTCAGAGACTTGAAAATTGCCACTGAACTAAGACTACCTGGGACAACTAACCCACTGCCAAGCAAAAAGAGGGGGTCCCTGTTGGCATTATGCTTAGTTGTCATCACTGGAAAACATCAAACACACCGGTCTTTATGTTAGAGCAGCAGTGGTGAACCTGTAGTTGTCCCAGTCGACAACCATCAAACTTGCTAAGTAACCAGTGTAATTACACCAGTCATGACAATACCAGTCTTGTCCAACCGGTCTAGTAGAAAATCACAGGAGGCAGATGACTCAACCGATAGCACACCGGTTCCCGCTCAAAAGTATCAAACCTATCGGTTCGTGCTTTTATAATCCGATCTGGTTTTTGCGGAGCATTTTAGGATGAGCTGGAGTTTTGTATGCGAGCGTTTTGGCATAAGCTAGAGTTTTGAATGCGAGATTTTTGGAATGCCTTCCAAAACAGTGGCGTTTTGGAGGATTTATAGCTTGGCACCACAATTCCATTTTGCAATGTGAAGATCATTATATATATGGGTCATCGTGCATAAGTGCAGCATGGTTGGAGAAATCAAGTGCATAGAGATAAAGCAGAGCAGAAGAACCGAGTCTTCTGAGAAGGGATACAGTCACCAAGAGTGAAAGACAGAGATTGAACAGCCAAGCCGAGCAAGCAATAGAACAAGTATGATCTAAATGACAAATTAAGTGTCTACAGAAGATCATTTTTCTTATTGTTTGAAGCTCGTGAAAATCCTTTTATCAGGGTGAACCCTAATAGGTTCCATTGTCTAAATCCCTTAACCGGGTGACATCTTGATTGATGTTCTTAAGTCCTCTAGCGAGGCGACTCCTAACAAGGTCAAGATCTTAACCGATCTATATCAAATTCCTTCACAGGGTAGCACTCTAACAAGTGTTGTTGTAAGTCTTTAACAAGGCAACTTTATTACTACAGTAGTGAAGATTGGGGGTTCTGTCCCACCGTGCTTTTCTGCCTCTAACCGAGGGTTTCCACGTATAAATCTTGTGTTAATTATTGTATGTGATTTCTGATCAAATTAGCTATACATATATTACATTTTCATTATCACACAGTAGTTGTATTCTGTTTCATAGGATAAGATTTTTAAATAACTCGAGTTCATTGATTCACCCCCCCTCTCAGTCACCAGTTAGGATTAACAGTCCCCATTTGCAATGGGTGCTGGTATGAAAAATTCACAATAGGATCCTAATGGTGTAGTAGGGAATTCCTTGAGGACAAGCAATGTTTGGGCCGAGAGGATTGTAACAGTTTTCAAGGTGACAATTAAATAAATGGATTTTTATTAAGTTGTCAAAAAATAAATAAAATATTCAAATGATGACTTAATATAAATTTATTATTATGAAATGTCACTTTATTAAATAAAGTTCTATTGTGACGTTTAAACACCATCGCCCCATTATGGAGGCCCCCTCTTGTTGCTTTGCGATGTATTAGTTGTCTTAGTTTAGCTCTAGTTCGGTAGTAATCCTGAGGTCTCCAAGTCAATGAGATGAGTTTGAGCGACTTTAGACACAAATCCTTGCCCAATTGCAAGTTCGAACCATTTAAGGGAGTAAGGTTATTAAGTTAAGCCCAACAATTAGTAAGGATCTTGAGTTGTCTTTGAATGGAGTGCCTATGTATTCGCCTTGCACTTGTAAAAGAACCGAAACCTTGACCAAATCGAGAATTCCGAAGTGTTGAGAATGCCCAGCAATGAGCTAGGTGTTATTCTTGCCTTAGTGGACTTTAATCATCTATCCAACACTTAGCCAAATTCTAAGCAAGGAGCGAGCATTAGTTGAAAGCCTGATATGAGAGAATGGAAATCTGATCTGAATTTTGAATTCTAATTTTGGAGATCAATTTGAAACTCTGATGTGGAAAGAGAAATTGAGTATGAAGGATTAAGGATGGGATATAAAAGTGAAAGGGACTAATCAATAAGACACGAGGCAAAGTAAACAAATCTAAGTGGACAAAGAAGAGATTCCATGAGTATTGTCCAAAGGCCAGTCGGATCCTGACCAAGCCTTGGACAAGGTTGTCCAAAGGCTGGTTGGAATCCGACCATGCTTTGGACAGGCTTGTCCAACATCATAAAGATTTCTACCCAGACATAAAGCTTGATGAAGATGGATCCAATCACTTGGCAAGGCAAGTTAAAATGGATCTAAGGGAAGTTAACATGAAAATCAAAGGGTAAAATGGACAAGATCCAAGCATGAGAGCATGGAAATATGAAACCTTGGCAACCTGATCTGGGATAAACATGATTTTAATCAGGAAACAAAATGATAAAGAGGAGCTTTAGATGAGCACAGGAAGGAGTTTGGGTACCAAAAGAAACAAGCATTCCATACTTAGAAACTAACACCTTGGAAAATTCCAAGAGGTGGTCAGATTCCGACCACCCCTAGGAACTGAATTTCCAAGGGTACTTTGGATTCCAACACGTGCCAAAATTCTGCCCAAGTCTAGGAGCTGTCCAAGCATGTTTGATCTTCCATATGGCATGAAATTGAACTCAGGAAACCAAAACCAAACTTGTGGGAAGACATATCAACTGAAGTTTTGGAGATGATAATCAGATTTCAAGTTAAGGAGAAGCCAAGATCAGACCTTTGCAAATTCAATCAGTATTTAACTGAGATCAGATCAAGAAGCATATAATTTGAAATCTGTTACTTGCAGATTTTTACCACTTAACCCTTCAATATAATGTGGCCACCAAGTGGCAATTTGGACTAAAAGTTGAGTTGAGTGTGATGACTTTCTAAACCAACTCTCTGCTTATTTTGGAAGGCACAGCTACCTTTCTTATGATTGAAAACAGTAAAATTAAAACATGTATGCTTTTAATCAAAAAGCAAATAAGGAATGGAACTTTTAACCAAAAAGTTTTGAAAGGTAAGGGATGTCATATATCTAAAGAAAACCAAAGAACACAAAGTTTCTTCAAATTTTTAAATAAAATATGCTATCAACTATCACAGATTTGCCATCTAACTCCATACAAAGTTGATCATTAAATAGCAATCTACAAATCTATATCCGTAAAATAATTCAACAATATGCACCAAGAATAACATCCAATAAGATGAATGAAAACCCCATAAATTGTAACACAGTTCACAATTTGTAGGATTACTTTCAGATGCTATTTCATTAATATCTTCAAGTTCTAATTTCTTTTCTCTAACCTCTAACACCACAAAAATTAAGCAATATATATGCATCAAGTATCATAACTGACTTTGGTAACCGACGGTTTCTTGAAGATAACCACCCCAAAGATCAATGAAAGTCTTAACAAAAATAACATAGAAGAAAAGTGGCCCTCCAGAGCCTATAGTTTTGAGCAAGATATGAAAAACAATATAATTTAGAAAACTAATTGATAACCATCGGCTCCCTTTCCCCAATCCTTTGTGCTTCACCTTCTTGGTCCACGTGTGCCCTCTGTCCTTCCGCTTCCGATGCCTGAGCTCTCACATCTTGCTCCTATATCCTTGTTCTGTAGAGTCAGTATTTAGTTATAACTGCAGATAGCGTCCTGGATTGAGGTTTACCCATTATGTTTACCTTCACCTTATATTTGGCTATTTTTTGCTCTGTTTCGACAACTTTGGGGTCAAGTTCTTGAGCTTCCTCTTTAAAGCTAGGAATATTCTTTGCCAAGTGCCACAAATTGTCTGTTGCCTGTTCATTTATTTTCTCTGCAGAAAAACTTTCTCATACCTTGTCTCTGAATTCACGGATTACTGCAGCACTTTTTCTTAAGTTTTCTTCTTCTTTTTCAAATATTTTGATTTCTAAAAGTATAAAATGGGACACTACGTTCTGAGCATCATGTTGAAATTGAGCTAAGGCCTGCCTTATATACTTATCCAGCTCTTCGTGGGCAGCAACTTTCCATTCCAATGCATCCATCCAAGTCATAAACTCAAGATGAACTGGTCTACTTATTATTCCTTCCCCTATTGCAGTTGCAGGGAGCATATTGGCAATCTCCTGGAGCTCAAATAAAACAACTGGTAAATTACCATTTTCCCTTTTAAGGGCCAGCAGATCATTTCTCCATTTCTCCAATCTTTCAGTTATTAGTGAGTACATTTTCATGCCTTCTTGGATGAAAGATATCATATCAATTATAAGTTTTTCCACCTATTTATCCATTACCAAGGTAACACTTTGAGCTCTTCTGATTTGTTTCAACTTATTAGAATCTAGCCCATCAATGTGAATAGACACATTTTTCTCGATGGCTTTATCCTCTTCATGTAGGACAGATCGGATAAAAGAGACCAAAGAGTTTACATGTCGTAGCAGCTCTAGATTCTTCTGTTCTTCCATCTTTACTCTCTGAGCTAAGGAGTCAACAGAAGTGGTGGCAGGGTAAATATTTCCTTCCGAAGTAGATGGACCAATATCTATTCTAGTCAAAGCAAAAAAAAAATCGTGACCTCATATTCATTCTTCTCTCCAATGGGATCAGCTATTTCTAGGAGCCTTCAATCAGTCACAAGATCTAGTACCACCCTAGACATTCTTTTAACTCTTTTCAGTTTATCAGTTCCTTGTAATAACTTGGTGACAGTATCTACTTCTGTCTCAACCATAGACATGTACCTCTTTCTTTTCAATGGCCTCTTTGACCCATGGAGATGAGGTATTTGCAGTGGAACCAGATACATTGATAATGGCATTATTTGGAGGAGTGGTAAATTGGGAAAGGCGGGGACTGCCAAGAACATCAAACTCTGTATTATCTATAATGTCCTTTTTGGGGGACATTACAAATCAATCAAATAATTAAGTTTTAAAAATGTCAAACAATATCAAATTAAATGACAATAATAAAGTATTAAAATGACTTTAACAGAGCTTAATGAAAATTAATAAAGTCATTTAAATTTAAAAGAGGGGAATAATAAAGAGACAAAAACGGAATTCCAAGAGACAAGCAAAGGGAAAACGAAGAGTCATAGGGATGTGTTATTAAAGAACATGAAGAAGCTCATTTTCAGCTTGCTTGGTTTATGTTTGGTTATTGCTCTCCTAGAGAATTTGGAAGCTTCAGGCTTTCAATTCAGAATTGTTGAGACGGAAATCCTTGGCAATTTAGTCAATTGGATGGAAACCCAATTTGACTTTGAGGTGGATTCACGACAGAGTTCACAACTGGGCAAAATTGTGAACAAAGATATTTCATGTCTGTTTGGAAAGCATGGTTCTAATGACTTATCTATTTTGATGGCAATATTCATCTCTATTTCAGATATTATATGTTTTTCAAAATAAACTATTGGATGAATAGAAATCAGTTGCATGCAAATTGTTTGTTTAAATTTATGTGGTGCATTTGGTAAAAATCTAGAAAAAATATCCTAAAGGGATATTACATTATCAAATATTGAATTGGAAATATCATCTCCTCCGATTTGGCAAAAGATGAGGGCATCACTCTCCTGAGCACCACCCTCAGCATAGGAGAAACTAATGGTAGCAAGGGAACAAGGATTGGCGATCTTTTTATTAGCAACTCTCTTGGAAGAAGATGAAGTGCTTGTTTCACATATTGATTTCAATTTCACTTGCTTTTTTGGCTTTTCACCATCCCCACCTAATTGAGAGGCCTCCCTTGGAGGTGTGGAAACTGGGGTGACAAGGGTATTAGTGGGATTGAAACTCTACAATGCGTATTGTTTGGCATTGGTGGCATTGGTGGATTCCTTAGGGGCTGAGGACCCAATGCATTCCTTAAGTTTCTTCTCAATCCATCTCCTAGTTCTTTCTAACACATGGGCTGGTCTCCTTTCCACATCCATGTCGTTTCTATCATGTCAGGTCAGTAGTTGTGTGGCCAAAAGGGTAATATTTTAATATGTTCCATCAATTAACTCTGAGCCATCATCAATCGATTCATCAGGTATAGGGATAGGTAGCTCAAACTTCCTGACCTAGTCTAATTTCATTCTCATCAACTCTCTCCTTTGTACTTCCTTTATATTTGCACAGTCTTCCCAATAATCCTCCATATGGGGTTGATGCAAATAGGACTTGCCTCCATGAAAATTATTATGCACATAACTTTTACTATCAAAGGAAACTCGAGGTAATCAAATGGAACTTAAACTTGGAGAGGAGCCTCTCTGTGGTGGCAACAGCATCAAAACTCTTCCAAATAAAAAGGGATAAAAAAACCGGGAAGGAATAACCCTTTTTCTTCATTTTAGTGACATATTTAGCATTGACCCCTTTCATTGTCTACAAACTTCTAGGAGTATAAAATAATCGGATACATACCTAGGTAGCTTGTAGGTGCTCTGGTTAAATCCCCTTTTTCTTCATTTTAGTGACATATTTAGCATTGACCCCTTTCATTGTCTACAAACTTCTAGGAGTATAAAATAATCGGATACATACCTAGGTAGCTTGTAGGTGCTCTGGTTAAATCCGTTGATTCTAAGGTAACAAAAACTGTCAAACTGGATGAAAAAGCCACCATAACATTTGACAAGGGTAGCAAATTTAGTAGAAATTCTCCTCTCCAATAATCCTTCAATCTTCTTTATCATCACCCACGGGAGAGAATAATTGACATCATAGAACTCCTCCATCCTGACTTGCTTTTGTAGCTAAGAAAAATTTTCAAAAATAGGTCGGTCTGGATCATGAGATTCTAGGGTTTTGAGGCCTGGCCAGGTAGCTTGTGTAGCTACTAAAAGATAAATCAGCAACGAGCACATATGGAAGGAATTTGCCCACCTAAAATGAGCTAATTGCTCATGTAACCACTGCTTAATATCTCTCTCCAGTCAATATATTGCCTATCACTGCAAATGAGTGAGGAATTGATACATCTAGCCCATGAATTCTTCAATTGCCGGATTTCCAACAATACGGTGCAACAAGACAATTGCATCTTCAATCTCTTTTGAAAAAAGTTCCTTCTTAAGAACCGAGAGGAGTCGTGATTGACCCTTCCACTTTACCTTGAACCAGGTTGTGGCAATTTTGTTTAAACATCATTCTTCTTTATCCTTAAAATAATCACAGGCTTTCTCAATTGATGTATCCACAAACACTTCCCACTCTAGTAATTTGAGGGCGCGAGCTACGATTTTTGAGTCAATTTTGACAGCAATTAAGTCATCAAATGCTCGAATTTCACGGTATTCTAGGTGATAGTGGTTCACATAGGTAGACACCAATTCCCGACAACAAATCGCCTTAGAGAAACCAGCAACTTCCAGAAGGTTGTTGTCAACTATCTTGCTCACTATGGGAGAGGTGGAATTTCCCTTTAATCTGTCAAGGATTTCTTGGATATCCTCATGACTTACATCTGTATAAAATCCCATCCAAACCATTCTCTATCACTGCGAGCATAATGGGTATTAGGGTTTCGGATAGGAAATGCAGAAAATGGATAATGTGGCTTTCTAATATTGAATTTTCCATGCATAGGAATGCAAAGAATGAGCAGAAGGTTCACTGGGAAAACTCATGGAGAGGGCAAATTCTACCGCTTCACCCAAACAATGAGCTAGGAAAAACTTGAATTGCGCTTTAAACTACCAAAGAGGAAAAAAGTTTCATAATCCAACCTAAATTTCTTGCATGCACCTGTTTCTTTCTCCAACGCTCAAATGCTATGAAGTTCGTTCTCCAAGCTTCTCATAATGAAATCCAACTGTAAACAATACCACCTTTTAAGTGAAGCATTTAATTCTGGCTCAATTTGACGGCGGTAGTACATTTAAATTCGTGTCGGTTTAAGAGGTATCCACAACTTAAGGAAACAATTAATGTTTCACGTATGTCAGCCTTGTGAAAGTACAGCTCCTTGAAAGGCGTGAACCCTTCACAATCAGGAAGTCGGCAGCTTTCCTAGAGTTTCGAACCATTATAAAATAGTTCGGTAGTTCATGACTCTACCCAACTCGCTGACCATGAAAGCTCAGAGCGGATCTTAGTTTATCTTGGTGCGGTCGGCCAAGTCAATGACTTTATGAAGTTTCTTTTTGAAGTGGTAAAGGTAAGACAATTAGGGAATCTCTCTGAAACACTAACAACAAAGACTTAAGAAGGGGGAAAACATGACGCGCACTCTAGTACAGTCGAGTAGGTCGGCGATTTTGCGAGCTTTTGCAAAGTGGAAGACTAAGTACAAATTCTTAGAAAACTGACCAACTAGGTACTTGGGGGAGAATAAATGACCAATTTTATATGTTAAATTTTACAAAGATGAAGGTATAGCCTAGAGTATACATAACTTGGAAGCAAGGTCTTGTATACGTGGCGTGTGAACCAGAAAGTTTAAAAGTCGAGTAACAAGATCAAAGAAGAAGAATAAAATCATGGTTGGAAGGCAAAGCAAGAGCTATGATGGGCATACATAGTGCCAAAGTGCACAAAAGGGAAAATTCCAACACACAACCAGAATCCGACCAGGTGTTGGAACTCAAATCCCAATCAACATCAAATTTCCGCTTCTCAATAAAGCCATTTGAAACAACGCAAAGTCCTCATTCAGGTCAAGTAAGGTGTAACAAAGGGGTGGTAAGTTCAATTACAACATTGCTAGGTGGGCCTTAGTGCCAATGCACGTGTCTTTTGAATTCAGTGCCTATATAAGTGAGGTGGAGGTTCCATTTTAAACTTAATCCAATTCAAACATCCACCAATAAACAGAGTGCAGACTTGACCGGGCAAAGATCAGAGAAGGGGTTAGTAATCAGACTTTAAACCATGAGACACTCTTCAATTTCCTTCAAGCAATCAGATCAGATTTGACTTGGAACCAAGTTTGCAGCAATAAAGTCATGAGATTAAGTGCACTACTAAGTGTTTTGTAGAGGAAATAAACTTTAAAAATCAAGAAATGGAAAATCAAATCAGATTGGAATTAGAAGTTGTTTGGTATCAATACAAAGATTTACACAGATGCAACTTTGATATGAAGTAAAATCCATGACAAGAATATCTTAATTCTATTGTATTTGTCATTTTACAAATTTAACACAAGTTTTTCTTCTATTTTGCAAGGTGGCAAGGAAGAGGATGATCGAGGAAAAGGAAGAATCCTGGCAAGACCAAGGGGTTGGGCATGAGGAGATTCAAATGAGAGGAAACTTTTCAGTACAAGGTTTTAAGCAAGAGGTTTAAGATCAAAAGTCCAAGTGAAGATGCAAACCCAAGTTCAAGTTCAAATCCTCAAGATGAAATTCAAAGAGAAAAGTTGTACAAGGAGAAGGAACGAGATTACAAATGGAGGAAATTATTATAGACTTGAAATTCCTTCGGAAATCCAAATTCAATTAGAAAGATCCAATGTCAATGAAGCACCTACATCTCTTCTACAAGAACAAGTCAAGAATTATAACTAGTACAAACAATTGCAATGAGAAGATTTCCAAGACGATGGAGAAAATTCAAGTAGATGAAGCAATTTGGGAATGTGGGCTATCGCAATCAATCGAAGACTTGAAGATGTTGAGTATCAAGAGATATGGCTAGAGAGAGACTTTTTTATAATGATGAAGTGGAATTGATGAAATTTACAAAAAAAACATGCTGAGGTGGTGCCCATTCATCTTCAACCAATCATAAGACTTCAATTTCACATGTCCAAGTTCATTCAATCAAATCGTTCCAAGTGTACACGTGGAGTCCACCTAATATCTCTACCTAACCAATTTTCTCATTGGTCTATCAAAGAGTGGTGCTTTATTGTAATTGGATAAGCATTTAATGTGTGTAGATGGTAGTTACATTAGCATTTTGTTCGATTAGTTACATTAAATGATTAATTACTAGTTAAATATTTGTAACACTTGACGGTAATTCTTCAAGTGGGCTATGATGCAGTGGCTAATCAGAGCGACTGCATAGCAATGACCTAGAGATTGGAATTGAAACATTCTGGGTCCAAGATAAGATGATCTTTAACGGCCCAAAATGGTAACGGCCCAAAATGGTAATCAAGTATGCTTGCTTGCATGGGAGTTTGCTTCCACCAGTGCTTAGATTCAAAATATATTCCCCAAGGTTTGTTTCACTGCCTGGATTCAAAATTTCGTGCACTAAAATCCAACTAAAAAATCTAAAATCATACCTAATGCGGTTATATAGTGATAGGTCCAAAAATATCGTCCTGGAAATCAAGATGAGTTGGGTGCAAGTATCAAGAGAATTTGACAAAGTAAATCCCCTCGAACATGGCTCCTAAATCAAATTTAACCAATCAAAAACAACTGCCTGTAACTCACAACGGTAAAATTAATATCTGGATTCACAAACAAAGCAACGAAATGCAAAACACATACCTCGATAAGAAGCGGGAAATTCTTCCTGTGAAATCTACCAGCCCAGTGATTAAGCAATTGATCAACATCTTCCTGAGGCCTCAGCTTCATAATCTCTGCAACGACCTGGCTGATAGTCCAGTCATGCTGCCCAGGCCCCTTCAGTCTCTTCCTGTACCTTTTAGAGACCTGATCTTTGCCAAGCCCCTTCACTTGATTCCTCGTCTCGTGCTTGCCTTGGTCATAGTCTACCACAACTACTTTCACGCTCTCCTCCCACTCTTTCTTCTTTTTGGAGCCATTGGTCTTGTCATCTCCCACTGTTTTACTATTAGTGTCGTATAATGAAGCACTGCAAAAACATTTTTGCTGCTTCTTATATCTCGACCCATTTGGATATGATAGCCCCTGTAATTCCTTCAAGCTTATAATTGGATTGGAATGGTGAATCAGTGCGCACATTGCTGCTGGAAGTGTTTATTTCATTGGGTAAAGTACACAGTCCCAAGCTCACTGTTAACTTCTGTTGGTGGATATCAATTTAGAACATGCAGTTTTTCCCGTTGGTAAGGTGGGAGAGAAGATAGGCGAAGTTCGTGGAGCGTTCACACAAAAGAAAACTATGTACTCATATTTATTGGGCGGGCGGCGGGGGCGTAGTCAGAAGCATCGTTAAGCAAACACCACTTACGAAACATATAACCCCAAACTGTTGTAGACTATCTTATTTATTTATAAGATCACACTTTGAGAGTAAAGGAGACAGAATTTCTATATTACAATACATTATTTTTAAAATTTGACCATTTATTCAAATAGATAGCAAGGAGAACAAATTCATTAGGGTGCTCTTAAACGTTTTTATAGAAAATTCAAATATAATTTTGATTACACTAAGCAACATCTTGTAAGTAAAGATACTTTGGTTCCTCTAATTTACAAAGCATTAGAGGAGTGTAAAAGGACTAGACCCAAAAGAGAGGCAAAAATTATTTTCCCAACAAACTCTTAGTTTGATAATAAGTGCAAGTAAGCAAAAAGAAATCTAAGAGGAGGAATGAGTAAAGAAAATAAGAAAGAGTATGAAAAGTTGTCAAGGAGTTAAAAAAAAAGAAAAATATGTGAACATAAGAAGGATTGAGCTAATTACTCTTGGAGAATAAAATCCCAAAAAATAATTGAAAAGAGCTACAACAAAAGAAGAAGCAAACAAAGAATGGCATCATGGGTCTCAATGGCTTAAATATATGAGTGTGGACAAGATGAGCATAGACCCTTGGTAATCAATGTCACGGCCAAGCTTTTCACCATTGAAGACATCATTCAAGATGTAAAGAGGTTGGTAGGGGGGAAAGTTCGGGATATTAACGGTTTGCAAGTTGAACATCTGAAAGGGGGCATTGATGTCTTTGCAGCTCATATCAATCATATCTTCAGCAATGTCATTGAAGATGGTTTTCCATAAAATTGGACAACCAATGTTGTGTTTCCTCTCCACAAGAATAGTGACATAAATAATCCATCAAATTATAGCACGATTATGGTTAACCCCCTCCTTGGGAAACTTTTTGCAAGTATGGTTGAATGCAAAATCAGCGAGTGAGTAGAAATAAAAGGTAAAAGAGTTAAACCGTAGGTTGATATCAAACCAAAATATTCCACTATTGATTATGGTGTTACCCTTAGATTCTTGGTTGTAAAAATATTGAATACACAAGGTGATGAAACCTTTTTTTGTTTTACAATTTTAAAAAATCTTTGACATAGTACCATGTGACAACTTTAGGATAGAATGGAAGAATTGGAAATTCCTTATGAACTTAGAGTTGTGGTATATAGACTTTATAAGTAGGTCAAGGTTGTAATGCCCCTCCCATAGTCTAATTTTATATATGATATGGTTATTTTAGAATGATGAATTTTATGTTAGGATATCATTGATGATCATGGTTTTACTGACCCCATACTTGCATGTGTATGGTTGGCATGTGTGTTTTATATTTCTGTTTGATATGCTTGATGTGGTTGAGGGACGAAGTTGTGGTTACTTACTTGTGAGATCCACACAATCGACTGATCCCCGCCATTGTCTGTTATATATCTATACATATATGTACATGCTTGCCTTCTATGCAAGTTTGCAGGTACTGAGCATCAACTTCCCTGAATTGTAAGGATAAGAGTGCCCTATCGCAATATCTCAAATGGTAAGAGAGGCGAGATAACACACAGGTCCAAATCCTAACCTAAGCCATGATATTGTCTTGAAATAGTGGACAAGATTTTGTTATCATACCTTATTAAACTCATCCAGTGGATGTGAGTTTATAACCTCTTGCTTGAGTATGAATGTGGGTCTGTAGGTTCATTTGATTTTGGTTGTTGGCATGTTTTCTATAATTAGATTATTTAATTAGATTAAATTATTTAATTTAAATAAATTGGATCTTTGCTATTTTTAGCTATGAGAGATTATTTAATTAGAAATTAATTAATGCTTACGTAATCTACGTCAAGGAACCCTTGAGATTTGTAATCTATGTTGAGTTGTGTTTATGTGTGAGTCGTAAGTTATATTGTATTGCTTCTGCATTGTAAAATATTGTTGTGGTTTGTTAACACTTAAGAAAAAATTTATTCTGTAAACTTAGTTGTATGTTTAGGTTAAGTTCTCTTGGGTTCCCTGGCAGGGCATTACACTTAGTATCAAAGCCCGAGTTTCTACACTAGGAACTCTAGGAAGTTGTGTGCCCATTAGATGTCTAAACTGTCAAAACTTGAAACCAAACTTAGACATATGACTCTTTTCTATTTCAGACTATTATTTTTGAAGCTAGAGGTGAGATATTAAACTTGTATGGTAGGAATGGATTTTATATGAGTGTTGCATTAGCTACGTTTGCATTAACCTTTTCAGCTAATTATTTGATTTAGATACGAATGTGTACTTTATACAATTGATTACTAGATATTTTCTATAATGATGAATGAATAAAGGTTTAGATCTATTTAAATTATTAATGAATGATTGATCAATGTGATTTTCAGTTTATTCTTAAACCAGAATTATATTGTCCTTAATGACTATATATCATGTTTTTATTTTATGGCTTATTTTTAGATATTATTTTGTCTTTTATTTTAGTAAATGTTTCATGATTGAGGGATGCATATCCTTATCTATTTGTAGGCTTCCATGAGTAAGCCTAATTTTAGGGGAGGCGGATGTAATGCCCCTCCCATAGTCTAATTTTCTATATGATATGGTTATTTTAGAACGATGAATTTTATGTTAGGCTATTGTATCATCTTAAAATGGAAGCACTTTCATGGTAAGAGCGTTTAGCCCTCCGAGTAAGTGGTTTGGGGTCATGTCAAACACCTTGAATGGATATTCGACTTGGATCTGGATTTTTTCCCTATTTTACCCTATTTTCCACTTCTTCCTAGCATTCTAGACTATGAACTTGAGGTTTTTGACCATAAGGTCAAAGTCGACCTCGATCCTAACTAGGTCAAGATTGAACTTGATCTTGACCTAGTCAAGTTCGAGCTCATCCTTGACCCTAGGGTCTGAGATCTTCGGGGTTTGCTTCCGATTTTGAGATTTCATCAAAATCTTGCATTTTCCCTCTTCGGGGCCACTATTTCTCAGATTAAGTGTCGAATTCTCAAATTAATATTTGAGGTGGACCTTTCTCGATATTTGTATAGGATTCCTAATTTATTATTGGAGATTAGCCTTTCTCGATTTTTGTGCCTAATGCTCAAATTAACTTTGGGGTTGGCCTTACCTCAAATTTTGTAACAAGGCTCTCAAATAATTATTTTATTTCTATATTAAAGGTGGTCCCCTTCTAGAGGTTTGTGTTGAGACTTTAATTTAATTTCCTCTCCATGTGCACCTCTCTAGAGTTTTGTGCCATGGGCCCTTAATTATTGTTTTCTACGAGGCCCCTCTTGTTCCCTAGATCACTATAAAAGGGAGCCTTCCTCTCTCATTTTCTCCATCAAATTTTGCAATCCATCTCTCAAGCTCTCAAGAAAGAAGATCAATCATTCAAGCATTCAAGCCTTCAAGCATTCAAGCATCCAATTCATCAAGGAGATCCATTAGAAGCCATTGAAGGATTCAAGCTCTATGGAGCCCTCTTGTTGAAGATTCATCCATTCAAGCCTCTTCCAAATTCAAGATCCATTCAAGATTGGTGTTGAAGATCTAAAGATAATTGATTGGAGACATCCTACATTCGATTCTACATTCATCCATTCTTGTGGATCAAGGATTCGAATCCTCCACAAGGGTTTCAACTCAAGCAATGTGAATTGTTCCATTTACTTTGTTTATTCCAGCAATTTCAATTCAATTTCAAAGTTAATTCCTAAATTGGGGTTTGACTGAGGCAAACCCCTCCCCCCCAACAAATAAAACCATTTTTCTTGCAAGTACAAGTGCGGGATGGTGAATTAAAGTACAGATATGGATACCTTTTTTGCTGAACTTTTGAGATTCGCGAACAAAGTCAAAATCAACCTTCAAAATCTCCAGGTCATCATTGACCTTTTATGAGGGTCAAAGTCGACCTGATCTCATCTCAGAAAAAGATTTATGGGTTTTGTAGATCTTGCAGTTTTGGAGTCAACTTATGAGAATCAACAGTTTTTGAGATCGTTTGATAGGGTTTTCAGCCGATTCTTTTTTGAAGGTAAGTACCTTTATTTCTTAATTTCAACATTAGTCATTTACATTTACTTTTCATATCAATATAATTTCATGTAAGTGTAAAATATTGGCTTTGGGGTCTATTTTATGTGCAAGCCATTGCCCTAGGCCCCATCCATATTTTATCCTATACAGATATCATTGATGCTCATGGTTTTACTAACCCCATACTTGCATGTGTATGGTTGGCATGCATTTTTTATATTTCTATTTGATGTGCTTGATGTGGTTGAGGGACAAAATCGTAGTTACTTGCTTGTGAGATCCACACGATCGACCGATCCCCGCCATTTTCTGTTATATATCTATACATATATGTACATGCTTGCCTTTTATGCAAGTTTGCAGGTACCGAGCATCGACTTCCCTAAATTATCAGGATGAGCGTGCCCTATCGCAATATCTCAAATGGTAAGAGAGGGGAGATAACACACAGGTCCAAATCCTAACCTAAGCCATGATATTGTCCTGAAATAGTGGACAAGATTCTGTATGAATGTGAGTCTGTAGGTTCATTTGATTTTGGTTGTTGGCATGTTTTCTATAATTAGATTAAATTGTGTAATTTAAATAAATTGGATCTTTGTTATTTTTAGCTATGAGAGATTATTTAATTGGAAATTAATTAATGCTTACATAATCTACATCAAGGAACCCTTGAGATTTGTTATCTATGTTGAGTTGTGTTTATGTGTGAGTTGTAAGTTATATTGTATTGCTTTCGCATTGTAAAACATTGTTGTGGTTTGTTAACACTTAAGAAAAAAATTATTCTATAAACTTAGTTGCATGTTTAGGTTAACTTCTCTTGGTTCCCTAGCAGGGCATTACAAAGGTTAAAATCATAACCATACACGGGATGTTAGAGTGCTCTGGCAATATATTAGTGTCAAACAAGTGTATCCTCTCTCTCCAACTTTATTTGGGCTATATATTGATAAGTTAGAAGAATGGCTAAACAAGACTAATGGTGAGGGAATTTAGCCAGCTAAATATATAATAAAGCTACTTTTATATGCAAATGATCTCATCTTAATCATTAAAATGATTTATGGACTAAGGGAACACTTGAAGGTGCTCAAAACCTTTTTTTATGAGGTTGGGATGCAAGTGAACACTAGCAAAACCAAAGGGATGATCTTCTCTTTGAAAAGAAACAAGAAGAAATAAAACACTTTTCGTTTTGAAGGCAATCCTTTAAAGATGGTGAATGAGTACAAATATCTTTGGATTGATTTTTACAACAAACTCAATTCAGAAAGAGTAGAGCAAAAAGAATTCAGGGAGGTTGGAAAGCATTATATTCCTTACAAAATAGGCATAGGAATGCATAGTTATGGGATTGTAAAACCAAGAAAATGCTTTTTAGAGGCAAGTAGAAAGAATTCAAAAATATTGAATTATCATTATTTTCAAAATTAAAATTATTATTCCATATGAGATCTTATTAGAGAAAACATGCACCTTCCCTTTAGAACCTTTAGCAATGGTCTAGTTTTTAAGTTACAAAAAGAAAACCCAAAATATGGAAAAATATTGTTGTCTTAAGATGATCGTAGAGGAAAGACTAGATAGAAGAAAGGAGAGGAAGATGAAGCATAATGTCAAAAGGCTGAAAAAATGGGGTGTTAATATACAAGAGTGTCTAGATACCATTGAAGAAATAAAAATGTTTATGAGGGAAAATTTCAAGAGTATCATATGGTCAAAATAAAATGGGCATAAAAAGGTCTAGTATATCAAAGAATTTAATCCCACAGGATACCACAAGGAAAAAGAATATATAGAAGCAAATATTAAATGGAGATAAAAAATACTAATAGCTCAATTGAGAGCTAGTTCTCATCATTTGAGTTGTGAAATAGGTAGATGGATGATACCTAAGGAAGAATGGGAAAAGAGAATATGTCTATTTTGCAACATAGGAGTGGAAAAGATAGAGTAACATAATATTATGGAGTGCCCAACATACAATGACATTCAGTCTAGTTGTGTGGATATTTTAGAAGCAAATAATTTAAGTACACTATTTAAGGAAAGATGGCTAGACAAAATAGCAAACCTACTTATCAAAATTCATTGTAAAAAGGTAGATTTAAAGAGGTGTTACAAATTGTTTAAGGTTTTGGCACCCTATTCTAGGCTATGTGTTATTCATGGGTCCCATAGGCTACTTTGACCTCACTAATGTCATTAAAATATTTCATTTATTCATTTAATCAAAAGTAGGTCCAATAGTGGAATGAGGATATTGAAGAGTAATTGTGAAGAGTTTGATTAAGTTGGGTGGAGTGGTAGTTGTGGATTATTTGTTGGTTTGAGATTGTGGGGAAGATCTCAAGTTTATATATTATTAAAGAGCATTTGGAAGTTTTATTTTGTAATTAAAGGTGGGTCCAATAATAGAAGGAGAGCATTGAATATTTATATAAAGAGTCGAAGGAAGGTGGATTCGATAATTTCTTTGGTGGTTTGAGATTCGGGGGAAGGCTATAAGTTTACATTCTAATTTGTTTTAGTTTTGATTGGGTTTTGTTTTGTGTGGTAATAATGAAGGTCAAGACCTATAATATAGTCTTTCAATAAAGAATGGTTCTTGTATTACCCTTAATTTTGTTTTATTTTTGGTGTAATATTTTTGTGAGTATGTGTGATAGGAAGAAAACTATAATTAGTCAATAGGCTTCATAAGTGGACTTGGGAGTTTACAATTAACCAAAAAACTTGTCTCACACCCTATACTATTGTCTCGCATTGTAAAACTATTTTTAGATCATTAAGAGTCAATGGTAGCCATCAAACTATTAATTATTATGGTTTTTGTTGCCACTTTCCCTTTCTTCCTGCCCCTAGATTTTTAGCAAAGTAGTTCCACACATCCAACCAATCAAAATGACGCACTCGTATGTCCCATGAAAAGTTAAAAAAAGAGTAAAAAATGGTGAAAATTAATTTCACATATATTTTGGTTTAGACAAGCAATGACTAATCCTTACAGATTGTAAAATATGTCGGAAGGGTTTAGCAACATATGAATAGGGGAGGGATGCCTATACATGCAAACCCTATCTTCCCCCATATATGTGGGGTGCCACGTGGTCCAATTTATTTTTTTCCAATCTTACATGGACCCCCTTTGTCAACTAGAAAAAATAAAAATTATTATTTTTGCTGATGTGTGAGGTGGTTCTGACACATGGGCACCAACATGGACATAAATTTTACTGACATGTGAGGTGGCACTGACACGTGGGCACTGACATGGGCATAAAAAGTCAATTTCAAGGTGGTGACTGGGACCTGCATTGGTCCCCACCACCACACACCCATTACCATCATGTACAAGGAACTGTTGGGCCGCATGTCACCAAGTCTTGTTGCCACCTTACTTTTTTGCATGGTCTTGTAAAGGAAATATCGCCACCCTATGATGTTGTATGCAATGGCATTAATTATGATTCTGGTCACCTTATTCCTCTCTCTTCTCTGATAGTTAGGAACCACGTTTGCATTGATTTTGTCTACAATTTCAGACTTTACCTTCAATATGACGTCCATTTTCTCCTGCCCAATCTTTGCTAATGGGAATATTGAGGATCAGAAGATGTTTACTTCAAACCCACAAGTTGAATGCCATTTTACTGCTCTTTCGTCAGTTACAGGTAATTTTAGCCCAACTTTTGGTTTATTTTTCATTCATTACCATTTCTATTAATAAGTAATTTTAGCCCGACTTAGACCAGAAGATGTTTTTCATTGCTCTTTTTTGTTCACAGTTTTACTACTCAACATTATGGATACTTGCAGGGTTGTGGAGGATGGTTTGAATAGAATGGAGGGATTCAATGTTTTGTTTTCAATCCAGACAAGGAAAAATCCTCACTAAGGCCACCATTTTCCATTGGTGGACAACCATTTTGGTTGTGAATTTTATTTACCATTTGGGTTTCTTGATAAAGCCTTATTTCTATTTGGCATTGGTTCGTGCATTTATGATCACATCTATCTATGTTGATAAACACACATGAATTTGAGGGAAATATACACCTTTGTTCAAGTCTCGCTATGATTTTGATGGTTTCAGTGGAAACATCACATTTTGCATCATTGTTCAAATTGTTCATTCTTCACATTTAGGGTTTAATATTAAATGGTTTTGTTATTTTTTCATGGCATTTTGGGTTTAATATGAAATGGTTTTGTTAGGGTTTACTAGTAAATACTTTTGTTAGGGTTTTTTATTCCTTTTATACTATGTTATATCAACTAAATTAACAACTCCAACTTCTATATGTGTAAATGTTGTATATAATAGTTTAATTGATAGTTTAATGTTGTATACACACAAACAAACACACATAGTAGAGTTATTTGCTAGCTTAAACATGCACACTACATATATATAGAGACACACAAACATAGACCATTTTTATTTATAAGTATCTATCAAAGGGGGTAGTTTCCTTACACACATCTGACTAATATATATATTTGGCTATGGTCAGATAGCCATCTATCAGTTCATGAAGCCTCTCCAAGTTAGAGGCAAAGAGGATATCTCTATTCTTTTCCAACATGTTCACAAATTTGGTGATGTCCTAATCATAAAGGCCCTCCCTATAAAGTGTAAGACCTTTAACCATCTTCTTCTTCTTCTTTATGACAACTTCAACAACAAAAACTCCTGCAATAAGGCCTTTCTTCTTGTCAATGTTCACACCAATCATAGCCATGGGTATAGCATGCTTGTATTCATCCTTCAGGAGTAATTTATCCAACCTAGCGGCCATCACACAAGACCCATGTGCTTCTAACATTGTATTAAAAAACTTCTCTAGCAATACACCATTGTGGTAGTGGGATGAAGAAATGGGTGCAATAACCTTCTTGATTGCTGACAATGGTGAGGGATCTTGCAGTTTGAACAACATCCCTAATTGGTTGTCTATATTTGTCTCCCCACAATTTCAATAAATTCCAAAGTGAACTTTTTTATGATACATTGCATATATGTGCTGACATTGATGTTTTGTCATTGATGTCAACATATTACATTAGTTTGGGCAGTGTTCTTGAGTTAAAAAGTAGAGTGTTGCAATTGGTTAGAGAGTTGTGTTTGAGTATCAGAAGTTGCAATTTTGCACACATGTTGAGGAGCATGTGTACTTGATCTTGGTTGAGTTATAGAGAATAGTTGTATGTTTGGAGTGAGTTATAGTTGATTCATTAGAGATAGTTTTTGGTGTTCTAGCAAAGACACTGTTGCTATTTTTCATTTGGTGTGGCTAGTTCTTGCAATATCTTTTGTTGCTAACCTAGTGGAGTGTTCAAGACATGGATGTGTGTCCTCATATCGAGTGGTTCATGATTTAGTTGTTGGCAAGTTATTTTTTCTGATTGATAAAGGTTGTTGTCTAGTGCCCCTGGTGAACAGTTCAAAGATGTTCATGGATTTTGAGTTAGAGATGGTTTTGTTGTTGTTGTGATATTTTACATTGCTTGCTAATGTTTTTAGATCATGTCTTATTTGTGTTGGTGGATCACATTGGGTTATATGATTAGATTTGGTAAATTGGTATAATGTGTTGATATCTTATGTTATTCTTGGTCAACTTGATGAGATACCATGTTGTGAAGATTTGTGGTGTGATCTATAGATCATGGTATGTTTGAGAATATTATTTTGGGTCCTAGATATGGCCTTGGTGAATTTTTTTGGATCGTCTCGTTAAGTGTTATGTAATTTATTCATAATTAAGGTGGAGTTGGCCGACCTTATGGAATAATGTAAGGAAACTCAGGTGCGAAAATAGCTTCCTACGCTAATCTCTATAGGAGAGTATTGTGCAAATTCTTATAAATCCTTACAATTTCAGATTCATTAACTACTTTAACAAAGATATTGCAACCACATACCATACATATAGAAAAATAGAGAATGACACAATGATATACCCTGGGGAAAACCTTTCGGTAAAAAACCCCAGCACTCCAAAACTTGCACAATGTATTATCTTCAACACAAAGATTACAATACACTTGCAATGCAAGTTCTTTCAGGAAATGAGAGACAAAGCCAACAAGACTTAAATTTTGTTATATCTCTCCCATAGGAGCAACATCATATATATAGACTCCTCAGGACCCAAAAATGGGCACAACCACCAAGACCCATGCACAAAGCCACATGTACACAGTTGTTACATGCAATCCCAAGAATAGGTGTCCATTCCTAGAATAGACTATGACAGCTTGTCATAGAATCTGCCAAAAATAACGGTCACAAGAGAAGTGTAAGAGAATCTGTCATACCAACCTATTTTTGGCATATTCTCTTACACACACCAACCACTTCTTCTTGGGCACCCAAATAGGCCCAAGTCATAAGATGCTCTTACACCTGTCATAGCACATTCCTTAAATAGTTCTTACGCATCATAGGAATCCGTCATGATCATTTCAGTCATGATCTCCTTACGCACAAGATGCCGACACATCAAGTGGAGTGACACATCAACATGCCAACTAGACATGTACACTCACACTTAATTACATTATTTGCAAAAAATACATTTACAAAACAAATAATAAGAATAGGAATTATCCAAGGTTGAGGCACCTTATTCCTAACATTTTCCCACTTGTCGAACACCTTGTAAGAGCAACAGGAACATAATAGGAACTTTAACCGCTATAGGCCAAAAGGCCCATAGACTCCGAACACCATCTGAACTTCTCAGTGCCCACTAGTTTCATTAATGCATCTGCAACATTCTTCACAGTATCTACCTTCTCCAAATTTACCTTTCCATCTTCCACCATATCTCTCACAAAGTGAAACTGCACATCAATGTGCTTCGTTCTGGCATGGAAAGTTGGATTCTTTGCAAGGCAAATAGCGCTCTGACTGTCACACCAAATAGTAATCTATTCTGCATCAACACCAACATCAGAACACAATCTTCTAAGCCAAATGGCTTCTTTACAAGCATGAGTAGCAGCCATGTACTCAGCTTCTGTAATGGACAAAGCAACCACAAGTTGTCGCTTACTCATCTAACTAATGGCACCACCAAACATAGTGAACACATAAGCACTGGTGGATCTCCTGCTGTCAATATCACCTGCCCAGTCTGAATCCACAAACCCACGAATACAAACTGAATGCAGAGATCCAGAAGAGTTACCATGATAACATATGGAGTAATCTGATGTACCCCTTAAATATCTGAATACTCGCTTAACTGCATCCCAATGTACCCATCCAGGATTAGCCATAAACTGACTCAGGACTCCCACTACTTGGGCAATGTCTGGTCTAGTACAGACCATAGCGTACATAAGACTGCCAACTGCACTAGCATAAGGTACTCTACTCATGTCCTCCACCTCACTAGGAGATTTTGGACAATCATCTACAGATAACTTTGTTCCCACAGAAATAGGAACACATAGTGGTCTACAATCTGCCATGCTGAACCTGTCCAACACAAACTTCACATACTTACTCTGACTCAACCAAAGTTTTTTGTTAGACCTGTCTCTACTAATTTCCATACCCAAGATGTACCTAGCTACCCCAAGATCTTTCATCTCAAACTGTGCTGACAACTAAGATTTAAAATCAGAAATCATACCCTTACCCTTCCCAAACATCAACATATCATCAACATATAATGCAACAATAAGAAGGCGATCATTTTCAACTCTGAAATAAACACAATGATCTAATTTTGATCTTACAAATCCAATTGACAACACAAAGGCATCAAACTTAAGGTACCACATCCTAGGAGATTGCTTCAAACCATATAGAGATTTCTTTAATCTGCAAACTAAGGATTCTTTACCTTTAACAATGTAGTGATCAGGCTGTGACATATAAATCTCTTCCTCCAAATCACCATGAAGGAAAGTTGTCTTCACATCCATCTGTTCTATTTCTAAATCATATGATGCAGTAAGAGATAACATAAATCTAATGGATGTCAACTTTGCAATAGGAGAGAATATTTCACCATAATATATTCCCTCTACCTGTGAATACCCCTTTGCAACCAATCTAGCTTTATACCTTTCAACACTACCATCTGCACAAAATTTCTTCTTGAACACCCATTTACAACCAACAGATTTTCTCCCTTTAGGCAAAGGTACAAGGTCCCAAGTTTTGTTTTTCTCCAATGAAGCCATCTCATCATCCATAGCCTCAATCTAGGAACCTACATCTTCCATGCCCAAATCCTCTTTCACAGATCTAGGCTCATCAGTGTTAGTAATCAAAGCAAAGGCACAACTGGAATCTAACATAGAATAACCAAACCTTTCTAGTTGCTTTCTTTCTCTCGTGGATCTCCTCAAGGGCTACAATTGAGGTTGTTCTTCCTCTTCTTCTAAACTATCAGAGCTGCTAGAGCTCTCCTCATCATCAGGCCCAACATGGTCTCTCTGTTCAGTCTTCTCAGGGGTAGGAGGAAACTGAACAACATCTTTTTCCTTTTCTTTTTCATCTGGTTGTAGCACAATAGGAGAAGGTGTTAGCTCTCTGAAAATAACATTTCTACTATACAACACCTTACTAGTCATAGGATCCCAAAGCTTGTATCCTTTCACACCAGCACTATATCTGATGAAAATACATTTAATGGCTTTGTTTTCCAACTTAGATCTTTTCTCCTTTGGAACATGTGCATAAGCTTCACAACCAAAAACATGAAGATGTCTAATTGAAGGCTTCTTACCAGACCACACCTCCATGGGTGTCTTACCAACAAGGGCTGATGTAGGAGATCTGTTAACCAGATAGCAAGCAGTGGCCACAGCTTCAGCCCAAAACCTTTGTTCTAAACCAGCTCCACTAAGCATACTCCTAGCCTTCTCCATCAGTGTCCTGTTCATTCTCTCTGCAACTCCATTTTGTTGTGGGGTATAAGGAGTTGTCTTATGCCTCTTGATACCTTGTTCTTTACAGAACTGTTCAAACTCTGCTGAGCAAAACTCATCACCATTGTCAGTTCTCACACACTTAATCTTCTTACTAGTCTGATTCTCTACAAGAGCTTTAAATTCCTTGAACCGACTAAAGACTTGTGTCTTACTTTTAAGGAAATAAATCCATGTCCTTCTATTGTAATCATCTATGAAAGATACAAAAAATACAGACTTGGAGATTGAAGGAACTTTTACAGGACCAAATACATCAGAATGAATAAGATCCAAAACATCAGAAGATTTGTGAGAACTAGAGTAAAACTGAACATGATTTTGTTTACCATATACACAGTGTTCGCAGAAGTCAAACTCAAGATTGCAATCATTTAACCCCTCAATGAGATTTTTATTTTTCAGGGTTCTGAGACCCTTTTCACCAATGTGGCCAAATCTCATATGCCACAACATTGTCTTTTATGCAGGAAGCTTACCTTCCAAAGTATTTGCACTACCATCAAAACCAATAGCCACAGACTTCTTCACTGCTTGTTCAGATGGTGAGGATGAAGAACTATTACATAGAGGAATACATGCATCTAGCTGAAATAAGGTACCTCTCCTAGTACCCCTTGCAAGCACTATCGATCCTCTCAACATCTTGCATCCTTCTTTCGAAAAAACAACTAGCACACCTACATCATTCAGCATACTTACAGATAATAGGTTTCATGCCAAACCTAGAATGTGCATGACTCCGTTGATTCCCTTTACTCGTCCATCAGGAAATTTGATAGTGACCCTTCCGCATCCAACTATCTTTAGGTGAGAATCATCACCCAAGTACACCTTTCCACCATCAAACTCTTCATATTTTGAGAACCAGTTTCGATGAGAGGTCATGTGAAAAGATGCACCCGAGTCAACCAACCACACATCATCAAATGCATGGGCTACCAAAGCTACGATGAATGCATCGCCATCTTCTTGAGATATTTCTGAAGCTGAATTTGAACCTTTCTTCTTCTTCTTCGGCTCTTTGCAGTCTTTACGGAAGTGCCCAGATTTATCACAGTTCCAACATTTTACCTTGGACTTATTGGAAGTCTTTGACTTCCCATGGGATTTGGATCTACCCTTATTGTCAGACTTATTGTCATTTTTCTTCCCTCTTTCAGTGGATCTCCCACGAATAGCAAGGGCTTCTTTTTTCAAAACGGAAGCCTTTCTCCACATCTCCTCTGATAGCAGTGAAGACACCACATCATCCATTTTGAAGGTGACTAAAGTGCTTTCGAGAGCCATCACAAGATGGTCCCATGAATCTGGTAAAGAACACAAAAGTGTGTAGCAATGATCCTCCCCCTCTAACTTGACACCAGCTGATGTCAATTGTGCAGCCAGCGGATTAAATGCATTTAAATGATCCATTAAGGATCCACCTTCCTCCATTCATAGAGAGTACAACTTCTTCCTCAGGAACAACTTGTTCACCAGAGATTTGGCCTGATACACGGCCACAAGTCTTTCCCACAAACTATTTGCGGTTTTCTCATCTAGAACATTCAGAAGGACTGCATCGGTTAAACAGAGTCTTATGAGACCCTTAGCTTTACGGTCTTTGATATCCCAATCTACCTGAGCTATAGTTGCTGGTCTTGTAGCACTTGAAGTCGCTTCCCATAGGTCATGATCTTCCAACATGTCTTCCATCTTGAGTTTCCACAACTCGAAATTAGTGCCATTAAATTTCTCCACCTCCATTCTTCCATATGATGAACTTGCCATCTCAACCTGCAAATAAGATTCAGAATGCTCTGCAAAACACTCCCACTCAAACTTGAGATTAACTCAAAAAACCCTACCCAACAACTAGGATCAAAAGTTGATCAAGCTCTAATACCACTTGTAAGGAAACTCAGGTGCGAAAACAGCTTCCTACGCTAATCTCTATAGGAGAGTATTGTGCAAATTCTTATAAATCCTTACAATTTTAGATTTGTTAACTACTTTAACAAAGATATTGCAACCACATACCATACATACAGAAAAATAGAGAATGACACAATGATATACCATGGGGAAAACCTTTCGGTAAAAAACCCCAGCACTCCAAAACCTGCACAATGTATTATCTTCAACACAAAGATTACAATACACTTGCAATGCAAGTTCTTTCAGGAAATGAGAGACAAAGCCAACAAGACTTAAATTTTGTTATATCTCTCCCATAGGAGCAGCATCATATATATAGACTCCTCAGGACCCAAAAATGGGCACAACCACCAATACCCATGCACAAAGCCACATGTACACAATTGTTACATGCAATCCCAAGAATAGGCGTCCATCCCTAGAATAGACTATGACAGCTTGTCATAGAATCTGCCAAAAATAACGGTCACAAGAGAAGTGTAAGAGAATCTGTCATACCAACCTATTTTTGGCATATTATCTTACACACACCAACCACTTCTTCTTGGGCACCCAAATAGGCCCAAGTCATAAGATGCTCTTACACCTGTCATAGCACATTCCTTAAATAGTTCTTACGCATCATAAGAATCTGTCATGACCATTTCAGTCATGATCTCCTTACGCACAAGATGCTGACACATCAAGTGGAGTGACACATCAACATGCCAACTAGACATGTACACTCACACTTAATTACATTATTTGCAAAAAATACATTTACAAAACAAATAATAAGAATAGGAATTATCCAAGGTTGAGACACCTTATTCCTAACAAATAAGTTGATGAGTTGAGTATAAAGTTGTAATCATTTGTGAGTGTGAAGTGAGAGAAAAGGTGTGGTAGATTGTTGGATGGGTATAGTGTGCAAAAATGTTGTATGAGAATTGTTGAGTAGAAGTATGAGTGGAACCTATTGATTGTTTAGTTGTACTTCATTGGAACTATTCTGGCATATCAGATGTTATCTATCAATTCATGATTTACTAGATTGTTGTCCACAATGGATTGTAGTCCACCTTGGGTTGTTTCCCTTGTTGTAATCTCAGGGTTGTAGCCCTTTCTTATTTTTAGTTGTGATCTTGAATGCATATGCATTACCGTTGTACCTTTAATAGGTTTTCTTGTGCTAGTACAATATCTCGTTGGTTTGATCCCCACCATGGTTTTTCCCCTAATAAGGTTTCCATGACAAAAAAAATGGTGTTACATGTTATGATGTTGTAGACACCTAAATTTGTCCTTTTAACATTAATTTAAGTTAATTTAATTAATGACCCCAAATAACATTATAGTTAATTTTTTTAAATTAACTATATTTGTTAAATTCATCTATTTATTTAATTAAATAAATTTATTAATTAATAGTATTTAAATTAAATTTAAATACTACCTTTCATAATGTATTAAATTTAATTTAATACATGTTCCTCCATAGTCTCATTTTAAATAAATTTTTAATTTATTTAATCCCCTCACATTCTTTATTTCTACTAAACCTTGATTAAATTAAAATTTAATTTAATTTAGTCCTAAATCCAACCTAGATGCTATTCTACACACATCACTTTCTGTCTAATAAGCCTAATCACTAATTAACTAAGGTTAATTAGGCTAATTTTTGGATTCCTACATCAATTAGTCCTAATTATTTGCTCACACGTGTGAACAAATTTCCAAAAATGACCCTTTTCAAAAATTGTTAAAATTTGCACAAACAAAGCTTCTTACATTTTATGACACTTCTTACACATTCTAAAATGGTGAAAATGGACTTTTTCACTTACACATCTCTTACACACACTTACGCATGTACTTGAAGTACACATTGACCTTTCACATCCCAAGTTGCTCACACATGTGTGAGCAAGTCTTGGACTCTGCATGGCTTATGTGTCTCCTTGGTGGCACCTATGTGGATTCCACATAGATGCCACCTCACCCCAGCACTCCAAAATCCTATAAATAGGACCCTTATCTCAAGCAAAATTTATTCCTTTTTGCATTAGATTTATTATGCTAGTATATGCTTAGAATTGCTTTCATAGAGTTTTTCTAACAGTTTGGTAGTTGCTAAATTTCTTTCAATTTTGTAGACTTAGTTTCATCTTAGTGATTTAGCTTCATCCATTTTCTTTGCACATTTGCATGCCATAGAGCTTGAGGATTGTTTTCATAGCTCCTCCTTGAGCTTCCTTGGCCTCTTGCATTTGAGTGCTTGAGAGTTGCTTTTGTAGCTTCTTCTTGAGCATCTCAAATCTTCATTATAATTGCATTTTAGTGGGATCTATACTTGTGTTGGGAGTGAACGCCCACAAATATCTCTAAGAGTTGAAATCAAGCAAGTCTTGGGTGCACTTTCTTATTTCTCATCAGAGGTTGTGGTGAAAATTAGTGTTTTTTATAAGTTTATGAACATGCTAAAATAGACGTGTGCATGTTTGAACTTATTCTTAACAGGTGGATTTTCATCATATATAGATGTTATTTGATCTTGTGCTTTATTTCTTATCTTTAGCTCTATATGTTGAAATTTGTAAGTTGGTTAAAAGTTTAAGTTTAAGGACACAACTGATTCACCCCCCCTCCCTCTCAATTGTGTGTGCTCTATTGTTCCTAACAATTGGTATTAGAGCATTGTCCTCTTTTGGGAGCTTGACTACTTGATGAGATTTGTGATGGCATATTTTAAGAAGGATAGTCTAAAGTTTGATGGAACCAACTATGGAGCTTGGAAAGGCATAATGATTACACATTTGGTATACATGAGATTGGAATATTGGGAAGTGACTAAGAAAAAATACCAGCCTCTTGTAGATCTTGCTAATGCTACCCCTGATGAGAAGAAGAAGTTTAAATGCAATATGAAAGCAAAGGAAGCCTTGTACAATGTCTTATCAGATGCAGAGTATACTGATGTCATGGAGTTGACTACAACACATGAGATCTTGTTAAAATTGGAAATCCTACATGAAGGGGATATCTATGTAAACTAAGCAAAGCTAAAAAGTTTGAAAGGAAGTCTTGAAAACCTAAGGATGAGAAAATATGAGAACATTGCTACTATTGTAGGGAAGGTGACCAAGCTTGTTGTTGGAATCAGATGTGTCGGTAGAGTGATGGATGAGGATGAAATTATCTCGAATATTCTAATATTCTTGCCTCCTACCTATGATATCAAGATTTTTCATATTGAAGAAATTGAAACTTTAACTACTGTGACAAGAGATACACTGATCAATAAGTTATCTTCTTTTGAAATGACTAAATTAGGTGATATTTTACCTAAGGTTGAGTCTACATTTAAAGCTACTATTTATAAGGAAAAGCATAGATATTATTTTGGTGAGAGTTCTTCAAATTCATCTAAGTCTGAATCTAGGTATGCTAAGGAATTGGAAGAGATTGAAGAAGAGGAGACAAAATTAGATGAGTTAAAAGCCTTGATTGCTAAGAGAATCTCTAAAGTGTAGGTAAGTATGAAGGAAAGTTACCTCTAAAATGTTTTTCTTGCAACAAGATTGGTCATTTTTTGTCTAGATGTCTAGAGAGAGAGCCTAAGCATAAGCCTAAGAAATGTCAGCCTAAATATCATAAGAAGTGTTATTTTGCTAGAGAAGGTGTGATTGATGAAGAATTTGAGAAGAGTGAAGATGAGATTGTTTTTGTTGCTATTAGGGATGAAAACCATATTTTTGAGAATGAAAAAAAAAGATCTTGTTGAACATAAGGATGAATGGATAATAGAAAGTGGATGCTCACATCACATGATAGGAGATAAGAACAAGTTTGTGAAATTTGAAAAGTATTATGGTGGTGTTGTCAAATTTGGTGACAATACTCCTTGCTTTATCAAATGAAGAGGATCAATTACTCTTGATTGTAATAACAATACTAATGATGTCTTGTATGTTGAAGGTTTTAAGCATAACCTTTGAGTTTTGGACAACTTGTTGAAAAAGGATACAACTTACAATTCAAAGATGGGAAGTGTATAATCTTGGAAGGTACAAGAAATGAGATTGCATCATGTACAAAGAGTAGAGGTAAATTTTTTCATTTGAATAATGTAGAGAATAGGTTCTTGATTGCTAAAATTGATGACACTTGGTTGTGGCATAAGATATTTTGTCATGTAAATTTTGATAACATTGTGAGGATCAGTTCTTATAATGTTTGAAGAGATTTACCTAAGTTGTTGAAACCTGTTAATGCAATGTGTAAAGAATGTCACTTGGGAAAGCTAACGAAATCTACCTTTAAGAGTGAGATTTATTCTTCTAATCGATTGTTACATTTTGTGCATACAGATTTGTGTGGTCCTACTAGGACTGAGAGATAATATGGAGATAAGTATTTTATTTTGTTCATTGATGATTATTCTAAGATGATGTGGGTTACATTTTTTAAGGATAAATCTAAAGATTTTGTCAAATTAAAGATCTTTAGAGGTATGGTTGAGACTGAGATAGGACTGAAGATGAAGTGTTTGATCAGATTGGACAAAGGAGGATAATTTACATCAGGATATTTCAATATGTATTGTGAAGAGCATGGAATAAAGAGGCAGATGTCTACTCCCTGAACCCCTTAGCAAAATGAGATTGTAGAGCGAAAAAACATAACAAATCTTGACAAAGAAAGGACCATGATGATGGAAGGAAAAGTTCTACAGATGTACTGGAGAGAAGCTATAAGTATTGTAGTCTACACTTTGAACTAATTTCAGATTAAGCATGGAACTGGTAAGACATCTTATGAACTTTGGTATGGTCATACTCCTACTGTGAAGTACTTTAGAATCTTTGGAAGAAAATGCTATATTAAGAGAGATGAAGACCTAGGGAAATTTGATCCTAGATGTGATGAGGGAATCTTTCTTGGATATTTTACAAAGAGAAAAGCATATAAATGTTATAACAATAAGTTGAGAAAGATTGTTAAAAGTGCTAATGTAAAAGCGGATGAAAGTCTTCAAAAATTAGAAAAATCTCACAGTTATGAGTTAGATGATAAGGAAAAGAATCAAATTATGCCTACACAAAGTCAAGATTATAATCAAAATGGATCGGTTAAACAAGTTGAAGAAGATGCAGTTGATGATGAAGTTGAAACACAAGAGTCTACTACAAAAGATTTTTTGAAAACTCTGACGTATTTAAAGATAAATCATATAGAGAATCAGATAATTGGTGATAAGAATTTAGGTGTAAAGACTAGAGAAAGACATGCAAGAGATGAAGTTTGTTTGATTTCACAAGTTGAACCTAAAAATAGTGATGAAGCCTGCAAAGATGAAAGACAAATTAATTCTATGAAGGAAGAGATGAGACATATTGAAAAGGATAAGACTTGGATTTTAGTTCCCAGACCTAAAGATAAGAATGTAATTGGAAATAAATGGGTATTGAGAAATAAATTGAATGAAGATGGTGTTGTAATAAGGAATAAAGCTAGAATTATTTATAAAGGGTATTCACAAGTGGAAGACATTGATTTTGAGGAGATCTTTGCCCCTGTTGCTATAATAGAAGTAGTCATAATGTATCTTGCATATGCTACTTACAAAAACTTCAAGGTATACCAGATGGATGTCAAGTTAGCATTCTTGAATGGAGAGTTGGAAAAGGAAGTGTATGTTGAGTAGCCTAATGATTTTCCTTTGATAGATCAAAATGACATGGTTTTTCAATTAAAGAAATCTTTGTATGGATTAAAGAAAGCCCCAAGATCCTAGTATCCAAAGTTAGATAAGTACTTGTTGACACTTGGATTTGGAAAAGGTACTATAGATAGTAACTTATATTTCAAAGTTGAGAATGATAATCTTTTGATTGTTGAAGTATTTGTGGATAATATCATATATTTGTTGAAGAATTTGAGATGTCTATGATAGATGAGATGAAATTAATCCTTGGACTTTAAATTATACAATCAAATACATGGATTTTCATATCATAGTCGAAATATGTGAAAGAGCTATTGAAGAAATTTGGGATGGAGGATTCCAAACCAGTTAGAACTCATATGGCTACTGGTTGTAAGATAACAAAGAAAGATGATTCACCTGATACAAATCAAACCAGATATAGATCAACTATCGATGGATTGATGAATCTAACATAGACCAGACCTGATATTAGGAATGCAGTGTGTATAGTTGCCAAATTTCAGAGTGAACTGAAGGAATCACAGGTTGTTGTAGTAAAAAGGATATTTAGATACTTGAGGGAATAGTTGATTATGGTTTATGGTATGGAAAGGATGATGATTTTACACGCAGTGCTTTCAATGATGTAGATTGGGCTGGAAATGTAGATGACATAAAAAGTACCAGTGGTGGAGCATTCTTTTTGGGTAAAAGATTAGTTGCATGGGCAAGTAAGAAACAAAATTTTATATCTCAATCTACTGCTGAAGTTGAATATGTTGTTGATGTTATTAATTGTACTCAAGTTGTTTGTGTTAGAGTAATTAGTTAGTTTCATTACTCTTTTTTACTTAAGCTATCTCTTAGGAGCATTATAATTAATATCTTTATTAATTATAACGTGCAACCTAGCTTTTCTAATTTTAGGGTTTTGTTCACCTTTATAGGTTGAACCTTGTAATTATTTTTCATTATCTTGGAATACAATTTGCTCTCACTCTATTGAGATTTTCCAAGCCTTTGCTTTTTGTCTCTTTGGTTTCCTTTCAGCAATAAGTTATTTGCATGTAAGTGTTCTTGGCGATATGTGAAGTTGGATTTCTCAACTTCTACATGGTATCAGAGCTTCCCTGCTGTTGTCTAGTATGAGCTTTTGGAGCCATGATTCGAAGATGAAAGCCATAGCTCCTCTGGTCCTTTTTCTATTGTTTTTTATTGGATTTGGGGGGTCTTGTTTTTTTTGGAGCACTTTGGGAAAAAACTAACCTCACAGTTGTGTTTGGAAGGCCCAAAAACCCCTATTTTCATATAAAACTTGACCTATTTGGCCTCCGGGGCATCTGGAAGAATTTTTCTGGCCTATTAGGGTCATACGGCTCGAAAATTGAAAAAAAAATTCTGGAAAAATGTGCCATTTTTAGGGTTTTTCTAGGTGTTTCCAATGCGTAATCACTGCGCAACCATTGCACCACCACAACTCAGCCCGCGCTTAGCCCCCGCCACCGTCACTGTCGCGCCACCACAGCACCGCTCGAGAGTTGCCCGACCGCCACCTCCACCGGCGGTTTGCCACTTGCACAGTGGTGACGTCATTGCTAACATCACCTGTCGAAAAAAATTTTTTGGCAATTTTTGAAATTTTTTGACAATCGGAAATTTTTTTCGGCAAAACAGTCTAATGACATGCAGACGGCCGTCAAATTTTTTCCAGTGACTGATTTTTTCCAGAGAGCTCTTCTTCGGAGTTGCAGTTGGTTTTTCGGCCGTAACTTGTGCATATAGTGTTCATTTTCAGAAAATGAAATATCATCGGAAAGGTCTTTCCAAGCTAGATGTGATGATGATGGTTTCATTTTCTGATTCATCTGTTTGAGCTCTTCATTTTGGAGTTGAATTAGAGGCTTTAGTTTCCTCCTTCTTTGCATCTGGCATCCAGGTTTTCTTCTCATTTTTTGTGCTTTCAATAATTGATTACTTGTTGTACGGCGGTTAGATTTATACATTATGGGGGGGTGTTCTTTCTTTCTATAATTTACTTCAGAAAAGACCCTTCTACTTCCATCTACTTCTTCTCTAAATGTCAAACCCCTCTGTGGCTCGGTTGACACCACACAACTACCATGCTTGGAAAGGACAGATGACCAGATTACTTATGGCAAAGGGGCTATGGTCATGCTTCGATGAGGCTCAACTAGTTCTACAGAGGTCTTATGAGGCTCTTATGTAGAGAAATAGGATGGATGAGGCAATGGACCTCATTGCAATGAATATTTCAGATGGGTTGTTGTTCCACCTGGATGGTTTGACCACACCCAGGGATATGTGGAACAAGTTTTCCACCTTGTTTGGCATAATGAATTAGTTCAGGGTTCTCCAAATAGATGCAGAGTTCACCTCCTTGGTACCTGAATCATTCACCAGCATTGAGGACTTCTTGATGAAGTTCAAGTCTCTTCATTCCATTTTACAAGTTGCTGGAAAGACGAAGTCATATGATGAGTGTATCTTTCTGATACTCTCAAAGCTTCATGGTCCTTATCATATTTTTACTTCTGCCTTCTACTCCACTATGGATGCACTAGGTGCACGACATGTTATGCCCTTTTTTGAGACTTTCTGTGACAGGTTGACTCGTGAGAAGTCCAAGCTCAATCAGATGGATTCTCTTATAGGTTCACAATCATAGGCATTGCTGGCTAAGACACCTCAGGATACACAGAAGTAGAAGTTGAAGCAAATATCTAACTCCTCTTCTCAGCACTCTACTAGCCCACCATCCTCTTCTAAGAAGGAGAAATAGAAGACTGAGAGCCCTACATGTTCTTATTGTCAGAAGGGGCCTCATGATGAGTCACATTGTTTTCAGAAGAGATTTGATAGCTACGAAAAATAGATTACAAATTTGCAAGCTCTTCTTCAGAAGAGCACTATTTCCTCTCCATCCTCTTCTACCTCACAGGGGTCTACTTTTTAGTCTTCTGCCTCATCTTCGACATCTGGATAGGATTTTGGATAGGGTCATGTATTACGGGCTTCCGTTGCATCCCCTTCATAGGTCCCTTGGATACTGGATTCTGGTGCTTCTCACCATATGGCATCTTCTCTGGAGATCTTCTCCTCTTTTGAGGCTTCTCCTATTCCTCACATTCTCATGGGGAATAACACTATTATGTTAGTCTATGGGAAAGGCTCTGTAGGCATTCAGGATGGTACATTCAATGATGTATTATATGTTCCATCTCTATTTGCAAACCTTCTCTCAATTTATCAGATTACACTCAGTGGGTCAGGGAAGACAGTTGAGTTCATGCCAGATTCAATCTTCATCCGGGATAGTGTGACATGTGGCATTGTTGCTATAGGGACAGTTGATCATTCCACCTATCTCTACACCTTCTCACACTTTGGTCCACCATCTCCATTATCGGAGCACATCTCTCCTCTTACGTGAGAGCATCATGTGGGACAGTCAGGTCACTTGAACCTTTGTGTTGTTCCTGAGACCACTTCTGTGACTACCTCACCTCATCTTTTTGGGGTTTCTTCTCTTCAGCAGGACTCTTCTTCAGCACTGCCAGACCCTCCAACTCCATTCCTTGAGCCACCAAGTGTAGTTGTTGAGGATTCTACAAAGGACATTCATCTCCTCTCTCCTGACAGTGTTAGCACACCTGTCATACGACCTACATTGGGGATTCCCTTTCAGGATCCTCATGTCTACTCCTTTGACAATCAGCTCAGCCTTCCAGTGACACCTCATCTTTTAAGATTACCTCTTCAGTGTTCACTATCTTTCACTCCTTTGTATTGGAGTCACTATGGTTTGTTCATTGATCCAGGGGTTCTTTCATTCTGGGGGGGCTTTGGAGCCTTGACCCTCTCTCACGGGGGGGTTGGCAGCACACATTGTACTTATGGCTTTGAGAGAGTCTCTTGAAGTCATTTTTTGTCTTTTGCTTGCTTTTGTATCTCTTTTTGGAGCGGATTTTTTCCCGCTAGGTTTTCTCCTTTGTCTCCGGTTTATAGAGATTTCCTTGTATTGGGTAGCTAATCAGGCCTTATTGTCGGGACCCTTCTTTCCTGCTTTCATAACTATGCTAGGTTAGCTTACCTCTTGAGATTTGCTTAAGGGGGGGTGTTAGAGTAATTAGTTAGTTTCATTACTCTTTTTTACCTAAGCTATCTCTTAGGTGCATTATAATTAATATCTTTATTAATTATAATGTGCAACCTAGCTTTTCTAGTTTTAGGGTTTTGTTCACCTTTATAGGTTGAACCTTGTAATTCTTTTTTCATTATCTTGGAATAAAATTTGCTCTCACTCCACTGAGATTTTCCAAGCCTTTTCTTTTTATCTCTTTGGTTTCCTTTCAGCAACAAGTTATTTGCATGCAGGTGTTCTTGGCTATCTGTGAAGTTGGATTTCTCAACTTCTACAGTTTGGATGAAGAAAATGTTGAATGACATAAGAGTAAGTATAGATGAACCTATTACCATTTACTTTGATAACTCTAGTACTATAAATATTTCAAAGAATCTTGTGTTGCATTCAAAGATAAAGCATATATCTATTAAATATCATTTTCTAAGAGACAAGGTAAGTTATAAGGAAGTGAAGTTGGAATATGTGGCTACAAAAGAACATATTTTAGATATATTTACAAATTCATTGCAGAAGGATAATTTTGAGTATCTCTGTGATAAACTTGGGATCATGCCCCCTCCTGATCAAAGCTAGAGATGCATGAATTTGCATCAGTCTAGGGTTCTAATAGAATTATTTTATTCTAGATTAATGTATTAGTGGCTACTACTCAGAGGGAGTAGTTAGTCTTGAAAATTTTTGGAGTTTAATCTGTGATTTAGTTGTTTTGGCCTATATGACTTAGTGCATATATGTTCCTTTGTCATTGATGTCAAAGGGGGAGAGAGAGTTATGTGAAAAAATTAGATGTTGCATGATAGATGTAGTAAAGATTGAATATCAAACTTAGGGAGAGTTGAAGTATGTGGTACTGTTACTTTGTGCGTTGATTTGGTTTTTCACATTCATATGTTTCTATCAATTCCAAAGGGGGATATTGTTGGGATACATTTCATATATGTGCTGACAAAGATGTTTTGTCATGGATGTCAACATATTATATTAGTTTGGACAATGTTCTTGAGTTACAGAGTAGAGTGTTGCAATCAGTTAGAGAGTTGTGTTTGAGTATTAGAAGTTGTGATGTTGTAGAGATGTTGAGGAGTACTTGTACTTGATCTTGGTTGAGTTACATAGGATCGTTGTATGTTTGGAGTGAGTTACAATTGTGTATGTAATGAAAATATGGACCTATTTGCTGCAAATGAAAACATCAAAAATATCAAACAAACACATTAGATGTTAGTAATCTCAAATGCAACAAAATAGGTAACTTTCACTACAACCTCTGATGAGCTAAAACAAGGGCACCCAAAGCCTTGTTTGATTTTCTCTTTGAGATTATTGTGGGTATGCCCTCCCAACACAAATGAAATGCAAAACTAATGCAAAATTAGGAGACACAAGCTAGATGATGGTGAAGGGATTGAGAACAAGTATGAGGAACTTGCCCCAAGCTTCACAAATGATAAAGATTGAATGATGCAAGATTGATTCAAGACTATGATAATGAAAATAAGATTAAGATTTATGATAATGAAACAAGATTAAGATCTAAGAAAAAGATTATATTGAAATGAAGAAAAGAACTAGAATTATTAATAATGCTAGAAGATGCAAGAGCTAAGAGATTACGAAGAAAAATAACCTTAGAAGAATTTTTGCCTAAAATGAGGAGTGAGACCTCCTTTTACAAAACATGAAAAGAATTGGATGGTGGAGATTAAGAGGCAAAAGAATGAGTGGCTAGGATTAAAGGTTGGGTAGGGTTTGGAAAAGATGAAGAGGCTAAATGAAATGAGTGGATAGGATTAAGAGGCAAAAGGTGAAGTGGCAAAAGATGCAAAAGTCAAACTTCACTTTTAGAGGGAAAGAGGAATTTAAAAATGATTGGTGGAGAAAAAAGATGGGGAGGTGGCCACCTTAGAAAAGGTGATTGTGCACATGTTTAGAGGTAATCCACCTTTTAATTAAGATTAGAAGAATATTAGAAAAAGGTAAGCATAGGAAAAGGGAAAATGAATTAAATTAAAATAAATTTAATTTAATCATGGTTTAGAAGAATTTTAGGCTAGTGGAGGAATAAAATAAATAAAATTTATTTTATAAAGAGAAATGGAGGGATAATATATTAAATTGAATTTAATATATTATAGTATTTAAATAAAATTTAAATACAAAGGGAAAATGAATTTATTTAATTAAAATTAATTTAATTAAATAAATAGAGGAATATAACAATATAGTTAATTATTTAAAATCAACTATAATGTTAAGGGCGAATATTAATAAAAATTAATATTAGAATGTGAATGGACAATTTTAGGTGTTTATAAGTTGATTCATCAGAGATAGTTTTTGGTGTTCTAACAAAGACAGTATTGTTGTTTTTCGTTCGGTGTGGCTAGGTATTACAATATCTTTTGTTTCTAACCTAATGGAGTGTTCAGGATATGGATGTGTGTCCTCATCTTGAGTGGTTTATGATTTATTTGCTTGAAGTTATTTTTTCTGATTGATAGAGGTTGTTGTTCAGTGTTCCCGGTAAATAGTTTAGAGATATTCATGGATTTTGAGTTAGAGATGGTTTTTCTATTGTTGTGATATTTCACATTGCTTGCTGATGTTTCTAGATCATGTCCTATTTGTGTTGGTGGATCGCATTAGATTATATGATCAGATTTGGTAAATTGGTATAATTTTTTGATATCTTTTATTGTTCTTGGTCGACTTGATGAGATACTATGTTGCGAATATTTGTGGCATGATCTATGGATCGTGGCTTTTTCAAGGATATTCTTTTGGGTCCTAGCTATGACCCTAATGACTTGTTTTAGATTGGCTCATTAAGTTTTATGTAATTTATTTTTAATTAAGGTGGTGATAGCCGACCTTATGAAATAAGTTGATGATTTGAGTATAAAGTTGTAATCATTTGTGAGTGTGAAGTGAGAGGAAAGGTGTGGTAGATTGTTGGATGTGTATAGTGTGCAAAAATGTTGTATCAATGTTGTTGAGTAGAGGTATGAATGGAATCTATTGATTATTCATATGTACTTTATTGGAACTATTCTGGCATATTAGATGTTATCTATCAGTTTGTGATTTAGTGGATTATTGTCCATAGTGGATTGCAGTCCACCTCGGGTTATTTCCCTTGTTGTAATCTCAGGGTTGTAGCCCTTCCTTGTTTTGAGAAGTGAGACTAAATGCATGTGTATTCCCATTGTACCTTTAACAAGGTCTCTTGTGCTAGTACAATATCTCTTGGGTTTGATCTCCACCATGGTTTTTCCCCTAACATGGTTTCCATGACAAAAATCTTGTGTTACATGTTATGGTGTTATTTTATCTTGTGCTTTATTACTTATCTTTCATCTCTATGTGTTGAAGTTTGTAATTTGGTTAAAATTTTAAGTTTAAGGACACAACTGATTCACCCCCCCCCTCTCACTTGTGTGTACTACATTTGTCCTAATACACTTTGCTAACCATACCTTCACTTCCAAATATGCCTCTTTTCTACTTTGGGTAACCCTGCCAATCTATTTATATAGCCACCCCCATTTTTCTCTTGTGTCCTCTACAAGTCAAGGGTTATGATGATTTCACTGCTATTTTCAGGCCTATAACAACCACTTCCCTAGACACTTGTGAATTACATCAACTTGAAAAAAAAATTATGATCTACCTTTTTTAGAGTGGAAGGGATTGGACTGACATTTATCCTCACATGGTTAACCTTTCCAAATGTATGCACCTTCCCTACTACAGTCAACAATACTTGATATAAGCACAAGAGTTGGAATGAAGAAAAAAGGAATGGAGATGATGGACCAGAATGCTAATATGGACCTTCTGGTTGTTCATGGCTCTGATTTGATGGACATCAATTAGCTGTTGCTTTCTCTTGTCTGTGCTATCTTTTTTTGCGTCTGACTGTTTGGCAGTCTTTTTTGCTATCTTTTGTTGGGCCAAGTGCCTTAGTTTTTTTGTTGTTTTCTTTTCTGGTTAACTGATCAGTGTTGAATATCTTCTGATCATTTGTACAAGGTTTCAGGACCTTTCAAATCCTCTTTTTACTTAATCAGAACAATACCCGATATAATTCTATCCACATCTCTATATAATATTTAATATATCAAATCAAAAGATAAATCATATTTTACTATACAAACATGAAATGGATATGCATAGAGTTTTGTGTGCATAGTGATTTGTGTGCATGCGTAATTGGTTATTTAAATTCTTGATTCCAACATGAAATGGATATGCATAGAGTTTCGTGTGCATAGTGATTTGTGTACATGTGTAATTGGTTATTTCAATTCTCAATTACAACATGAAATGGATATGCATATAGTTTATTTTGATTGCTTAGCTTCTATTATATCAAATCCATTTCATTCGGAGATGCATAGTGATTTGTGCGCCTATGTAACTGGCTAATTACATATGCACAGAAATAACTATGCAAGAAAATGGTTAATGCAATTATAGATGCACACAAATCACTATGCATAAAATGGTTAATGCTACCTTACAAATGGTTAATGTAATTACATTAGAAATGGTTAATGAAATTGCATATTGATTTGTGTGCATCTGTAATTGCAATATTTGGCACACTACAATTCAATTATTTCTTCCAACAGTCTACAGATATGGATAGAGTTTGTTTCAATAATAAATGGTTAATGTTTCAATTGCTTGGCTTATATTATACTAAACTCAATTCATTTGGAAGTACATTGTGGCTTGTGTGCATCTTTAATTGCAATAATTGTTACACTAGAATTCAATTATTGCTTCCAACATGAAATGGATATGGATAGTTTGTTTCGATTGCTTACCATATATTATAGTTCATTTTGATTGCTTAGCTTAGGTTTATGTTAGGTTTATGGTTATCCTTAAATTTTCTATAGGTTTATGGTTCAATTAAATATAGTTCTTAATTAGTTATAGAGTTAATTTGGCTTAATATTTGACATAGCATTTAATCACGTTCATTTTAATATTTTAGTTTTCCTTATTGGTAGAGTAAGTGTTCAATTTGATTTTAAGATTCATTTAGGTTAATGGTATGGGTTGAAATTAGTTTATTATTATGGATTAATTTAATTTGGTTTAGCTAGGGATTGTGTTTAATATAGTTTAGTTTAGGGTAATGTTTAATGATTCATTAAGTTCAATTTTGTTTAGTCTTAAGGTTATAGTTAAGCTTTGTTTATATAGTGTTAAATTAGGTTTATGGTAAGGGATCAATTTGGACTATTGTTCAATTATATTCAAAGTTAACATTTAATTTGGTGTGGTTTAGGGTTTAATTAGGTTTATATTTTGGTTTAATTTACATTAGTAGGATTCAATTGACTTCAATTTTTTATTGGGTTTAATTTTTTTTAGGAGTTGACTTGATTTGTTTGTATGGTTAGGTTTATGGTTCAATTAAATATAGTGCTTAATTAGGTCTAGAGTTATGTGTTAACTTGGCTTAATATTCGAGGTAGCCTTTAATTAGGTTCACAATAATATTTCTATTAACTTTATTTGTATATTTCTATTTATATCCATAGAGTGTTGGAAAAAATTATTGATGCATATTGATTTGTGTACATCGGTGATTTGTGTGCATCTGTAATTGCATTAACTGATTTCATGCATAGTTATTTGTGTGCAACTATAATTAACAAATTACTAATGCACACAAATCACTATGCATCAGTAATTTTCTCTCTCTCTCTCTCTCTCTCTCTCTCAATAGAAATGGTTAATGTTTCAATTGCTTAGCATATATTATATTAAACTCAATTCATTTGGAAATGCATTATGATTTTTGAGCATCTATAATTTGTTAATTATAGATGCACACAAATAACTATTCATGAAATTGGTTAGTACAATTACATATGCACACAAATCAGTATACATCAAATGGTTAATGTAATTACATCAAAAATGGTTACCGTAATTGCATAGTGATTTGTGTGCCTATGTAATTGCAATAGAGTTTGTTTCAAATAGAAATGATTAATGTTAAACAAATCAATTATAGATGCACACAAATCACTATGCATGACATCAATTAAGCAATTATAGATGTACACAAATCACTATGCATGATATAGTTAATGTTACATTAGATTCATTTAATATAATTACATTAGAAATGTTTATGTAATTGCATAGTGATTTGTGTGCATATTGTTAGGCCCAAAGAAGACAGGCATAACTGAGAGGGGGGTGATTCAATTGTACTCATAACACTTAAAAATTTATTATACTTAATTTAATTATAGATATAAAATATAAATATTAATGCAAGATCCACACCATGTATCTCATAACACTAGATTTATTCTTGAGGAAACCCGGTTAAGGGAAAACCCTGGTGGGAATCAAACCCACAAGATAAATGTACTATGCTAAAAGTACTACCTAGTTAAGAGAAAATGAAAACAAAAGGGGAATGCACATGCATTCACAGGCCCACTGCATAGATCACACTTCTCACAATAAAATAATAAAGATCTGACCCTCAGTCGGGTTCATCGATCAATCTATGATCACAATTCACCAAGGTGGACAAATTGTCCAATACAATCAAACTGACTTACATCATCTACAATTCTAAAACAATTCCAATGAAGTACAATTTCTACCTCAGTCACAAAATACATATATTATATCTCCTCTCTTCTCATCTACATTCACAATCTCATTTATACATATACAATGAATAATCATCAACAAGGTCGACTAAGACCTATAAGAATAAGTGATATGAATAATATGCTCAAACTACAATGTGATCCAAATCAAGTTTACCAAGACTTAGATAGGACCCAAAAAATCATCCTTGAACATGCAATAGCTTCACCAAATCCGCACCACAAATCACAATACATTACTCCTCCAAGTTGGCTAGGACCTAAATAAAGAAACACTAACACACTGGAAAATCACAAAAAGCAATCACCATGACCAATGTGAACCATGATCACGGTCATAACATGATCCAAGAACACTAGGAAGAAATATGAATAACTTCTCAAACCTTCACATCATCTCAAACTCAAAATCTAACCTCATCTTTGTACTGATAATCAATAATACTAAACACCAAGCTCTGTCATACTAAAAAGATAAATTTCCAAACTCTGAATCATGTATAACACCAGTTGAGGAAATAATAAGTCCCAAATTTCCCACCAGATTTGTGTCAACTAAATCAACCAATCTGACCCATACTAAAGCAAAAACGTAGCCTTTGACACATCTTGAAAAGGTGTAACATTGAAATACATGTAATTGATAAATCAATCATAGCTCACTCAAACTGTCATATGAACATCTGTAAGTTGACTGGAATCAAATACATACATATTTGAAACATCATCTAGAATCATAGCAAAATATCTTCAACATATCACCTAAACAACTAAAATCATTTTTACTAAACAAACTAAACACACTGTCTACAGCAACAATAGTATGTTCACATTAATGGCAAAACACTAATGTCAACACACATAGTCAAGGTCTAATGAACAATCTCTAAAATGCTCAAAAATATTCCAACACATATGTACTTGCAACCTTTGACATAATACAATTCAATTATTTGTTCAAATATAAAATTGTACTAGACCTTATTGCAATTAGAGTGTATGTGTGTGTGAATTTATTTGTATATCTATAATTCTAATTACTTAGCCTTTATTATATTCAACTCATTTCATTTAGAAATGCATAGGATATGGATGCTAATACATGTGACCCTTATCTTCCCTAATCTATGTGGGGTGCCACGTTACCCCAAAAACAAAAAAATAATGCCACATACTCTTAACCCTACCTTGCCTATTATATTCAACTCAATTAATCTTCAAATGCATTGAATTTTATGTGCATGTGTAGTTTCAACATGAAATGGATATGAAAACAATTATAATCAATTCACTTCAATCATTGCATACACAAATCACAACATGTATTACACATTCATTGGCAATGCATGGTGGTTTTTTTAATGAGGACATGCTATCATTGGACACTCTTGCAGTGTTCAATTATGTTGCAGTTGACCATGCAGAGTTAAAGGGTGGGATTTTCACCATGATTTAGTACTACAAATCTCTTCCAATGGTATAGTGTCCTCTTTGCAATAATACATGAGCATTGGATGTGATTACGGTTCACTTTGGGGGTTTTGATATGGAAGTAAGGTGACAAGAGGCAGATAATGATAATTGCACATAATTTAACACAACTGAATACAAAATTGAATGCGAGATTGAACGTGCAATTAGACATAAATGGAACTGAGAAATTGAACATCATAAACCACATATTTGCATTTCATATTTGCAATTCACATCTACTAGTTTTGACCGGAAAGAAAAAACATACAAAAATGCAATCAAAACATATAAGTAGTGTTCACAATTGTATCATTAGGACTTTTGGTGTAATTAAGTATTTACTAATTACACTTCACTTAAGTTTACTTAGGATAATGCATTTGCATATTAGTTGTCTTTGAGACACTTAGGGGTTTGCATTTCTTTTTAGCACATGGTTAGGAGAATTTTCACTTTAGGTGTGATAGGTGTCATCACATACCTCTTTGTGTGTGAGATCCACCTTTAGTGCTCTTATCACATTATCATCCTCTCATTGTTGTACATGTTTCTCATACTTTCATGTACAATGGAGGATGATCCACCTTTGGTGGACATGTGATTCCACCATGTCTAGTTGATAGATTATCATTTGCATATCTTCTAGTTATCATGCATTGCCTATATATTCAAGCACATCTACATTGTATACATCAATTATCCATTATCATTTGATCATTATTGAATTCTTCATTTGATCATATTGTCTTGTCTCTCTTGTTTGTGCTATCTCTTGAGCTTCTAGATCTTGGCATTACATTCATTGCCTTAAGCAAATTCTTACATGGTATCAAAGCCATAGGAGTCTTCATTGCATAGTCGTTGGAGAGCCATTGATTGCTTCAACTTTTGGAGGGCCACAAACCAAATCCGGGATCAACAATTTTTTGGGAGCGTTTTGAGCAAGATCAGACCTCACCATTGCATCTAAGTGGCTGTTTCCATAAATTTTGACAATAAATTTGCCTACCTTGGGCAAAAGTCAAATTTGAGGCAATTTTTTTTTGCAAGTCGGACCTCTAAGGCCTGATCTGCAAATTGGGTAATATTTTTTTCATTTCTATTTTAGATCTGAATTTTAATTTTTGTTTCCCTCATTTATTCAGATTTTGGATCTGGGTATTTTTTTGTCAATTTTTGGATCTGGGTATTCTTGTGTTTTCAAATCTGGCATAAATTTGGCCTATTAGGCATTTGTATTGCATTATGTCTCAGATTCGACTATAAAGACAAGCCACCAACCCAAATTAGCATCCAATCTAAGCGAGAAGAAGAGGATCCGAATAAAGCTTGGCTCAAGTCACCGAGCCAAGCTCAAGTGATGAGTTGAGCACAAGGCTCGTGTGCGTGTGTCCAAAGGAAACATGCTATTTGCTTTGCTCCTGGGCACAATGGTCTATAAACAACCCATATTCACAAAGCACGGTGCATGTGGGATAAATATCCCACATCCACCAACCATCACCCAGGCTGAGCCACCTTTGTGCTCCTCCGCTCATCCAAAGCACCACCTCTATGAGAAGACACATGGATGTCACAGTTAGCTCAACAAACACGTCCCCTATGAGTAGACACGTGGCCCCCTATAGTGAATCACCAGCTAACACGTGGCAGCCACAGATTCACTAGTTTTTTTTTAAAAACAAATTGCATTTTCCATAGAGTTTTATTGTCCTAAATTTGACGCTCGTCTGGACATCATCAGGGTCATTTTTTCTTTTGCTGTGATGGTCTCCAAACCGTCAATTTTAAGCATGTGATTACATCTAAAGTTTATGTGGTAAAATTTGACGACCGTATGACCATCAAATCTGGGCTTTTTTGCACAGTCATGATGGCCATTTAACCATCAAAATTAAGACAGTAAATGGATGATGTCAGTAGGTTTTCAAAAAATTTCAGCCCTCACCACATGTAGTTTTGATTTGACAATCTAACTTTGGGACGCCATAACTTGGTCATCTGGGTTCCAAATTGAGTGCAATTTTTTTTATTTTGGTTAGAATTTCATGAAATTTTCTGTGGTAGTGTTATTTTCTAGTTTTGGATCATGGATTTTGCAAAAATTGTAGTTTTTGGTGACTGTACCTCTCTGATCCCTATTTTTGCAACTTCAGAGGCTTCGTTTGAGCTCATATGAACATAATTTTAGGTGCAATTTTTTTTGAAAGTGCATGATTTTTTGTCTACTTTCTAGATCTAGTATCAGTTTGGAGAAATTTTGAGTGGACATAGTACTTTTAGAATATGATCTATTTTAGCCTATTTTGGCACTTGTAATTGATTAGATCTTTGAGGGATCTTGTGTCTTATCTTCTTGAATCTACCATAGCTTCATATTTTTTGTTGTAAACATCAAAATCAAAATTCCACTTTGATCCATTTTGACAAGTGGCAATTGTACACACACTAGCTATAAAGTGCCAAAATCATCTTCTTTTTTTTCTTTTCTTTTTTTTTGGCCGGGGGGGGGGCATGGGGGGTTCTTTGATTGAGTGAATTGGGGGGTGTTTTGTGTGTTGGTGTCTCTCTCTCTTGTGCTATTTTTCATTTTGCATCATGGGTTCTATTGCAAAATTAACTCCACATAACTATGCTACATGGAAAGATAATGTATGGAGCAAGTTAATGGTTAAAGGTTTAAATCCTTATGTGGATAGTACAATTTAAAAACCCGCTAATGATGATGTTGTTGCAATAGGTAATTGGTCATGCAAAAACTTTAAAGCTTTAGGAGTCTTGAGAGAGAATATTTTTGAAGTTGTCATGTATCACATAAAAACCATAAATGATGCTAAAGAAGCTTGGGATAAACTTTTAGATTTGTTTGGTCAAGTGGATGAAGAAAAGGGATTCAAAATTGAGACCGATCTCCTTAAATTAGAGCCCATGAATTTTGTCACAATCCAAGATTATCTCAACAAAGTCAATGATTATAGAGCACAACTTGATGATTGTGGTAATCTCGTGAAGGATGTGAAGTTAGTTAGTCACTTGTTGAAACATCTTCCTCCTGAATATGAAACTTTTGTTTCAAGTTACAATACTCATAGGTTGACCATGGGTAGTGCCTTCACTAAGCCTTCATTTGAGTCATTTTCAGAAATTTTGGTCTTAGAACAAGAAAAATTGATGAGTATGGGGATTCTCAAGTCTTCAAATTCTAAGGCATTGGTGGCTAATAATGTGAATCAAAGGAATCAAGGTGGTAAAGGTTCCAACAAGAAGCAAAAGTAGTGGAAGGCCAAATCACAATTAGACACTAAAAAATCTTCCTCCTCACAACAAGGCAAGTCTTCTCCCAACAACAATAACAACAACAATAAGGGGGAAAATTCGAAGAAGGAGAATAAAATTTGTGCATATTGCAAGAAGCCAAATCATGATGAGCATCAATGCCACAAGAAACAAATTGATGAGTTGAAAAACATAATCAGGAAGCATCACATTGATTTTCCAAGTGCCTACAAGGGAAAGGATTCATCACCTTCCACTTCAAAGGGTAAAGGGAAAGCATTGGTGGAAAGTACAACTAATTCTAAGGAATGGATCTTTAATTCAAGAGCCACACATCATATGGGTGCTACAAAGGAGCAATTTTCTTTCTTGAAACCATCTATGGTACCTCACATCTATGCAGGAGATGATACTCAAGTGGAAGTTGAAGGAAAAGGGGAAGTTGAGATGGAAAATGGAGCTTTCAAAGATGTTCTCTATGTTCCAAACCTTAGCACAAACCTCCTTTCAATTTATCAAATCACTCGCTATGGAGGTGGAAAGAAAGTTGAGTTCCTACCTGATTCAATTGTAGTAAAAAATCTTGAAGATGATTCTATGGTGGCAATAGGAAAAGCAAATCATGACACAAGGCTTTACTCATTTTCTCATTTTATACCTAAGACTCCTTCTCATACCTTGTTGACACACTCAAATTCACAAAGTAAACTTTGGCATGAAAGATTTGGACATCTCAACTATCAATATCTTCAACAACTTAGTAGCAAGGATATGGTCAAAGGTCTACCTCAAGTCAAGTATTCAGAGGGTGTATGTTCAGGTTGTGAAATGGGCAAACATCCCAAAGAGAAGTTTGACAAAGGGAAGTATTGGAGAGCAACATTTGTTCTTGAGTTGTTTCATAGTGATGTAATGGGCCCATTTCCAATGCCATCATTGAGCAAGGATCGTTATGTACTCACCTTCATTGATGACTTTTCACGCTACACTTGGGTCTACTTTCTTGGTCACAAGAGTGAAGTGTTTGATAAATTTCTAACCTTCAAGGTTGAGAAGCAATCAGGTAAAGCCATTAAGATTCTTCGAATAGATAATAGAAGGGAATATGTGAACTCTAGGCTTATAGACTTTTTCACACTTGAGGGTATTGATCTTCAACATTGAGTTGCCTAAACTCCACAATAGAATGGTATTGGAAAAAGGAAGAATAGGACCCTTAAGGAGATGGCCACTTGTATGATTCATGCTAAGTCTCTTGATCAAGCCTTTTGGGCTGAAGCTATATGTTGTACCACTCACATCCAAAATAGAACTCCTCATAAAGCCTTAGATGGAGTTACTCCTTTTGAGGCTTGGTGTGGAAGAAAACTAGTTGTGAAACACTTTAGAGTCTTTGGTTGTCCAGCTTGGGCACACATACCTCCAAAAAAATGCAAGGCATTGGAACCACAAAGTAAGCCTTGCATATTTTTTGGTTATCCTGAGACTCTTAAGGCATACAAGCTTATGGATCCTGAGACACATGAGATCTTCTTTGAGAGGAGTGTTCACTTTGAAGAGAATTGTCCTAGTTTGGATTCTTCAACTCCTCCTACTTCCTCCATTTTGGATAATGATAGTGATGACAGTGACTTGGAAGATGAAACTCCTTCAACCCTGACTCCCATGCTTCCACCTTCGCAGGGTCAAGACATAGTTGAGGACATTCCTTATTCTTCTTCTTCTTCCACTAGACCTCATTGGGCACAACAAACACTTGATTTAGAAAGTTCACTTATGGGGAATCCTTCAGACACTAGGAGGACAAGGTCACAACACAACTCATTTCCACATGCTTATATTGCAATTTCTTCTGATCCATAATCATTTAAGGAAGCTTCAAGGATTCATGAGTGCGACAAAGTTATGGAGGATGAGTATAACTCTTTGATGAGGAATACCACTTGGGACTTAGTTCCTCTTCCTAAGAGAAGAAATTTGGTTTGATGTAAGTGGATCTATCAGACCAAGTTTGCAGCAAATGGAACTATGGATAAGTATAAGGCAAGACTTGTTGCAAAAGGTTTCTCTCAGGTTCTTGGTATTGAGTACACTGATACCTTTGCACCTATAGCCAAGATTAACTCCATTCGTTTGACACTTTCTATTGTTGCAGCTCATGGTTGGGTTGTACATCAGATGGATGTCAAGAGTGCATTTCTACATGGGGATCTTCATGAGGAGATTTATATGGAGCAACCATAGGGATTCATCTAGGATACTTCTATGGTTTTCAAGTTAAGGAAGTCGATCTATGGTCTCAAACAAGCTCCTAGGGCTTGGTATGCCAAGATGGATTCCTTCCTTCTCTTAGCAGGGTTCACTAGGTGTCATTTAGATTTGAATGTCTACATTCTTCATCAGGATGACTCACACTTGATACGTGTGCTTTATGTTGATGACTTGATAATTACGAGTACTTCATCCATCATTGCCAGTGTCATGTCTTCCTTGCAGGACAAATTTTCTATGACAGACTTGGGTTTACTTCACTATTTTCTTGGTATTGAGATCACATAGCCCTCAATAGGGATCACACTTTCTCAGCCCAAGTATGCTCTTGATTTAATTTCTCAATTTCACATGAGTGATTGCAAGGTTTCACCCACTCCATTTCTATCAGGTGTCAAGTTAGAGGTTAAGTGTCCACACCACTTGTTGATGATACTTTGTATAGATAGCTTGTTGGAAGTCTCATCTACTTGACACATATACGCCCTGACATATTCTTTTCAGTTGGCATTGTTTCTCACTTCATGAAAGAGCCACATGAGCTTCATTGGAAGGAAACCAAGTGCATATTACACTACATATAGGGTACACATGCACATGGGATTCACTATGAAATAGGTACAAGACTTCAGTTGGTTGGATATACAGACTCAGATTGGGCAGGTGATCTTGATGGTCACAAGTCTACTTCAAGTTACATGTTTCATCTTGGTTCAGTCCCCATTTTTTGGTAGAGTAAGAAGTAGCATGCTACTGCTCTTTCTTCGACTGAGGCTGAGTATTGAGGGGTTGTCACTGTAGCTATGTCATTGCAGCTATAGAGATAATTTGGCTTCATCATATCCTGAAGGAGTTTGGTTTCAGTATTCCATGACCTATAGTCATTCATTGTGATAATCAAGGTGCTATAGCGATCTCCAAACATCCAGTCCAACATCAGCAGACCAAACACATTGAGGTTCATATGCACTTCATCAAAGAATTGATATAGGAGCAGGTCATTGAGATGCAGTATTATCCTACCGTAGAGAAGGTTGCAGACATCTTCACCAAACCCTTCAGTGAGAGCAAGGTCCTTTAGTTGTGAGCTCTCTTGGGGGTGCGAGATATTCCTTCAAGGGGGGTCATATGACTTCTCTATTCTCTCTTATGCGGGGGATATTTTCCTCACATGAGGTCTTCTCTCTCATTTTCTCTTATTGTACTTATCTCTCTTTTTGTGGGAGGGTTTTTCCCATGAGGTTTTCCCTCTTTCTCTGCTTTATGAGAGATTGGATTATCTATTGCTCTTGCAGTTTGTACATGGGTACCTAACATGGCCTAGTAGCTAGGACCCATCATGCATTGTCATACATCATTATGAGCTTAAGTGCATTCCCCTAAGTTGCACTTAAGGGTGGGTGTTGGTGTAATTAAGTATTTACTAATTACACTTTACTTAAGTTTACTTAGGATAATGCATTTGCATATTAGTTGTCTTTGAGACACCTAGGAGTTTGCATTTCTTTTTAGCACATGGTTAGGAGAATTTTCACTTTAGGTGTGATAGTTGTCATTACATACCTCTTTGTGTGTGAGATCCACCTTTAGTTCTCTTATCACATTATCATCCTCTCATTTTTGTATAGGTTTTTCATACTTTCATGTACAATGGAGGATGATCCACCTTTGGTGGACATGTGATTCCACCATGTCTAGTTGATAGCTTATCATTTGCATATCTTCTAGTTATCATGTATTTCCTATATATTCAGGTACATCTCCATTGTCTACATCAATTATCCATTATCATTTGATCATTATTGAATTCTTCATTTGATCATATTATTATGTCTCTCTTGTTTGTGACATCTCTTGAGCTTCTAGATCTTGGCATTACATTCATTACCTTATGCAAATTCTTACAAGGACAATTACAATATCCTTTAAGATAAATCAGGTGCTGGTGGGGAAGATTCACCAATATTAGATGCAATGGGAATCATGTTCTCATCACCTAATGTTGCACTAGGTGACCTAATCAAAAGAGTGGGAGAAGGGATGCAACTAGTAGGACTTGACAGGGGAACTGAAGGTGTACTAACAACACAATTAATTGTAGCCAAATATATAGGGATTTTCATGTTGATAATGTTAGCCAAAATGTTGTTGTGCCTATTGGGAAAGGGAGTTGATGTACTATAATACATCCTTTTTCATGAAAAACCTAGAGACATCTCCTTAATGGCTAGTGCTTCAGTCTCATGTTCATTTTCTTGTCTCTCTTATTATTTTTTGGTGTCCTCCTTCTTCTCTACTTATTTATGAAGGTTCTTTTCCTTATGCTCATTTTCCTTTCTTATTTTTTTCCACATCCTTCTTTTCCTTTTACAATAGGTGTGCTTTCTTGTTCACTTTGGTCTACTCTTTCTTTCATAATTTAATCTCCTCCAACTCAATTTTCCTCTTCTCTCGCTCCATCAGAATATTCATGTAGTTGGTTGATGTTAATAGCTAATATTGATGGCTCAACTGGATTCCACAATCACCACCCCTTCTTTTTTTTTCATTTACTATATGAACTGGAAGTTTTAAGAATTATTGATTAATGTTTCTGGTTGTGAACCCAGGTCACCAAAACTTGGGAAAGTAAGTTTTCTTCTTTGTCATTGCCACCTCCTACTAACTTCGTTGTGAGTTCTACATTAACATTTGTATCCATTCCAATGTTCGATGGGATGTAATCAACATATTAATGCACCACTTCTATAAGGTCAGTAATGGGTGGCGATGGGAAAGATGAAGTGCCCTCTTCTTATATGTCATTCAAATCAACACCTAGACTATTTTCCCCATCAACCACCCAAGTTGGTGGTATTAATTGTGAAGAAAGAGAAAGACTCTCCTCTGTGTTCTCTACCTGGCCTTCATCCATGTTATGTAATGGTTGACCTTCATTGTTTGGGTCTATTTTATGGATTTGAGCAATGTTGTGTGCAAAATATTTTGTTGAAATGTTTACACCATATAGGCTGAGCATGTTCTACACTGTTGAAGCATCATCAACCTCACTAATTTGGAAACAAGTTCTCAGTTTCATATGATCAAAAAGTGCATTGATATTGAGGGTCTATATTAATGTAGAGAGATCTTGGAATTAACTTCAAACACTATCTCTTCCCTTGTGTTGGTCCAGAGATTCAAGGAACCATCCAATGGTTCTTCACTTCTAAGCCTTCCCAAGGCTTGAATTCTCCTATCTTTGGCCTTTCCAAAGGTCCACCTCTAAGGAAAGGTCTTTTATTTTTAAGAATTCCCAACTCCTAACACTTATAAACCCAACTCCAACCGATCACTTCATCTTCCACCTTAAGTCCAAACCTCTTGCAAGATAGGATCTTCCCACTTTAGGATTTCAAAATTTAATGAGTTTTCTTTGGACTCTATTGAACTATACTACATTCCATGGGATCCAATCCTGAGATTCAAAACCACCCATAACACCATTTATGTGTGTTAGGCCTAATAGGAGACCTAAATCCTTGTAGCCCTCCTAATCGGGTTTTCCAAAATTTTCTCCTAAACCACCCAAACAACCTTAAAAATTATAGATCATGGAACCATTTTTGGCCTTAAAAATAATAGTTGAAATCCAAAACTGGGTTCTTCCTCTAAACCACCTAACCCTTAGAGGGCTAATTAGACCTATTTGCTTTAAGACATACCTAATGTTAAAGAATGATCTACAACCCTTCACCAGTCAATTTATCTATGCACTTGGGTGAATGATTATGGTTTATACACCTCCATAGAAACTTGAATAGACATATATTGGATCCCAGTCATTCAGATTTGGTTTGCACCTACATGTCTTCAACCCTTCCTAGCTCACCACTTTCACTGTGATCAGCCTAGGGCTTCATCTCAAAAATGGTTGTCTGGTCTCTATGACCCCAAAACTCACTTCCAACATTAGAATAAAATATATTCTAACATTACAAGAGGGATCAAGAGATTCCCACCGTTGAATGTTAGAATAGAACCATTTTGGTCTTAAAACCCCAATGTTGAGAGTTCCAAGCCAATGGACTTCCAAACAATGAATTTTGCAAACTAGAACACTTGAGACCTTCAAACCATAACGAGATTCAAGGCTCTAAAAATTCCTCAATCATTTAGAGTCTTTTGCATCCATACACTATCGTACACCTTCATACAAATACAAAAAAATAGACAAATAAGATATAAAACATAAACAAAAACTTGAAGCAAGTCTTGTTTTCTGTATTAATTCACCAACCCCCACATTCTTTGACATTTTTAGGCCTTAAGGATGCCTTCAATTGGTTACAATAGTTAGACAACATTTCTCAACCAACTAGCCATTGGGATTCAACATTTTGAATAATGTCAAAGTTGCACATTGAGCAACGTTTGCATTCCTAACATACTTGCTCATATAATGACCTAGTCATCTCCTAAGCCTTATTGCATGTCATAGGCCTTATTACATGCAATAAAAAGGATTCCAACATCCTAGATTTTAAAAAAAATCTATTTGACTTCCTGTCAAAACTTGGTTAGGAATTTTGTGGCCCTACACCACATATTCTCGTCTCGTTGAATCCCACCATAATGTTGGAAACCTTTAATGCTTTTTCCAATGATTTTCTACCTAGTACTATAAGTTTTTCCTACTTTATCTCTATATTGGGGTACTTTTCTAGACATGATGCTCTTTTGGATTTGAAGTATGTTTTGAAAAGTGAAAACACACTCACATCTTGGGGTTGCAATTGTGGGAGGTGTGCACAAAGAGTATTAACAAGTCAACACCAAGCATTCTTTCCTCTTGGATAGTTGTCATGGAAACGTGGCTACCATGGCCATAAAAAATGAGGAGGTGTGTGTTTTTGTGGGAAATACCTCATATAACTGATTGCATGAAGTGGTGCAACCAATTGAGGAAGAATTCTTTTGTCATCCATGCATGTGGTTGAGCTACAAAGCACCCAGTTCACATTTGGAAATGTAATTCTTTAATGACCTCTGACCCTTAAAAAGTAGAATCCTGGAATTCTTTTCTTGGAAGCATTGACATAACATATAATGGTGATCTATTCTCAACTCTTGGATATGATGTATGAAATACTCGTACTCGCCTTTCTAGCCAACCTCCTAATTTCCCCATTGTTTTTGATGAAGGGTGCTCCCCTTAATACCACAAACACATAACAACAATAGAGAAACAACAACAATATGCAAGAATAGAAAATTGGCTTCTTATTATCTCCACAAATGTGGAATTATAAACTTTTAGAAATACAATATGCAAAGCCACATGGGCATTCCCTTACAATATTCTGTAGGACAAAGCCTTGAATCAATACCCCAATCTACTACCTAGAACTGCCCTAGACAACACTATGAGCCTTCTTTATATAGGCATTTTTCACCGCTCGAGAAGGTTCCAGAAATTTAGCCCTTAGGGCTGACCAAAGTTAGAATTATTATATTTTTCAATTTATTACATCAAAGTCAGCTCAAAATAACTTTTGAAACCCAAACAAAAATTTTGAAGGAAATTTATTTTCTGCCATTTCAAGTGACCCAACTTGCGGAGACCATAAGTCATCACCAGTTGACCCGATTGACTATTATAGCCCCATTTCAGAAAGGCCACGAAGAACTCTACAGGCTTGACTTGCACAAGTGCATGTCACCCAAATTTTCAACCTCATCCGGGGACTCTAAAGCCTTCAAAACTGAGTTCAAAGTTTATGTACCCTGCAGCCATTACCGAAAATCTTCAATATCTTCAAAACTAGACCTAATCTAGCCATGAAACTTTACTGGTAGGCTGATATGACTGAGATGAACCTCCACATGTAAAATCAGAACATTTTGAGATCATATGACCAACTCACTAAAAATAGCAAGTTTCCATAAATAGCAACTCTGCACAAGATAGCCCTTATTGAATACAAAAATAGAAATATTTTTGGGTGATGCAAGATTTCTCTTACACTCAGGATGCTCCTGCATCAGACACCTGGGGTAATTTGAGAAGTGACCCTATCATGACTTAGGTGTGCAGAGGAAAACCAAGATGGTTAACCTCCTTTGCTAGCCATGATGAATCTTCAACCGGTTGTCCTTTCCATTTGACCAAATACTCTTCATATATCATGTTCCTTGTGCTTCTACCAACACGAGTATCCAGTGTGTCTTCAATCTCCTTGATATCTGAACTGGTTGCTGGAATACTCCACTATGCTGCTGCAACCTCATCTTCAATAGCTCCTTCATGATACTCTGTCAGGTCTAAAATATTAAATACTGGTGAAATATTAAGCTCAGTAGGAAACTTGACCTCATATGCATTTCCTGAATCATGCTTCTTCAGTATCTTACATGGCCCAAACTTCTTCATTTGCAATTTGTTATATGTACCAACTGGAAATCGCTCCTTCCGCAAATGAACCATGACTTCATCTCCAACCTGAAATTCCTTATGCCTCCTTTTCACATCTACGTTAGCTTTATACTGTGCATTCATCTTGGTAATATGCTTCCTCACCTCCTCATGGATGTTCTTCAAGTGTTCTACAAAATTCTTAGCTTTAGCACTACTTATTTCCCCTTTATCTATCTTTCTCAACTCAGATGCATTTCTTAGACTACTCCCATATACAATTTGGAATGGTGATTTACCAATGCAACTATTGATAGAATTATTATATGCAAATTCTACCTGTGGTAAAATCAAATCCCATCTTGTTGGCTTATCTCCAACCAAACATCTTAGCAAATTTTCCAAACTCCTATTCACCACTTTAGTCTGTCCATCAGTTTGTGGATGATGTGATGAACTGAACTTCAAATCTATGTTCAACTTCTTCCATAATGTACGTCAGAAATATCCAACGAACTTAGTGTCCCTATCTGAAACTATACTCTTTGGAAAACCATGTAATTTCACCACTTCTTTAAAAAATAATTCCGCTACATGAATAGCATCATTAGTCTTCTTGCAGGGAACAAAATGTGCCATCTTTGAAAATCTGTCAACTACCACAAAAATTGAATCATGTCCCCGCTATTTCCTTGGTAAACCAAGAACAAAGTCCATACTGATATCCTCCCAAGGCTTCTCTGGTATAGGTAATGGCTGATACAACCCTGTATTCTACTTCACTCCTTTCACCATCTGACATACTCTGCAACTTTGTACAAACTTCTTGACATCTTGCTGCAACTATGGCCAATAATAATTCTCACTAACCAAAGCAAGGGTTTTATCATGACCAAAATGTCTAACCAATCCTCTGTTATGCTTCTCCTTGATCAAATTCTCCCTCATAGAACTTCTTGGAATGCACAACTAACTCCCTCTGAATAGCATATCATCCTGAATGATGAAATCCAGCCACTTCATCCTGTCTAGAGTAACAAGTTCTTTACAAGCTTTCCAAGCTTCACCAAAATCAGGATCCTCTAGATACAAATTTTTGAGTTCCTTGAACCCAACCACCTCAATCAGTATCTCTATCAACAATAGTTGCCTTCTGCTAAGAGCATCTACAACCCTGTTAGACTTTCCACTCTTGTGTTTCAAAACAAATGTATAACTCTGCAAAAACTCAACCCATTTCAAATGCCTTCGATTCAACTTTCCTTGACTATTCAAATATTGCAAAGCTTGATGATCAGTATAAAAAACAAACTCCTTAGGAAGTAGATAGTGTCTCCACTTCTTCAATGCCTGAACTATAGCATAAAATTCCTGATCATAAACTGAATATTTTCTCTTGGCATCATTTAACTTCTCACTGAAATAAGAAATAGGTTTACCTTCTTGGCTCATAATAACTCTTATTGCAATACCACTAGCATCACAATCTACTTGAAACACCTTATTCAAATCAAGAAGTGCTAAAACAGGTTGTTTTGTAACCTTTTGTTTCAATAGTTTAAGACTCTTATCTACCCCATTAGTCCACTTGAACTCTTTTCTATCCCCTCTCATTGTTTTAGCCAAGGGTCCACAAATACTGCTAAATTTTTTGATAAAATTTTTGTAAAAGCTAGCCAAACCATGAAAAAACCTTATCTCAGTAGCACTCCTTGGTGTAGGCCATTCAAGGATAGCCTGTACTTTTTCTGGGTCCATTTTTAGACCTTCTGCTGAAACTAAAAATCCCAAATACAATAACTCTTTCTTCACAAAATTGCACTTCTTCAAATTAATCAACAATTTCTCATCTCTTAAATTCTCAAACACCATACGAATATGCATCATATGATCTTCCAATGTCTTACTAAAGATCAAAATATCATCTAGGTACACAATGACAAACTTACCTAGAAATTCTTTTAGAACCTCGTTCATGAGCCGCATGAAAGTGCTCGGTGCATTGGTTAGCCCAAAAGGCATGACTAACCACTCACATAGTCCTTCCTTTGTCTTGAAGTAGTCTTCCATTCATCTCCTTCTCTGATCTGAAGCTGGTGATATCCACTCTTCAGATCTATCTTTGAGAAATACATAGCTCCACTCAAACAATCCATAATATCATCCATTCATGGTAATGGAAACCTATACTTGATTGTGATCTTGTTTATTGCTCTGAAATATGTACACATCCTCCATTCTCCATTCTTCTTTGGTGCTAATACTGCTAGTACAACACATGGACTCAAGCTCTCCTGAATCAACCCCTTCTGTAACAACTCATGTACTTGTTTGTTCAACTCTTCACTTTCTACTAGTGTCATTCTATGTGTTGCCTTGTTTGGAAAACTGGCTCCTAGAATGAAATCCATCTGATGACTGATCTTCCTTACTGGTGGTAATCCATCAGTTACATTATCAGATACAATATCTTGAAACTCATTTAACAAATCTGCAACCTCTACAGGTACATCCTCTACTTCCTCTTTACCAACTTTTAGAATTAAAGAAAAACACAAATGCTCATGCCTCATACCATCTAGGAATTTTCTTCCATCAACAAAAGTTATTCTCGCATTACCACATACCTTTTCTTTGGTCTCCTTCAATGGCTTTAGCTTATGTCGCACTCCATCCTTTGTCAGGGAATAGGTATTCGCATGACCATTGTGTACAACACATCTGTCAAAATGCCATGGCCTACCCAATAACATGTGACATGCATCCATAAGTATGATATCACATAGTTCCTCATCATGGTACCCGCCAATCTTGAACTTTACTGGGCACTCTTCACTAACCATGACCTTGCGGTCATCCTACACCCAGGCAATCCGATATGGATGTGGGTGTTTCTATCTCTTGAGCTTCAACTTTGTCACCATCTCTTCTGACACCAAATTTTCATTGCTTCCATTATCAATAATCACATCATAGCATTTACCCTCACACTTGCATCTAGTGCGAAACAGGCTCCTCCTTTGTTTAGGTTCATTCTCACCACTCAGCAGGACTCTTCTGTTAATCAATGTTTCTCCTCTTTCAGCATCTTCAGAATTTGATGATTTGGCATCTTCATCTACATGTGCAACTTTGGCCTAGCCTTCATTCCTCCTATTTTTCCTTCCTTGGCATTGAGGACATTCAAATTCCCTATGACCTTCTTCTCCATAGTGAAAACATGTTCCACGAAAGCCTCCTCTTCCTGAACCTTGTCCTCTTCCTCTCTAATCTCTGTTGTTCTGATCTTGGAAATGATTGGAATTGTTTCCTATCTGATTTTGACTGCTACTGGCCCCATTCTTCTTTTTTGGATCTTCATTTTAGCCTCCATATGACCGTCCACTAGATCGTCCACCGTGAACTCTTCCATTTTGTCTTCTCTTGAACTTCTTGTTCAGCTTTTCCTCTACTTTTAGGGCAAACTGGTATGCCTTTTCAATACTATTCATTCAAACTAGATTCAGCTCCTCCTGAATGCTTGGCCTCAATCCATTAAGATAACGAGCAACTTTCTCCTTATCAACTTTTGCATGGCCTATTCTGATGAGGATTCGATAGAAATCCTCTATATACTCTTGAACAAATCATCCCGCTTGCTTCAAACTTTGCATTTTCTTCAGTAGGTCAAGCTCATAATCAACAGGGATGAACTGTCACTCCAATTTATCCACCATCCGGTCCCATCTTGTGATTTTATCTTTCCCTCTTCTATTTCACTCCAATTGAATCTCTTGCCACCAGATCTTCACATGACCTTTCATTCTGGCCTTCGCGAATTTGAACCTATCAAGATCCTCAATATCTTCATACTCAAAATAGTCTTCACATTCATTGATCCAGTCGATCAATTCTTTTGGGTTAAGATTTCCTGAAAATGCAGGAACCTTGATCTTAGGTCTTTTCCCGATCTTGGAAATGGCCCAAAAAATCCTTTCTTCTTCTTGATTCAAAATTTCACCTTCTTCTTCTTGATCATCATTTCCTTCTTCGGCTTCATCCTCACTTTCATCTCTGACATTAAGATTCATTCCTTTGCGAATCTCTTCTTGCAATGCTCGCACTTGTCTTTGGAGCGCTCTAACCTCAGGTGTTACAACACTAGCTCTTCCACCACGTTCCCTTTGAGGAGGCATTTTTGCAATGCGCGTTGAAACCCTAACCATGATCCTGGTGCAAACTACCTCACATTCAGCAATCTATTTACACACTCAAGAACTTCTGCTCTGATACCACTTGATGAAGGGTGCTCCCCTTAATACCACAAACACAACAAAAACATAAAAACAACAACAATATGCAAGAATAAAAAATTGGCTTCTTATTATCTCCACAAATGTGGAATTAAAAACTTTCAAAATTATAATATGCAAAGCCACATGGGCATTCCCTTACAATATTCTATAGGACAAAGCCTCGAATCAATACCCCGATCTACTACCCAGAACTTCCCTAGCCAACACTACGGGCCTTCTTTATATAGGCATTTTCCACCGCTCGAGAAGGTTCCAAAAATTTAGCGCTTAGGGCTGACCACACTTAGAATTATTTTATTTTTTAATTTATTACATCAAAGTCGGCTCAAAATAACTTTTGAAACCCAAACAAAAATTTTGAAGGAAAATTATTTTCTGCCATTTCAGGTGACCCAACTTCTGGAGACCATAAGTCATCACCAGTTGACCTGATTGACTATTATAGCCCCATTTTGGAAAGGCCACGAAGTGCTCTACAATATTGACTTGCACAAGCACCTGTCACCCAAATTTTTGACCTCATCTAGGGCCTCTAAAGCCTTCAAAATTGAGTTCAAAATTTTTGTACCCTGCTACTATTATCGAAAATCTTCAATATCTTCAAAATTAGACCTGATCTAGCCATGAAACTTTACTGGCAGGCTGATATGACTGAGATGAACCTCCACATGTAAAATTAGAATATTCTGAGGTCATATGACCAAATTACTAAAAATAGCAAGTTTCCATAAATAGCAGCTCTGCACAAGATAGCCCTTATTGAATACAAAAATAAAAATATTTTTGGGTGATGCAAGATTGCTCTTACACCTAGGATGCTCCTGCATCAATTTCCCACCTAGACACCAATCTCATCATAATTCCAAATGTGAGCTAGATAATATGGATTTGCCTCATATGTTGCCAACAATGTGACATAGAAAGTAGATACCATTGCCACTCTAAGGTTGAGTGTCATGTCTTTTCCAAGGCCTTCATCTATTTTAAGTGTGAACTCTTGATGACACTTCTTAAGACTAACCCACCAAGACTTTCTTGGCATCCCATCCTTGAAAGGGTTGGGTCTGCCTTCACAAATTTGAACAAAATTTTCCTTCAAGTTGACAATCTCCAATCCATGACTAATCCATTCCATCTCTTTGTGCCTTTCAACTATTTGTTCTTCTTCAATTATCGTAAGGATAGTTGGGGGACCTTTCTTAGAGGTGATAATTTTACCACCCAACCATTTGAATATTGCTATTGGGATGTGCCATTTCTTTGATATAGCCCTCACTTACATGTCATTTTCCTCTACATATTTTAGTGCCCCTTCCATATCAGATTTAGACCACAACTTTTATGGCATTGTAACTTTGGGTGGCCTTGCAGCAATGATAACTTTTATTGTTGGTGGAGCATTGTGGGAATTAATGAGAATAGGAGGAGTTGTTTCAAGTTTTGGAGGAAATGTTACTCCTCTTTTATGTGAAGGATACCTTTTGGATACTCTTTTCTTCTTTGTAGGAGCATTCATTGTGAGTGGCCCAATATTCTGCATGTAATTAGTACAATATGTATGTTACTAGGGGAAACACAAAAATACATTTCTCAGTAGCTTTTTTATTCTCTATAAAATTGAATTATGTTTAAAGATGATAATCAAAGAATTGAAAGAGACTAACCACAACATGTTGTACAATCATGCTTTCTTGAACAGAAGACTATGGTCACAATAATAATGTGTTATCTTTTTGAGATGAGGCCGGTGGTAAGTGATCATGTCAGTCAGTCACAAAGGCAAATAGTAGAGATGGAAAAGTGTAATAGATGAACAAATATATAAAAATTAATGAGGTGGGGATTTATAGTCAACACATATAAAATTTAATGTGAGATCTAGAATTCATAGTCAAATCCTTCCTCATCAACTATATGGGGTGGTGTTGTAGGGGTAGGTACTTTTGACGTAGTGCAGAATGGAAGATCCAAGAATGGATTGTCCAAACCTAACACTCACAACAACACATCAGTAACATAACAAATTCTCATAATAGCATCAAACTATTTTCATTCAACATGCCCGGTTGTAAGGCCTTCCAGGTTATGACCAATACAAGAAATTACAACAGTAATTCTGCAAGACCTCACAAGAAAAAACTCCGAGATAGCCAAATCTATAACAATGGGCTATAAAAAATTGGTAGAAACCCCAAGAAGAATCTAAACTTGTGCTCGCAATCAACCAAGCAATCTTCTTGTCTTCCAAGCCCACACTTAGCTACTAGCTTTGCTCAATATCATTCTTCTTCACTACTCCATGATGAATGATCATGCCTACAAGCCTACCCCAGACCCTTCTTAAATACACTTCTTTAGCTACAAGTCGACTGGAAGAAAGAAGTAACTCCTAAGCCCAAGTCAGCTCCTAAAACAAAAAGATATTAAATACAATACAACTCATCTCTCAAATAGCCTTATAAATAATTAATTTTCCATGTTGGCCTCCAAATATACCTAGGAGAATGTAACACACACTACCCAAATTAAATGCAACAAATCAGCCCAAGAAATCCACAAGAACTCAAGTCGGCAAGCCAAACTATTGAGCGTCAGCAAAAATACCGAGCAAGCCAGGCATCTTCGAGAAAGCATGTCGATCAAGCTCCACAAGCATTGTCAAGCACAGGTTCCATCGAGCACCAAAATTTTTGTCGAGTTCCTTCAGCGATCAAGCCCCTCGATCAACACTGCAACTGAGCCACACCTCTTCGACTGAGCTCCTCAACCAATACTATAACCGAGAAACACTAAAATAATCCAACATACATGATTGCTAACTTCCCAAGGATGCTTCTGCATCAACTTTCCAAATAGTCCATTGAGTGTAGACACAACAAGGTCTGTTAGGAGTTACAAAATTGAGATGACTGTGAGGTAAAACATACACTTTGGTAAATATGGGATTTGTTCATCCACAACTCTTCGTAGCCTTTGTTTCCATGATAGATTCTTAAAGATTTCTCTAACCTCTGGATCATAATTTTCTAAGAAATATTCATTCAAATATTGGGTTTTCCATGATTCCAAGGTGAGCTTGAATAATTTTGAAAATAAAGACCTTGTGGGGAACACAAGATTGTTAATAGGATTTGGTCCCACGAAGAATTGGTCAATAATATGAGCATGGTTCTAAAGCCATATTTGAGGTGCTCGAATTGGTGGGTATGGGATGGTGATGGGCCACCAAGTGTCGATAATTGATGTAGGAGATGTAGGGAATGATTCCCTATGATAGCTTGGGATTTCTTTATCTACAGATCATGGAGAGTGGAGTTCAATAACACCCTGACCAGCTAGTGTGTGATGAGCATTCAAATATTTTTCCCTATCACTTTCATAATTTTGTATAGTTTGATTGCATTGATCTGTGTGAGTGATATCAAAACTTAGTTGTGACCATGTTAATTTCCTAAATTGTACCATTAGTTCTTCTCTACGAGCATTGAATGTTAATAATTTGCAGGGTCATCTGCATAATGTTTCAAAGCTTAAATGTTTTATGTGAGCTTTATAGTAACATTGTGCTAGACAAAAGGTAAATATGAATGGAAAAAAGTATTTGAACAATGATTAAAAATGCATTTGAATAGTGATGCATAATGTAATATTAAAAACCTATTTGATGTTCATTTGTTAGTATATTTTTTGTAAGATGGTGGAGAGTCTTGAACATAAGTAGTATGTTTCATGTATACTTACAACATCATTTTTTTGTTCATCATATTTTTCATGGACATGTTATTTGATATGTGAGGAACGAAGAATAGTGAGAGTACATGAAATGGGTAACTGAAACTAAGATGATTTGAACATTACTAATAAAAAATAATTTATACATGTATAAAATAGGGGTTTAAGAAACTTAAAACATTGAGAGTACATGAAATGGGTAAGTGAAACTAACATGATTTAAATACTAATAACAACAACTCATTTATATACATATAAAACTAGAATTTTAAGAAACTAAAAATGATGAGAGTACATGAAATGGGTAAGTGAAAATAACATGATTTGAACACTAATAATAAGAACTCATTTACATAGCATAACATAAATGATTACAAACAAGTAAGATCCATTTCAAAAATATAAACTAATAATACAAGATATTCAAAGAAAAAATATGGAGCTCTACATATGTAGTGTAATTTGAAACTTGTGAAATATTGCAATACGACTGAACACAATTTCACTGCTAAATTAACATGACAATCAAGGAAAAAAATATGGAGCACTCTATATGTTGTGTAATTTTAAACATTTGAAATACCTGGAATAACAACCCTTCCTCCTCTTCGATGAGTGCAGTGTCTTCCTCCTCTTCAACACCTATTCTTGGTTTGAACAATGAATTGCATGAGATTATTTGTATTCCATTTGTATATTTCAAATGTAATCTGTGTATGGCTGACCACATTAATGTGTGTACTATTCTCAGTTTGAATTTTGAATCTTCTTTCAAATTGCACATATGTTTTGTTTATGCAATTTACTGCTAATATGATTTCTTGGGCAGCCTCAGACACATAGTATATTGATTTTCCTTTTTTTCTTAGTTTGGAACAATTTCTTAGTGGATACAACCCAATTTTGGGCATGGTAGGATGTGTCAGTGTGATTGACAACTCATGTCTAATCTATGCAGACTTGTCAAACCACCTCTTTTGGATCACAAAATTATATATATATATATATATGTGTGTGTGTGTGTGTGTGTGTGTGTATATATATGTATACATATATATC